>WAAD01021419.1:270124-284433 GCA_013389945.1 Fregata magnificens | reverse complement strand
GGTTCCTCGCCCCGGGACAGGCCCCGGTCTTGGGGGGGGGGGTGGTCCCGGTTCCTTCACCAGGGTCTGAGGCAGGGTCCCCGGATCCTCACCCCAGGACAGGCCCAGACTGGGGCGGGGAGGGTCCCAGCCTTGCACCCGCCTGCCCAAGCAGCGCTCCCCTCGGGGCCCTGCGGAGCATCCCCTGCTCCCTCAGGTGCAGCAGGGCAGGCTTCTGCCCCGGGGCCACCGGCAGGTAAAGCCCCGGTTTCCCCGCCACGGAGGCGTGCGGGCCCGGAGCGCCCACGGGCGTGCGGGAGTTGCCGGGCTTGGTGTCACTAATGTTGTTCCTGTTACACTTCGGTTGTCGTAGGTGCAAATTGCTGCACTTCCAAATCCTCCTTGGCTTCTGATGTCTCTGCAAAGCCCATCGGCAGAAATTACTGGCATAATGAATGCGCTTTCCAAACATCAGATGCCTTTTCTGGTCTAGATATAGGGATGTCAGAGCTTTCCTGTATAGTTCTTGTCTCACCTGCTTGTCTCACATTTTTGTTTTTCTTTTGACTGTTTAAAGAAAATTTACAATCTTGTTTGTGGCTGAACCTTCGCAGGAATGGGAACAAGAGAACATGCAGCTGGATTTGCAGTAAAATGTTTCCTTTTACTCCTCTGTGTCAGGATAGGGTAAATATTTGTTTTGCATTGGTGCTGCTGCTGGTCAGGTGTAGAAGAAAGGCATGCTGCTTCTGTCAGCTCCGCCTTGGGAAGGTCTGAGGCCAAAGCTTTGTTCATGCTAAACTATTTGTTGATGTTTCATAGAGGATGCTGTGAGAGTTACTGTTAGAGTTAGTTGAGAGCAGAGCAAAGACAATTTAGAGGCGTTTGTGGTCGCTGGGGTCGTCTTGTTTCTTGCACCTCTGTCATGCCTGCGTGGCTCAATACCCCGGGATTTCGCGTTTCGGTGGTCAGTCCTCGGCTGCCGCTCGAGAGCTGGGTGTTCTTGAGAGTTCTTGAAGTCTGCAGTTATAGGTTGTCCTTCAATATACTCTTACGTTTAGCATTCACCTTCCGCAACAGAAGTCAGAATCCTAATTCAGTTTCTCCCAAATCTGAGTGTTCCTATCCCAAGTTTTGCAGATGGAAACCCACCTTACTTTCAAGAACCTGGTATTGAGAAAAGGACCCAGAATGAATAAGTTGTTTGAGGATTCTGGGTACTGAAGTGATGGAAACACTGACCAAATAGCTGAGTAAAATGTCTCCTTTGTAGACTTTTTCTTCTAAATTCCATGATTTCATCTGTGTTTAAAATGCAGTATAAAAGCAAAAAGGGGTTAAGCACAACTTTGCTGTTTGCTCTCATTTTCATTTGGCAACCAACACTTTGCTGTCAGTTTGAAAATGCGTTACTCAGTTTGTGGAAGCAGCCCAAAATTTCTGTTGCCTTTTCATTATTAGTAATTGTCTTTTTGCAATGTTTACCATCTTGTCTGTTTTATTGTTAGTTACTGGTCCTAGCAGAGGCAGAGAACTACCGTTCCACCATTTCTTGTGTATACACATGCTGTTTCTGAGCTCGTTTCCTGACTTGGTAATCTTCCACCTATTTACGCTGTTCAGTCCATCTGAGATTTTTAAGTTGTGATACATCTTTCTTGCCCAGGAGAAAACAGAGCATGATATTAACTCCTTCTTTCTCTATTGTGCTCACCATTCAGTTGGAAAAAAATAATTCCTTTGAAAAATAAATCGCTTTGGTTTCAAAAGTGTTCCCCTACTCTCAGGAGCAACAAAGTCCTGTCTTTCGGCTGGCAAATTCAAGAATGCATTTTAGCTTTTCTGGGAGACAGACCTTGCGAAGAGCCGTGGAGGTGGGTGGCCGGTAGAAGCGCCGGGGCTGCTTAATTGTCTTGTGAGTGGGACCTTCATGTTTATAATCCAGAGATTTCTGCGAGTCCCATAGTAACAAAGTGGGTGAGAAGAGGGGGAGGGTTTTTTTTTTTCTGGGTGACATTGACTCCTGTATTTTCTTCGTGGTTCTGCTCCTTTCCTTTTTTTTTTATGCGAAGTGTGAAATTTTAGAACCGCACTGATTTCTGTGTTTTAAGGACGGGTTGTTTACCAGGGCCTACTCTCAATTTCTGTTGTAACACAGCCCAGTGATGCTTGCTGTGTTGCATGTGTTTACTCATACAAGGCTGTTGCTGCCCTTTAAAATTGTAATTAAGAAAACATTAACATGCAGGATAACACAGATAGTGCTGAGCTCTTCAATGTATGGCTCTTCAGATGCTAGAGAACATAAGATTTTATCTTACATGAATCTTATGAAAATTTGGGCGCAGCTTGTGACCTGTGGTTCTTTTTCAGTTGGAGATGTTCTCAGGTTTCCAGGATTGTTTTTTTAATACATATTGTTAAAGTCACTTAGTTTTGAGGGATTTCAGCTAGAGCTGTGTTCGAGCTCCTTCTTATGGACCTTGCAGTCTTCCCTTAAAGAAAAGATACTGCCCCCCCCCCCCAACCCCCTAGCTCCAAAAAACCTGCCAGCCCCTGATTTCACCCAGCCCCACCTGCCCGGAGAGCTGTGCTGATGTTGATGTTACTGCAGTGAAAGCAGGGAAGAAAAACCAGGTTAATGGTGATGTTTGGAAACATTCTGCAAAATTCCAGCACTACTTATCCAGTCTTTTCCTGCACGCGAAGCCCCCCATGCAGGCAGCTTGCAGAACGTGTCTCAGTGAGCTACTACTCACAGTGCTTCTCAAAAAGAGATTCTTTAGTAATAACCTGTATTCCTCTGTGACACAAAACTTATTTTCTGTGTTCCAAAGTACCTAATTCAATGCTTTGTCAATCCATATGATGGTGCCATGACAGGGTTTGCTTGCGTATTTTTAGGTGTTACCAAAAGTTGTGTGTGCCTGCGTTGCTTTTTTTGAGTTCTTGAAAACTACGCAAAGTAAAAGGTCGGTGTTTATATTTTAAACCTGGATTTTTAAAATACAAAGATCCTGGTTTAGTTTAATTTTTTCAAGTGGAATATATTGTAATGGCATAGCTATCATAGATGGCTGTTTGACTGAAGTGGAATGAGATAAAAATCAAGTAAAAACCCCCTAGTTTGTAATCCTTTGTGTGTGTAAAACACATACACAGGCACACATCTCCCTGTAACAAAATTGGTACTGTATGAGACAGTCACTCATTTACTTGTTCCTCCCGGCTGCAGAAGAGATCAAAATGTCTCTTTGTACATTCACAGATCATCGTTCGATGTAGATAGTATGCAAAACAGTATTTAAAAGCTTAGTTAAATCAGGAGTGCTAATCTGTGGTTTTAAAAAATGAGAAACACTAATGATGATGACACAGTGTCGCAATGTTTCCTAATGTCTTCAGCATGTTTTTATTAAATAATTTGATAAAAAAGAAATTCCTGACTATGTAATAGTATTTTTGAATGTCTGAAAGATATTAAAGAAATGCATCAACATCAGGACCGAGCCCTCCAAGCACGGAGATTAATGCTTTCAGCTGGAAGTAGTTTTGTTCAAGTTAATAGTATCATGAGTTTCTCTCAAAACAGAAATGTTAATTTTTCAAGCTCGGGGCGGTGTTTTTCTTCTTTGTTACCTTCCCATATACAGGGTTTGGGCCCTATATTTGCACGTTTCCAGGCCAAGAAATAGGTCATTTAGGCTTCCTCTGTGATCTTCCTCTAACTTGTCTGATGAAGCAGGACACAGAACCAAGTCGGTTGGTTTCCGTCCCGCCAAACACGCTCCCCACACGGCAGCATCTGTAGCACCGGCTGTGGGCATCATTGTTCTTTTGACAAACACAGGCTGGGCGAGTAACTGCGTTGAACATCCTGAAATAATGGTGCAGTGCTGTTAATTCTTTGAAAGAATTATTGTAAATCACAGAGTGAAAATGCAGAGGTGAGCTACCCGCAGGGGCACAAAGAATCTCTGTTCTTGTGCTACACTCGGCTTTCCTTAACTCGTCTGAGCTGTCCAAGGTAAACACGCGAGTCGGCTTCTGATATGCCATGCTGGAGAGCTCGCATACTTCAGTTAGCAGTGTAGTGTTTCTTCTGGTAAACCCAGTCAGGTTTTTGGTGTGGTTTTTTTTTTTTAATTAAAGGAGATAATGACTTTTAAAATTATTATTCCATCATTACCATGGGTTACAGCCGCTTGCTTGAGCTCTCAGGCAAAGTCTTTTTCTGTGCGGTGGCCAAGTCTGTCTGTTTTAATGATGTAGCAAAGCTATGAAGGATCTGTAGGCAAGTGAAACTATAATTGTACGACCACTATATTTCAGTGTATTAATCGTAATTCACAGGGTGAACATGTGGAACTTGGCTCAGTGTGCTGCGTTTCAAAGTTCTCTTAAGCTTCAGCAGTGGAGAGCATGTGCAGTAATTTGCATTTATAGAGGCTACTCATTTAGTAAGAGAATACGTTCTCAAGGTTGGGTACAGTCAGCTCTTCCAGGTCTTTGAGGGTGATTTGGGGTTTTCCTTTGAAGCGAATTACTGAGCTGCAAAGCCGTTCTTGCAGAGGTGAGCTTTGCCTGCAGTTAAGATCCTGAAAAGTTTTAGGTCTAGATACTGATTTTCTTGGTCTTGTATTTACAAACTGAAGTATGTAGTTTTGATGACTTTGAGTTCTAGTTGCAAATACAGGAGCTACAAACCTCCCGCAGAAGTTACAGACATGGCAAACGCATCAGTCAACAGGAGGAGTTGCTGCTGTGCTAATTTGAATTGTGTGCTGGCATCAGTAGAAGGGCAGAGGTAAACAAGCGTTCCCTGCGTAAGTAAAGCATTAGACCACAAAACGGTACAACAGGAATCATTCCTTAAAGTAGTTTTCAAGAATATGTTGTACTGAAAAATTATTTTAGTAGTGACGTGGCCTAGACACAAACTTGCTTCAGGACCTGTTAGATGAAATGGAAGAGAGCTGTTCTTTACACAGTGCAAAAAAAAAACCCAACAAACCAAAAGGAGGGGAGGAATCCCCTAAGCCCTAGAAAGCCCATAATGTGATTGTGTAAGGAAAACCATTTTTAACTGTAGTTAGGTTTCTCAATCAGATGACTTTTTATTTTAATTTTTTTATCACGTAAGCTGCGCTTTTATTTTTTCTAACCGTCTTGGATTACCTGTGCTAATTTGGAAAAGACTTTTATTTTAATCTGCCGTTCATCAAACTGCCACTTTTAGCACTAACCATCTGTTTGCAGTTTTATAATCAATTTATTGATGCCATTGATTTTAGTTATGAAGCATTTACCGTACCATATCAAGATCAAGACCCTGATTCTTTGCTGAGGCAGCAGCATCGTGTACATTTAAGCTCGTGTAAGCTTTCGCTCCTGCGACTGCCCAGCACCATGTTAGTGCGAGCTCCGGCATGGCCGTGCGGTGGATTGCATCGGGGGTTGACCATATTAAACCAAACCGATGCTTTTGGGGTTTCTTTGAGGTGAGCTTTAGCTCCGGCAGTTTCCTGCTCTGACTAGACGTGTAAGTTGTTCTGTAAGAAATTATTGAGTGTTTCTACATGCTTTCATTGCAGTGGTAATAAAATCCTAACTTGGCAAAAAGTAGGCATCTTCTCAAAAATTATCAATGGGGATTTAAACAAAATGTCTTAAAGGCTAAATATTTGTCTTTGGTTTCTGTTATCTTTCTCTAATTGCAGAGGAGCCTTTTCTTGGGCTGCGTTATAGCAGTTTTGTCAATCTCCCCGACAGCATCGATCAGTCTCTAATGGTATGTTCCATGTTGGCATCAATATTTTTGTACCTAATGTAGGATCTGAAACTCAAGTATACTTCAGGGCACTTTTCAGCAAATGTAATACTGTATCTCAAAAAAATAAGGAAAATAAGCTTTTCTTCTTTAAAATAACATTTCTAGTTGTGATGGCTGGAATTTTGCCCAGGTGTTTTTGTAGATGTGCTGGAGTAGCTGTTGCTTTGTAGTCGAGGGTACATGGTAGCTGACAGGATTGGAGTAAGTGGGTGAAAAGAAGCAAACTGTCAAAATCTGGTAGATTTTTTGTGAATGTGAGCTTGCGGCAGTGTTCATTTTGTGACAGCGAGTGGCTGTGACCTCAGTGCTGCTTCCCACTTTTTCTTTTGGTCTAAACTACTTGCATTTCGATAAACAAATGCGATCCCAAAGGCTTTGGTGTAAACTTGAGGTGGTAGCCAAACTTGTGAGTCTTTATTAACTCGTTAGCTAAGATAGGCGTATCTGATAGTGTGTAGGAGTTAATATTTAAAATGTTGCTTTGATTTGTTTTAAATGGTTTGCATAGGGTGTTTAGCGCTGTGTAAGTGATATCCAGGAATAAGATTTCTGTCAAGATCTCCACTGGTTCTTGTCGAGCCAAACGAGCTTTGCAAAAGTGATGTCTTTGTATGATCTCATTGGTACTTTATAAAGTTGTAATTGAGTGTTGATAATAGTCTTGTTTTGCAAATTATTTCTTGGGAACTGAAAATTCTTCCCCTTGTACCAGAACAATCCTTTGCAATAAATCAACAACAGCACACACCCACCAAAAATGGGTCTTAAATAATGAAGTAGAGGAGAATGAAATGATGCGTTCTGGCTTTAGGCTTCAGTGATAATTCTACAGCACTTCATGATCCTTGTCTAAAAGTCTGTATTTTACAGGCAGATTTTCTTAACGTGTGTTTTACTTTCTTGCCTGCTTGGTCTGTCACTTTTCTTGACGACTGGGAAAACGTCCTCTGTGATATCCCTGCTGGGCTACTCGCTCGTGTTTTTTAGTACGGTTACTTATCACTGCATAGTAGTAAGATATGTTAATGTAAGACTGCAGTTCTGTTAGGTGAATTTTCAATTAATTTTGATACCCAGCTATTACCATTTATGTTAGTATTATTTTCCTTGGAATGCCGAGGTCTCAAAGGGGAGGGAATTTGAGCTGATTTTTCCAAAATAGCTGTATTTTCAGGCAGATGGTGATAGTGCTCAACTCAGAAGGCGTATCAGTGATTTGTGACCTGGCTTTCTGGGCATTGGTGCCTCTTTAGACCTGTTGTAGAAGCAGCATCTTGTAGCGATGTGAAGCTGTGCAGAAGATTTTTCTAGCTCTGGAGTCTTTAAGTGGTGCTTTGACATCCATAAGCTGGATTAAGGGGAAAAAAAACAACCTCAGTGGCAGAAGGGAAGACAGTGTTTGTTTAATATACTGACTTTTCACCTTTTTCTTTCCTTGCAAAGTCCTACATAGATTGTATTCATGGCATCTGTTCAGCAGCCACCAATTACTGGGGTGGTGTTACTGGGTTTCTCCTTGTTCTGTCTGTACATGCAGTGAACAAGGATTGTCCTTGTTGCAGTCTTTTATTCACAATTCCACAAGACCCTGTTCCCTCTCGCCACCTCTGTGGCATTTCTCCACTAGCGAGGGAAGAGCAAAAATAATACCTTAAATATTGCACAAGTTTCCACCAGCCTACTCGGATTCAAATGTCTTATTGACCTTCTCCTTGTAATTAGATTTTTCTCTTGTGCAATGAAGTGATTACATTGTACGAGCCTTTTGCATTCGAAGAATTTTGACTCTAATAGCAGATATTTTTAATACCTAGAGAGTTGTCTGATGCCTCATCTTAAGAGCTACGAACAATTTCTTGTGCTGTAATAGGAGGGCTTAAGGTTGAGCTGCAGTGGGAAGAACTGTTGGAGCATTGGAACATGCTGCAAGGGCCGTGGCGGTTTTGGGGACTGGTGAAGTGTTATTTTGGTGTCACGGACTGAAGGTCATTGTGAAATGGCTTTTCTGCATGTGAACCAATGTGAGCCTCGGCCGCAGCTAAATGGCACGTTTATTCTGTACCACTAGGTTTTTAACTGAACCAGCGGTGCTTGTGGCTACTGTCAGTGCGGAGTTAGGTGCTCTCTGGATCGCTAATAAACTCCAAAGAGTGCAAACATGCCCTGCTTGTCTCCTAATTTCCGAAACGTGTAGGGTTACATAACTGAATTTTCATTCTTTAGCTAAAAATAAAAAATGGAACATAAAAGCTATTTTTATCTTGCTTAATGAGGGCATCTCTGCTTTCATTTCATCTTTTCTGAGCCATTTCAATAGGAGGAATGGGGATGGTTTAGGAATGTTTTTTTTTAGCCTGGACACTCATTCTTTGTTGTTCTCTGAAGCGTTGTCCGTCAAGCAGGAAACAGATATGTTGGCCTGCTCGGAATGAGTATTTTCTTTAAAAGTACATTGTTAGCTAATAACGATCATTAAAAGAAATAGATTTTGAGAGCGTTGCGCTAGATTTAAATATATCAGGGAGGCTAAGAAATCTTTTTGCTATCAAATAATCAATGAGCTTCAAGTATGAGTGCTCCCTGATGTATTATATTGAATTATCAGCAACATACATGCCTTTCTCTTTTTGAAACCCTTTCAGAAAAGAAGGGTGGCGTTTGCAGAACTGATGCGGGATCTGGTTTGTTTTTAAAAGCAGTGCAAATCAGGTTTGGTTCATATTGTAGCTTAGTTTGGCTCTCTGCCCGGTGATAGAGCAGAACTCTGAAGAATAGTCACTATTTTAAGTCTCTAGTTGTGCTGTATCCTGTTTTTACTTGCTACTCAGTTGTGACTGTTAAGTTTTAAACAGTAAACCTTTGTTCACCAGAAATAGCAAAGTGTTTTTAAACACAAAGTGACAGCCTGTGTATTAAATTTTATTATTTATTATTATTACTACTTTATTTATTCATTCAAATTCTGCAAGGTGTGTCCTTACCGATTCTTTGCCCTCAAACCCCAAAACATCACATTAGTTCATCTGAGTTCATTTTTTGGCAAAAGTTAAATGCAGCTAATGCGTGAAGAAGTGCCGCTGTTCAAAGTTCTGCTGGTATAAATGAGAAATGAATAATAATTTTTTAAAAATTGCAGCATTAAATGCTACTACCTTCTTCCCTCTCCCTTCCCTATTTCTCCGCAGAAGTTAAACATTCTGGTTTGTTCTCGTTGGGTTCACAAGAAAAAGGATTTTTGATCTGGAGCGTAATGCGGTTTTGGGGTGGTTTATAAATAGTAAGTGTACGTTAGGGGGTGGGATCTTTCCACTTTCACGTGAATTCTAGAAGCCGTCTGGGGGTAGAGGTCCGAGTATGCGTGTAATTCTTATAACCCTGTTTCCTCACAGTTTTATAGCTGAGGCAATCTGGGGAGTTGGTTGCAGCTCCTGAAGTAGAATCTAATGGAGCCTTGGAATTTGTAGATGACTCATAACAGGACAAAACAATCCAGTTAAGTGATTTGAGGTCTTAAATAACCTCTTCAACAGGAAGGTGAAGAAAACATCATGAACTCATGAGTAATAATTGGCTCTCTTGGAGTGCTAAAAGTGCAGTGATCGCTAGTTGGAAGGGATTCAGATGATTCCTGTTTAAGCTTTGCTGATCAATATATGTCTCAGCTCTTATGAATGAAATTTGACTGGACGATAATGCTTTTAGCAAAGCAGTATTACAGTTACCAGTTGGGAGAAGTTTATTTTAAGTTGGTTTATAGTAGTGACACTTTGCACCTCAGCTGCATGGGCTAGGGCTATGTCTAGTCTTTTCGGTTTTGCTTTTTGTCCTGTTCTCTGCTCTTCGCTACGTGAATCAGCCAGGTGACCAAGACGGTTTTTTAATGAGGAAGAACCTACGATAACGGCTGCACCTCCCGAAACGGAGAGAAAGTGATCTTTGCCTTTGCAGGTCTTTGCTTTATGGACATGCTAGCTGCAAAAATTAAATGGTTTTAGGTAGTCCCAAAAATAAACCGATAGGAATACCTTCCTCAAATAACTAGCGTTGTCATAGACCCTAGAGGTAAGAGCTTACTCCATCATCTCCTTTCTCCTTTTCAAAGCACAGAATCATTCAGGACCACCTTAATTTTGTAGAGACTTTTATGCAGCTGCAAGGGACCCATGCAGGTGTTCCAGAACATGCACACCCTTTGAGACCTCACAGTTTTACTGGTAAGCAGCTGGAAATGCAGCATATATGTAATACTATCAGGTAACCTTTAAGCTTAAGCAGGTTTATAAAATCTTAAGTTAGCTATCTTGCTGTTCCCTTTCCTCTGACTAGCAAATTTCATCACGCTATTGATGAAAACCCCTTCTTCTGATTCCCAGTTTATTTTTTCATGGCATCTGGGCTCCTCTTTCCTTTCAAGCTCTGGCTCCGTGAGATAGAGGGGGAAGATTCTGCTTCCCTTTCCCTCCGTGCAGACCCTCATACTGAGTTTGTGTGAGCTGGGATGCTCACAGGCTGTAGCAGAATCCCTTTGGTTCTGGTCCTTGAATAAGTCATCTCCTGTTTTGTTGTTTGTTTCTGAAGTCTTTGAGAAAATTTGAGTATTTCAGTGCATTGGGAAAACCCTCAATCCTTAAACAGTATATTTGGTAGCATACTATAGCTACCCACGGGTAAAAATCAAGTGCAGTGCTGGCCTTGTGTTTGCAGCTCTGCTATGAGTAAAGAGTTGGTTGTGAAGTGTTTCAGTGTGGCAGAAGCAAAGCTGTTGCTCTTTTGTGGCTGCTAAATTCCAATATATTAGAACAGATTCCTTCCCTAAAAAAAAAAAGGCAAAAATGCATTTTTTCCCTTTTCATGAATTTTTATTCTTAATGACTGTGTTTGGCTGGCCTGCAGAGTTTTTCTGTTTGCGTCCTGACACATCGATGTGATAATGGAACAAATACTTGAAAGTGACTTAAATGACAGTTATGGTGATGGAAGAGTAAACAGTGATGTAGCAGTTCTCAAAGCATGGGTTCAAATCCAGTTCATACCATATGTCTGGATTTTTTCGTGGTAATTTTCACTTAGTTTGTAGTAGACATTTGGCTTCCTGTTTTGGCTTGGTAGTACTTTTCTCTGCAATATCTATTGCGCTAGGATGCTAATAGCATTAGAAGTCCAAATATGATTGGCAGAGGCAACAAGGGAAACTTTTGCTCGGCTTGTCCGCACTTCTCTGTTTCTAGCCAGTGTTAAAATATTCACTTTTATGAAAATAAAAACATACTAAAATAAAAAAAAACCACCACCATTGCAAAACATTTTGTTACAAAGCTGATGATGGAATATTTTAAATCCCAAGTGACCCAGACAGAGCAGCTGCTATCACTGCAGATTATACCTTTCCTCTAAACTTCAGCCTTCATTTCCTTTACCAGTCTTCCTGGGAGGAACAGCTGTGCATTTGGATCCACTGCTGCTGTTGGATCAGTACTTGAAACTGCAGGAAATAAGTTACTTCAGAAATCTGGCTTGATGGTGTTTCTTCCTGATTGTGACAGCCCAAATGAGAGAGAAATGCAAGGGATTCTCTTCTCTTTTTCTGTGATAAATTAGTCTGTGTAGTCTGTCTCCATTAGCCAGGAAGAGTCGTGAAGAAGCTAGCTACACTTTTTCTATTCCAGCATTACTCTGTGTGCCGTGTTTGCTTTTTGGTGTTGCCATGAATGGTTGCTTACTCAGAAATAAAAGAACAGTGTCACTTGCTTTGCAGCAGGCACATTTAAATGTGTTCTGATTTTTAAAGGAACGCAGTTTTCAGAGTTCCCTTTTTACATCTGCAGCATGCATTAGCTTCAAGGGGCTGATAGCAGGCTGCATACTTCTGTGTAATTCTAGATATTTTTTTATCTAGCTCTGTGGTCAAGCCATTTTCTAGAGAATCAGTGTTTTTGATAAAAGAACTTGAGCTGTAGTTTCCTGATACTGCGCCTTTTTCTTTTATATTAGGCAGAGTAGCGTTAGGTACTCTGAAAGACAACTTCAAAGAAGTGGGTTTACACCATAACGTGTATTTCCCCTGACCATCAGGACATACTTTAGATTGAAAATAAACTTCTATCATATGCACACTTCTGCAGGTGCGTGCTCAGATGAAAGGGGAAGTATTGATGTTATTAGATTTCATCTAATTATTTGGGAAATGAAAGTAAAGGGCTCAAATGGCAAATAGACATCCATCTCTTTAGCCACCTATTCAGCTACGAGATTACATGCGTAGGTGGATTTTAATCTGCAACATCTAAATAATGGAAGTCTTTTTGATTATTTGCAGTAAATTGTTAAAAACCTGAGCGCTATAAAAACGGCCGGTGTTAACTTATCAGTCGTACTCAGACTACAAAAGCATTATATAGATTACAAAGTCAAGCATTCCAAAAGTCTTTCCAATCTTCATTCATCTCCTTCTGCGTGAGCATATGATAGTCTTTAATTAATTTATCATATACTCCCCACTCCCCTAGTGAGACCGAGACCCCTGCCTCTTTCAGCACAAAAATAGATAATGGTGGCTTACTGGCAGGCTGTTAAATATCTTGATTTATCCACGTTGTTCAGTGTATAGCTCTGGGCCTTAGAATGCACCAGTCAAACTTCTCTGATAGGATAATTAAAGCCCCGGGGAAGTGCTTCACGCCTTACACTGTTAAGGAGTCTGAGTAGTTCAAAAACAACTTAATCTTTACCGTATTCTTCTGGTGTGATTATTCTCATTTTATAGGAGGATAACTAAGATGCAAGCAGTAAAATAGAAGAAATTGATGCTTTGAATGTCCAATTTGATACACGTGGTACCCAGGGGGAAAACCCAACAGCAGGTCTTCAGTTTTTTAAGTGCTTTGTACACTCACAGCACAGGTCCAGTTGACTCCAGGAGAAGTAGTACTTTAGACCCCAACTGGTAATTTTGACAGACCCCTGGTATTCTGTGTTGAGTAACCTGAATATTAGCAATTGCCTCTGAAAAAGGCCTTAATTGCTCATGTAGTGTCCTGAGGAACTTTGGTGGCAGAGGGAAGACAGAAATGCCAGGTTGCTGTAACACACGGCCCCGTTCTCTTGTCATTCGTTTGACTCATTCTTTTCATACCTTACAGCTTCCGCGAGAGTGAAGATGAGGTTTGCTCAGACATCAGCTTCAGTAGGCAGCCCTGAAACTTAGTGTGAAATTGGACTGTACAGCTGAGCTAGTCTGATAGCTGAATATTGGAAGAAGTCATCCTTTTGTTGGCTTCCGCTGCGCTCTCCTGTTGCCCTTCTGCTATCAAAAATTCATCTGGTTGTGGGGTGAGCAAGTTAAGAGAAACCAAGCTAACCCACACAGTTTTTCTGCGGGTCCAGCTTCTTTAACCAGATTCCTTTCAGGTCATAAGAGTTTGGGTGCAAGGAGAAGGGCAAGGTTATACAGCTTTCCTGGGAAAGAAAAGGCAGCCAGAGCACTGGGACTGTGTTCTCCACGGTGTGATCTGCCCGGTTGTATTACAAAACTACATCCTCAGTTGCTCATGAAACTTTTTTCTGCTAATAACTTTCTGTGTCTTCTCATTATTGATATTAATTTTAGATTCTTGGCTTTAATGAGATTGCGCCTGGGTCTGTTGGTGTAGAGAAGGACTGGCAGATGAATACTTGCTATAATTAATGAAATTGTGGCTAACATTTAAACGTTCTTTTCCTTGGCTGACCAGGATTCTCTTTTATTGATTTGTGAATCCTTCCTCATTTAATTAAATAAATTCTAGACAGCTTTCGTGGAGGGTGGTTTTAGTAAATGAGCAATTATTTTGGTGTATATTAATTTTAGAAGTTGGCTGGGTAGCAAGTGCAGAGTTTTTAAAATTCAGATTCTAATACGAACTTTAGAATATTAACAGAAAAGGGTTAGTTTGAGGGGAAGGGAGGAGCCAAACTCTTTTGGTGGTCAGAGCAGTTAGTTAATTGTTGGATAGTTTTTGGCAACTCGAACACAAACGTAAAGAACTTTTAAAATTTAATAGTTAGATGGGTAATTAGGTGATTTTTAGCTGCCAGTAAGGCTAAATGCAGTAACTGTGAATCATTAAATTGATGTTAACTTATCTTTCTTTTTAAGACTGTATTTGCTTTTCTTATCAACATGAGGATTGTGAATGGGAAGAAATCTCCCTTTGAAGAAAATACTTCCACTGGGATTCCACTGAGTAACTGACGTGTCTTGAGGGTTTGTTTGACTTAGTGTTTAATTTCATGCTGCAGAAAGAAGCCAGATTAGCAGTTTGGGAGACTTTCTGCCTTCTGCTAGCTCCCGGGAGAGGCGGAGCGTGCACACTTGGCCTGGAAAGTTTCTCTCTCGCTGCCCTACCTGTGTCACTTGAAAAGTCCAGTTCTGTGGATAAAAGGGCACTTGGTTTCTACTCTTTATCCTTGGCTCTTCTGCAGAGAGGCCCAAAATAGTAATAAAGTGCCTTTTCTTTGA
>WAAD01021419.1:188724-264186 GCA_013389945.1 Fregata magnificens | reverse complement strand
GGCAGGGGGTGGGAGGCCACCAAAAGTGAGAGGCCAAAGGTGGGCAGTAGGAGGCCACCAGAACTGAGAGGCCAATGGCAGAGGCTTTCGGATCTATTTGAATGAAACTAAACCAGATTTGTTGATGTACACACTACAGTACCTTAGCAACCAACCTGCATCTAGTCCAAGATCTGAACATTTAGTCTTTAAACAATTCTTTGCTACCGATCTAGGAATGTTCTTGCATTTCAGAGTGCAAAAACAGCCAGTTGACATCTAGTGAGGAACAACAACATACATTATAAAATATGTACTCCTCCACAGTGGGAGGAGAGGGAACTTATGTAAGCTCCTTTCTTTGCTACTTTAGTTGTAGTTTCTTGAGTCCTTGGAAGATGCATCCCTGGAAGCAGGATTGTTGTGTTCAGATGGTTGCAAATTCTGCTTTATCAGTGTCAAACAGGGCTTTGGTGGCAGCGTGGTACTAAATCTAGATGTGTCGAGTGGGAACATTACAGAATTGAATGAGAAATTATTTCAAATACTACTAAACTAAAAAATTGAGAAAGGTCACTAACAAATGATTAATCAAAAATCATAGCTCTTATTAACAAGCTGTTGAGACAGTGTAGTCTTCTGAAAGAAGTGGCAATGAAAATAAGTTGATGTTTGAGTAGAAAAGAAACAGCTTTCTCTTGCACACTTTTTTGTGCACCAGAAATGTATACAACTGTGGGAAAGCATACTAGAATAT
Source organism: Fregata magnificens (assembly GCA_013389945.1). Taxonomy (NCBI): domain Eukaryota; kingdom Metazoa; phylum Chordata; class Aves; order Suliformes; family Fregatidae; genus Fregata; species Fregata magnificens. Next base: position 263,450 of record WAAD01021419.1, on the reverse strand, counting down.
TTTAGTAGAGAGGTGTCATTCAGAGCTGAAGAGTGATACCTAGCATTTATTGAAACTTTGCAGACTGTCACATTTATTTTCATGGATACCTGTTCAGTAAGGAATTCTTTGCTGGGTTTTTTTTTTTTCTTTGGTTGGTTGGGTTTTCTTTGAAAAGCTGTGTCTCTGCCCTTCCTACATAGCTTTTCCTGGTGCGAGAAACAAGAACGCTTACCTAATGGTGGAAAGCTACAACTTGCTATAACATCTCTGTTACCTAGATTGCTAAAAAGTTGAATATTTGGTTAAACAGCATACTCAATATACTAAATTAAGAAGACTTTCTTATTTGTGTATCACACACGTGAACAGCTGGTTAATTTTGATATTAGAGTCATGATCAGACTGACATGGGGTTTTTACGTCCCGGTTTTCAGAATAGCAGGTGACATAAGAACCATGTGCTTTCACGTGGTGGTTATTTGTTGGAAATTGAATACGATCGCTGACTATGAAGTTGACTTTTCTTCCATCGCTTTACACTATCACTCAAGACCTAATGTGGCAGTTTGCCAGCCATGCTTTGTGGAGAAGTTGAATTCATGCTGTTTATAGATGGTATCCATTCTCGGTGATAACGGACGTGGCGTTGAGCTGAGTCAGTTAAAATAGTTGAAAAATAAATGAGTTGCCCTTACACTTTCCTCCTCCTTTTCTTTTAGTTACAGCTGCAGAAAACCCAATATTTGCAACTGGGACAGAGTCGTGGCCAGTACTATGGTGGGTCACTGCCAAATGTGAATCAGATTGGAAACAGTGCCATGGATCTGCCCTTCCAGGTGAGTTTAATAGGGTGTTTCTTTTTTGTGACTAATGCTGTGCCTGCATGCTATTTTTTCCTCACAGGAGACCATGAGCTACCTGCTGGTTCAGAACATAGCACTGTGGCCTCAGCCAATCACCCTGTTTTAAAAATTTTTTGCTCTTTTGGAATGGAACATAGTTGCGTATGGGATGTGTGGATATTTTTGTATTGTATATATCTAGTGTTAGATATTAATTCTCCTGTCCCTAGTCATGATGCTTTTGTGTCAAGAATATGCAGAGATGATGCAATTTCTTTGTCAGTGAATATTCATGGTGGTCGTGGGGGTTTTTTGTTCAGTACCAGATTCATAATGAAATCTTCTGCGAAGATACTGTAGGCTCAAAGCAAAAGTGTAAGCAAATAATGCAAGGTGATGTGGAAAGCGCTGGGAGATGGGGGTGTGGAAGAAGGTACCCCATGGTGGTGTGCATGTTCCATGGGAGTAACGCCTGGATTTTAGGAGAGGAGAAGGGGCAATGGGACAGAAACCAGTTATCAGAATAGTCACTTTTCCTTGGTCTGGCTGAAAAGTAAATGTAGAGATGTACTGGCTTTTTTTTTTTCCTGCTGTTGTGACTCCAGAGGTAATGTACTATAAACAGAAAGTCAGTGTTTTATAGGAATGTTTCGCTGTTAGTAAACAGCACAGGAGAGACATGGACCTGTTGGAGCGGGTCCAGAGGAGGACCACAAAAATGATCAGAGGGATGGATCACCTCTCCTATGAGGAAAGGCTGAGAGAGTTGGGGTGGTTCAGCCTGAAGAAGAGAAGGCTCCGAAGAGACCTTATTGCAGCCTTTCAGTACTTAAAGGGGGCTTATAAGAAAGATGGGGACAAACTTTTTAGCAGGGCCTGTTGCGGTAGGACAAGGGGTAATGGTTTTAAACTAAAAGAGCATAGATTTAGACTAGATCTAAGGAAGACTTTTTTTTATAATGAGGGTGGTGAAACACTGGCACAGGTTGCCCAGAGAAGTTGTGGATGCCCCATCCCTGGAAACGTTCAAGGTCAGGTTGGACAGGGCTCCGAGCAACCTGATCTAGTTGAAGAAGTCCCTGCTCATGGCAGGGGGTTTGGACTGGAGGACCTTTAAATGTCCCTTCCAACCCAAACCATTCTACGATTCTATGTTTGGACAGAAGATGTTGTATAGTGGATAGGATTAGGTGATGGATACTTTTGGGACTCCTGATTTCTGTAGTTACTTGATTTAGGGTGCTCAAAATAATTAAAATTTTTGCATTAGTTTTCCTTTTTTGAGTGGTAACACTTGCATTTTATCTCACAAGGATGTGGTAAGAATTAAATTGTGCAGTTTGTGGTTTTCTGATGAAGGCTGGCTTAATAAATACAGAGAAACTATTGATGACGTTCTCTAACTGTGCCTTTCGAAATACATGTAGACAGCTGAATTTTGTGGAGGTTAAAAGCTTGAATCTTGTGCAAGAGGAGCAGCAAATGTCTATTTTAATGTGGTTGCCTTTAGGGAATATAGTGCAGAGGTTTGTGATGTAATGAAGTCCTTAGTATTACTCCACAAGCGTTTGGTCTCTTCAAGTTTTTGTCTTTAGTTTCTTGTTAAGGAGGTTCATAGTTACTGTTCTTTTTAAGCAACAGTATTTCAGTATTTTTGTGCTTGATGGCCATTACTGACAGTTATTACATAGACTCTTTTAGTCCTGAAACTAACAGAGTGCTTGAAAGTGAATATTCAAAAATTTGTGAACGACTAGAGGAGGATACGGAAACAAATTGTCCTTAAACTCCAGGGTTTTATATATATTTTTTTCACACACACACAAATCTGAAGTTGATGCTGTTCCAGATGACAAATGGTGGCAAGCAACACAATAAAATCATGTATTTGTATCAGTGATGAATGCTTTCCAGGTTTTTCAGTTTTAAGCTAACATATGATGAAATTGCCAAAAGATACTTGTACGATGTGCCGATCAGGTGAAGCCTGTCTGGTTGTCTCTGGTGAGAGCGTTAGTGTCTGAGAATCTTGGTTCTTTGCATTTACAGCACAACGGAGCTCTGGCAGAAGCCTTTGGAGCAGTTCCTGTCTCTTTGGTAAACAAGTATTTAGGTTTGTGCAAATACGTATTTAGGACTGGTGTACTGTTTGCCCAGGTAGATACGTATTTTAGCACATGTTACACTTTTTCTGGTATGCACAGTATTTATTTGATTCACCGTCCCAGCTCCAAAGGAGTTATGGTCTGTCACATAAATACAGGCTTTGCCATGCATCCCAGTTTGGAACATGCATAAGAATTCCTGTACAGACTCCCTGGACTTGCTATGGTCTGTCATGTGATTACTTATGATTTATGGGGGATTAATTTGATGCAGACGGTGGTTTATTTGGCACTGTCTTGGCCTGTGATTTAAGCAATCTCTGAGCATGTGCACTTAGCCTGCATGTTAAACTCCATCGGGAAAGGCAGAATGATCACCCAAATGCTGCTTGTCACCAGGGCACACCAATATGTAAACTGTCAGTAGGTACCACTCCTCACTTTCCCCCTCATCCACCTTGCTCATTTTTATTTCTTAAGTCAACGTCTTGATAAATCTTAAAGGGACACTGCTGCTTTAGAGCACTGAGCTTTTTCCTTCCTGTCTGTNTTGTGGAGTTTTGGTTCTGATCTCAAATCCTTGAATGTTTTTTGGGGAAGTGAAACAGTTCTAGTTCTTCATTTTCCAAATAAAATGGATGCTCAGGTCTGTTCTGTTTTCTAATCACAGTTGTTTACTATAGTTAAATATCACGTGCCCTGCAGGGATGGGGATTTTAATGAAGATGTGTTGCCTGATGTTTGGTCCAGAGTAAGTTTCATGGGATGGATGCCGAGAGAAGCCAGAGCTGTTGGAGGTGATACCCATTTTCTAAAGTGTTTGTCTTCTTTTCTGATCTCCCGAAGCAAGTTAGGGATTCACTTGGGATCTTTGTTCCTGGAAAGCCAGAGAACAGCATTGCCCAAAAATTCCTTGCTCTGTAAATTGTAGCCCTGTGACGGGGCATGGTCCATGTTTACTTGTGCCACTGTTGCACTCAAATTAGATTTTTGTTGTGTTTTTATATGGAAGTTGTGCCAAAAAAAGGGAAAACTTACGAAATAACTGTTTTTGCATTCAACGTTTTGTCTGTGTACTCATATGCATTGGCTTCCTTTTAAATTCCAGGTGAGGTCTGCGTTCTGTATGCTTCAGACCAGCTTCTCCTTTTTTAGTAACCTTGTGGTTGAGACCACTAGCATAGGAAATTGCTTTTCCTGTTGACCTTCCAAGCATGCACATATTTGCAAATTTTGCTGCCTTTTGGGGTAGAATTGATGTAACAACAGTACAAGGAAGAGTTTGAGGCCTTTTGTTGCTGTTTTGGAATTATGAATATTCCCAGTTCTGTGTGGTGCCAGTTAGGTAGAACTAGATTGTTGTTTAGTGTTCGCAGCAGAGATTAAGTAATTTAAATTAAAACACGTTGGTTTAAAATTGAGATGCTATGACTTGAGGTTTCTAAGTCTTCATATGAGAAAGTCATGCTTGCTAAGGAACTGAAGTAGAACACCATGATCTTAATGGCTGAGAGTACAGTAAAAAGTCACTGTGCTCTCTTGCTAGTCCCATGTTGACTTAAGCAATATTCTGCTGCATATAAAGTGTTGGCCCTGAAACGAGAAAATAAACACCACAGCCACTTTTCATCCATTTATATTAACACAGGTTGTGTGTGCATAGAGGGAGAGGAGGCTAATGTTTGTTAAATACAAAAGAGTTTAAAGTAGTATAAGGACTCTTTAAAAAGTTATTACAAACAAAACATTTAAAAATAAATGTAAAACTTTTCGAAATAATCATTTAAACAGCCAAAGCTGGACACGTTAAAAAAAAAAAAAAAAAAAAAAAGAAAAAAGAGATTAATGTGGAAGCCAGATGGTTTCATGGCTTGGCAGACAGGACAGTGCATTTGCCATGTTCAGCACCTGAATGGAGGAGGAAATTTTGGATTTCCAAACAGATGGTGTTGAGGGACTCAGCAAAGCTGTTCGCATTGGCAAGGAGTGGAAGACTGTGTAGCTTTTTTTTCCCCAGAGACCCATATATTGCTGTTGAAGTATGAGTAGAGGTTGACCATTCGGTACTTCCTTTCCCCCCCCACAGGTATACACTGAGAAGGGCTTTTGAAAACGTAGGAGAAGTTTTCCAGTTTCGCCTGGGAATTTATCTCCCCTGTCTTTTCTCTGCCATCTTCATTCTCTGAAATCAGTTGCTGACAAGTAAATGCTCTCAAATATCGGCCCCGATAAGATTCAAAGTGGAATCAACCCACCTAGGTTCACTGCGCAACCTGAATGGAATGAAAATCACTTAAGAAATATTGGATGCTGTAACTTTTTCTAGACAGAGGAGGAAGGAAACTGCTTTTCTTTTAATTCTATCAGTGTCCCCTTAAAATAATTATGCTGAAAGGAGGGGTGAGAGGAAGTTTTGAGAGAACGTGGCGTGTTCTGATGAATGTTAGGCTCACTTTGCATCTTCTTCCTGCATCTCCTGCCCTTGTAGTTTAAGCTCTGGTTGTCAGCATGTTCCTTCCGGATGCATGCTGCATGCTACACCAAGGGAATGTAAACAGCAGTTGTCAGTAGGCTCCCTGCCACACTCGCTTGTGGTATTTTAGAGATACAAAGGTTGGAGAGCAGTGCTGATTTATGAGAGGGCAGGTCTAGCATGGTCTGCCTCCACTTATCTTTAATCTCTGTCTAGAAGAGATAGCCTTGGTAATTGCTTTCCATGGCTATAGTGAAAATGTTGTTGGAAGAAAAATTTACATGGTTACGCTTGTCCGTATCTTTTTTGAGTTTTATTCCTTAGAGTAATACAGCCTTGCACACAATATGAATAGGTCCTGGGTGCTCGTGCATGTGTTTTTCTGCTTATAACTTCATGTGTCTCTCTCAGACTCCTTTTCAGTCATCAGGATTGGACACGAGCAGAACAACTCGGCATCATGGTCTGGTGGACAGAGTGTATCGTGACAGAAACCGTCTTGGCTCCCCGCATCGACGCCCTCTCTCTGTGGATAAACATGGAAGACAAATATCCTTTGGTTCATGAGCTGGCAGCGAACACCTACCTTTTCAACAATATCACAGTTTTCAGTTCTTACGGTTCCCTTCTTCCTCCCCTCCTCACCTGTCAGTGGAGTCGCTTCCCATCTCCATGCAGTTAATGTCATCTGCTTTTTCTGAACTGTGATCTAGTCTATAAATACCTACTATTCTGTAAAGTAAGCATTTACCTTTCTCTCTTTTCTCAGCTCTAAGTGGGGATAATGATGCACATGAAGCTGAGAGGGATTGAGATCCTTTGATGGAAAAAGCAAGGCAGTCTTGGTGAAACTGAGTTTCCCTTCAGAACTGAGTAAATCCAAACCAGAATAATTCTTTGCAGTTCATTGTGCATTTTATTACAAGTTGATTGATCAGTTTAGCATTTGCCAAGCACTATTTCTTCTTGCCATTTGTGAAAATGAATTAGCCGCTTATTTCTGATGGGCTTAAAATGTGCCGCCATCAGACCGGCTTGATGGGGCTAAAGTGGCTGTGTGAGCGGGAGAGTGGAGAGATGACGGCTTCTCAGGGAAGAGTTAGATGCTCAGAAAGGGAAAAGGAGGGTGGTTGTCCTGTTGCTCAAACATTACAACAATCCAGATAATATTTTGTTTTGAGTGGCCTTTTAAAGTCAGTGTGTTCCCCACAGGGGCTCTGCTTGCCTTTGTCACGTGAGCTTCGTGGTTCTGACAGGGTTGTTTGAATTATTCCTTAGAAAAAGATTTCAAATAGGCCTCCTACTTAAGTGAGAGAGTGGTGTTCTTCCCCTTAACTGATGGAATCACGTGGACAGCTGTCCGTATGGCACTGTGTATCTGTCACCTCCGTCAGACACAAGCTGGAGAAGGTTAGTAGCACAGTCGTGTGCATGTGTGTTAGTATTTGGACTGCATTCTCTGATACTACAGCACTTTTGTGTGCAAGTGTGTTAGTATTTGGACTGCATTCTCTGATACTACAGCACTTCCGTGTGCAACAAAGGCCTTTATCATTCCCCACAGTAGGTGGTCATCTGAATTGCCGTGACTTCCCGAGTTTAGAAATTGATTTTTTTCCTCCCATTATGCTTATTCTTTGAGATGACCTGCTTTTAAACTTAAAGTGTGCCAGCTAATGTGATCTTTTTAAGGGTACATCTTGCCAGGTGTTGCAAGGCGTACCCCAAAATCGTTGGGTTGTAAAAGACTTGGAGTATTTCCCACTGCGCAGAAGCTGGGCTAGTCTGCCCTCGCAGGCGTTTGAGTGGAAGGGAGCACCGAGTTGCCTGTTCCTACCCCTCATGCTCCTGACATTGGAGGTGCCGAGTTGCCTAAGTGGTGGCCTATATTCCCAAGCGAAGGACAGTTCATCGTGAGAGATGTGTTGACAGTGGAGGTTCCCGTCTCCACAACATACACACGTCCTGAACCAGTCATTTTCCCTCCCTGTGAAACAGGGATGCTTTCTTTTCAAAGACTAGTATAACCAAAGTATGTTTAAGCAGCTTTCAACTTAAAAATTGCATTATTTGATCATGCATAATCTTAACAAAGCATATCAAATTATTTTCTAACAACGGCAACCAATTTATTCTGTATTCCTCTCAATCCCATTATTGAAAGAATTGCTCTTCAAACTTGAACTAATTTGTTCTGCGAATTGATTGTTTCACAAGGAAATTGTGTCTGGTATATGCCATATATAGATTTTGGTTTTTTAATGCAGAGTATTGAGGTTTTACCAAGTTGGTTACATTTATCTGAGATTCAACATTCTTTTCTTTAGAGAAAGTGACAATAAAAATGGTTTTTTTGCTTTCCGTTCAGGACAAATTCCGATTCTGCCTTGCATCAGAGTACTATGACTCCAGCTCAACAAGAATCGTTTTCAGGAGGGTCGCAGGACATGCAGCAGAAAAGAGGTAAACAGAGAAAAACAGTAAAAGTATTTGTAACATTCAAAGCATGGTACTTCAGATTGTATGCACATGTATTGGTGTTCATCTATTTCTGTAAATACATGTATGCATAACACTTTCTAGATTCAGTTACGCAGGAATTGGAACAAAGGACCACATTTACTCTTCTGGGTGCTGAAATCCAGAAAAGATTATACAAAGCTGATAGAACATTTTCCCGAACCCCGTATTCTGTTATTCTAAGACCTTGCCCTATGGGGAGGAGTAATCGGGGCTTGTGGGACTCTGGTGGTTAAACTGCCCTCAGCGGTACTAGAGGTTTGCAGTTTGTAGTAACTTCTAGACAAGATAGATATCACAGACATTTCATGGTCAGTGATACAATATTGTAAAGTAGCAAGATTTCATCTAGTTTTTATTTATGGGATTGAGATCACCAGTGAATATGCCCTCAGAGGCAATGCTTACAAACAATACTCTCTGATAGTATTTCTAGTTAGAAGCTGGAGCAGCGCAGCCCTCCGGCACTAATAATTCTGGTGCCCTCTGCTGGCCCTTGTTCCTGCTGTCAGTTCAAGAAATACATTAAAAGCTCTTAAATCTGTGTAGAGAAATTTAATCCTTAAACAACCACCCAGAGATAGGTGAACACGCAACACTCAGATGCATATGCATTGTACTGCAGCTCTTCCGTATACTTCTAGAGCTGTAAAACATTAAATAATGGTCGTCTCAAACCAGTATTGCATATAGTCATGAGTGTGAAAGGCTTCTGTTGATACATCTCTCTGACTGGGCTTGCTTTTGATGCTTCTTTGTCACCTTGCTATTAGCATGATGAAACAGTTGATTGCTTTGAACAAACAAATGTGCTTGGAATATGGAGAAGTAACAGCTTTACAGTGTTTCTCTATCCTAGGGGACATGGTCCGGATTTTTCCCCACTAGAATTGTCCTGTTGGCCACCCGTTAGATGCAGGAAGTGTACATGACTTGTGCAAAATGCAGATGATGGGAAAAACTAGGTCCCAAGATACACTCTTCCATTTAGATCTAAGCAGGCTAAATTGGAGGCCAAAGTTTGTTGAAGTATTATTTGGGGGTTTTTTTGAAGCTGATAATGTCTCCTTGCTAATCAAAGACAATTTTAGTCTCATCTGCTGTTCACTTTTTAAAATTTTGATCTCATAACAGTAGAGTGCCACTGTTTCATATTCATTGATAATAGGTTACTTAAGAGTTTTCAAACGGTTAAACTTCCAATCTGAAAATTTTTTACCGAGAAGCTTAATACTATGATACGATTTTTTTTTGTTCTCATTTTTTAGTTTTATTACTGACTGTCCCTGGAATGGAGGAAACCGCCTCTGAGGCAGACAAAACCCTCTCTAAGCAAGGATGGGACACTAAAAAGGTAGGAATCTCACATTTCAAAGCGTAGAGATTTTATTTTCTGAACATATTTAGGTAAATTAATGCTCTAAATATTGTCAGCCAAAACAAACTACTTGCGGAGATTAGAGATTAAATGCTGTATTCAGTGACAAACCACTAAACATTAGATCGGAAAGGCACTTTATACGTATGTGTGAATGCACATATTTGATTATGTCAGGAGAAACTTTAAATTTATACCTTGTTGGGCCAATAAAGCAAAAAAGATGACAAATAATTCTAAGAGCTTCACAGAGCTCTTGTGTAGAAGAATAGCTCTTCTGTAGAAATGCATTAAATTAAATGAAAGTTGCTAATTGAAATATATCCTAAGCATTAATCTCTAGCAGTATCTTTAAAAATGTCTTCCTTCTATTTTAGACTGGGTCATCAAGACCTAAATCATGTGAAGTTCCAGGAATCAAGTAAGTTTTGAGCAATTTTTTTTTTAAAGAGCATTGAGATCTTTAAGAAAGAATGTTGTATATTGAATGTCCTCTTGCGTTTGAGTTTTCTGAAAAGCCCTTAGATGGTGTAACACTGCAATAGATACAAGCCGAGCCAGAGCCTCTATGAGTGAACCATTGGCTATTACATCTCTGGTTTATCGGGAGTACAATATATAATTCTGTATAAGGCACCTTCCTTTTTTAAAAAGATTATATAAAGATCTGTCCAGGCTGAAATTTAAATGAGATGTGTCTTTTTGTTCTTTCTCCCTTATTTAGCATCTTTCCATCAGCTGACCAGGAAAACACTACAACACTGATTCCTGCTACGCATAACACAGGTGGCTCCCTGCCGGACCTGACAAACATCCATTTCCCTTCCCCTCTCCCAACACCATTAGATCCTGAGGAATCCACATTCCCAGCCCTGAGTAGCTCCAATAGTACCGGAAATCTTGCTGCCAATCTGACTCACTTGGGCATCAGCACTGCCAATCAGGGTAAGATCATAACTCTGAGGTGTTTTTACAGATTGTCCATAATATGTCACTTGTCTTAAATTATGGAAGTTGCATTGCTGGATATTACTGTTTTGTCTGAGAGGTAATTGCACTTCACTGTTGATAGACATTTCTTTGTAAACAAGTTTTATCAAGCCATTTCTGTACAAAAAAGTGAGAAAGCTGTATTTAGTTATATGACTTACAAATTGTCTTTCATTTTTCTCATGTTCTTGGTGCCCAAATCTGCTTTTTGTTGGGTTTTTTTGTTTTGTTTATTTTATGTATAAGACTGCAGGAGAGACTAGCATCCAAAGCGTGCCTCCCTTGTAATTAATTGTACTTAATCCCAACAGCACTGGTGTTATGGAAATATCTTAAGTAGGCCTTTTGTTTTCATTCCTTAAGAATGGGTTTTTTTTTGTGCGTGAGGATTCTGTTGGAGAGAGAACATTGCTTACTTGCATATTTTCTCTTTTGAGCTGTCAAGAATAATGTGGAACTTGTGCAAAGTGTGCTAGTTTTTGTAAGCTTGACTGCTTAAGTTTTGAAAATATCCCGAATATTCAGGCTACATAATATAGCAGGGCTTTGGGAAGTAATACCAAGTGCGCACCTTAATATCTCACGGTTCTCACTGTGGCGCCTTTGTGCTGAAATTGTTGCCTTCCTAGCAGTGTAGTTGTTGTTGCAAGTTCTTCTCAAGTGCTGTTGCTGTTGGAGCTGTTCAGCATGCTGAGTCTGAGTTGTGTTTGTTGGGGTTTTTGGGCTTTGGGACTACTGATAATTTTATTTAAAAAAAAAACAAAAACAAAAAACAAAACACAAACAAACATTATTTGCCATGCTGGCAATTTATAATACTCATACTGATTACCTGATAATTTCAGGACTTGTTAACGCTATAGGCAAATAGCCTAAACTGATGATTGTTATTTTTTAAACAATCTCATTGGGTTGTACTCAAGAATAGTTGCGAAGAGGGTTGCATTTTTTTATTGTCAGTGACAGTTGCAGTCAGTTGATTCTTAGAATAGAAATAAGGTGCTGTATCCAAAAATACAAGTTTATTTCCTGTGTTAGGCAGGATTCCCTTACCCACTTAAAAATCCTCTCATATATTGGGAAAAGGAAACAATTCTAATCAGGTTAATGTAGTGTTATGACTGAGCAGTTATATTAAAGAATGAAGCAAGAAGACGGTTTAACCGTTTGAGTACAGAGTGGGTCAGCAGCTTTCAGCATCCTTTAACAAGTTTTCTGGTCCCAAAAGAGACTATACAAAGTTTCAGAGGTGGGTGATCACTCAAGTAGACCTTCGCCAGTCTGTGCTGAGAGCACTGTTGTGTGTATAAAAAGAAACAAACTACTTGCACGGAGTTAGGCCAGACTGGGTCGCTTAATTTTTTGCCATACCCATAATTAGCAAAGTAAACAGTATAAAACCAAACTGGTAAGTGTATAATTGTTTTGAAAACATTTCCTGATCTGTCAAAGACATAAATTAAAAAGGTATATTCATTGATGAATCTCCTGCTTTTCTTTGGAGAATATCCCATAGTTTAATCATCGGCATAGTCGGTGTTTGGTGCTTTTTTTAACTGTTTTTTTCCAAACCCTCCTTGCCTCTCTTTATCTTCTAGCTTTTTAGCAGAAAATGTAAAGGCTTTTGAACGTTTTGCAGGAGCTCTGTGCATTGCACAGGCATGCCCTCAGCAGCCCCAAGAAAGGGTGGGGAAACAAACACCTGTCAGGTTACAAAGAACCGCCAGCAATTTAAGACTACACATTTGTGCATTTGAGTTCGTCAGTTCGCTGACATGTTCCGTGAGACGGTGTTGGTTTTGAAAACATCGCAGGGGAAGCCAGGCAGTCTTCAGAATCTGCGCGGTTTGAGCCAGTTTGCCTGCTGGCTCCTTGGCAGCCCGGACTTCCTGGCTCCCTGGCAGCCTGCCTGGAAGCCTTGAACATTTGCCAAGTGCCTAGGAACTCACAGGCTCTTGTGAATTCCTCCTTTCTGGCAGCTCTAGAAGAACAGCTCGCTAGCTAGATTGTCCTGAAATCACTTTCCAGGGTGTCTCAGTTCCTTTAGGGTGAGGCAGAAAATAGGAGAGGTTTCAAAACTTTCAGATTTTTGTCTTGAATTTGAACAAAATTACAATACTTGAATTGTTTATCCCTACCCCCTGCTAGGTCATGGCTCTTTAGAGTGTGAAGGATATTTCCTGCCTTCCTGTGCACTGGTATGCCACTAAAAATGGGGTACTTCCTGTGTAACCAGTTTTTCGTCTGCATTTTCCATTAAATAGGTGTTTGCTGTTATAATATCGCAAGTGCCCTCTGATTAGTCTTGTTATAGGATCTGTTATCTTCTTCCTGAAGTTTGAGCCCTTGCAAATAGAGCAGAATGTGCTTCTCCTGGGTTCAATGCGTGCAGCCTGGGAGGTGCGCGAGAGCGATACCTGTGGTTTCTGTAAACAGCTGAAGCTGCTCTGCCTACTTAAATTTGAAGTTCAGTATCTCTGCACGACCCTGGACAACCGTGACTCGTTTTGGTCCAGGATAAACCGCAGGGATCTTCCTCTCATCCTGATGCTCTTCAGCCTGACAAAATTAATTGTGAATTAGCTAGCGAGTTTCAGCGTGATTGGCCGAGGCACATTCAGCGCTTTGCATTAAGTGGTTTTCCACTTACACCATTCATTTTTCATCGTTTAGGTTATTACCTTTATACAAGTATCAATAAACCATTGCTCTGTTCCCATTTAAGCCAGTTTGTTCCTTCCTGGCAGGAATGACAACGACGCCAGCCCCTTCCCAGCAGCACCGTCAGCCAGCCGTCAGTCCTCTCTCATTGAGTGCAGACTCAAGACGACCACAGTCACAGCAAATGTCTCCTACGCTTTCCCCTTTGTCACCAATTACTCAGGTAGGAACTTACTTGGAGAATTAAAATTTTTCAATCACAGATTAATTATTTTACCTAGGGAGAAGCTGGCTGTAACTTCATCTCGCTTTTTCTGTAATTTTCTTCTTTAAGTGTGTTCCTTAATTCAGAGCTTTAAAAAGGGAGAGGTTTGTAGAGGGGACAGATTTTACTTTTGATTTTCTAGAACCGTGGTAAAAAACATCTATTAGGACACTTTTCTGTAATGGTATCGTCCCAAAGTTAGTTGCGAAATTTGAAAGACATTTCTCTAATTCATGAGAGATGCTCAGTTAGCTTTTTAAATTGATTTCATAAGTGTGACTCTGCGACTGACGAGGTTATCCACTTCTGACCTGGACATTCAACTGGCTTTTAGAGTATTTATTTGTTGTAGCCTCCAGGTGATACTAATTCTTTTGAAACATGTTCTTGACTGTTTCTGAACCTTTAGGTACCATTTTTTAAATGCAAGATGAGATTGACTTAGTACGGTTCTCTTGGTGTGAAACTTGATGTGCTTGAAAATGAAGGGGAATTACCTGCCAGCATGGACGATTTTGATTTTTCTTTTTAAGGCCGTGGCTATGGATGCATTGTCTCTGGAGCAGCAGCTTCCCCCATATCCATTTTTTACCCAGACAACTTCCCAGCAACAGCAGCAGACCCAGGTGGCAAGTACCCTGCCTCAGAATACTCCTTTAATGCAGACCTCTGGTTTACAGCGAGGAACACAACTCCCCCCGCTCTCCGTCACGGTACCCTCTACCATCCCACAGTCACCTCCGGGTAGCCAGACCCAACCATCAATGGGAATAGACATCAACTCGGTAAGCTTGGGCACAGCTGAAAATGATAGGGCTTTCATTCGGAACACCTGGTAGCGTACAGCGTAGTGCCAGAGTTCAAGCTGGACAGCCCTCGTAATAAGTATACTTTTAGGCAGAGTCTGAAGTAGACTTAGAATGGTTTTGGTTGAATCCACATTTAAATGTTTTATGGAGGAAAATTTGGTTTTAATGTACGCTTAGGGTGGCCGTAGTTTCATGAAACGGTGTCCCTTACAACTCCATGTTTGATTAGACCAGCTTAAATATATCACCATTTATTTCATACCTTGCTGCTGCCGTTGCATTGATATATCTTCAGGCTGTTAAATGTAGCGCACCCCAACACATTGCGTGTTACAAAGTGTGCTATAGACTGGAGGAGTTAACAGAACTTTGATAAAGAAACCTGCTAACAAGCGTTTTCCAAAAGTTGGAAAAAACCAGTATTTTCTTCTACTTTCTATATGCAGAACCCTTTCATTTTAAGGAATTTTAGAGCATACATTATTATCTTCAAAAATTGGATTTGTGGCTGCCTTCAGATGCCCAGAAGGAATGGAGTGTATATGTGCATGTAGCAATGATTCATGGACAGATTTCTTTTTTTGCTTGTTTTAACATGGTCTGTTATGAAATGTTGTGTGTCTCTGCATATGAAAGTCCAAAATGGAGAGCAAGATCAGGGTTACAGGCTATAGCTAGGGAAGAACTTCATGGCTCGTTCTCTGCTCATTCTGCCCTGCTGTATAGGATCTTGGTTGTCTGACCTGTTGTGTCCTTCTGGCAGTGTTGTAGTGACAGTAACTGGTTTGAGAATGAGAAGAAATCATTGTCTGTTGATCTAGCACTTGATCATGGATTCCATTTGTGGATGAAATTTTTAGCAGTTTGTGCTGATAAGTGCTTCTTGAAAGAAGCTGCTTCCCTTTCAGGATTGGAAGGGGAAGAGGAAGGACAGATCCAGCAGTGGAAAGGATACCGACCCACTCAAAATGTGTCCGGATGTTTTGATTCTAATACTCACGTAGCTACCAGCACAGATGATTCTGATTTTCATTCTTTGCTTTATGTGTTGCTTTCCTCATCTTAAACTTCTTTATGACCTTAACTTTTAGGGTGCTGTGCTTATCCTTTAAAGCAACTGAAATAATTCATAAATAAACTTGAATTTAAAGCTAGTTTATCAAAAAGCTGTTTGAGCTGCGTTACAATCTCACTGACAACTTTTATGCAGTTTTTGTAAAGCAATGTTGAAATTAATTTTGCTGTAGTTTGGACGTCTGCTTAAAGTGCGTAAGTAGCAATGCGCAGCAAAAAGGGTTAAGACATATTTCCTTGAGATCTACAGAATTCGGTGTCAGAAAGCGTTGGTTCTCCCACACTGCAAAGCTATGTGATTAAATTACTCCTTTTCTTAAAACTACTGGATTGCAGTTTTTTCTCAATCATCTGTTAATTTCTAAAGGAAGCATAATGAGAAAAGCTGTACTTACTATTTCTGTTAATTAGTGCAACATTCTATTTAAATGCCATTAAGATTATTAATTTGTTCAAATCCAGGGTTCTTTATGACCAAAAAAAAGTAAATCTTTGAAAATACGTTCTCAAGACGACTGAGAACAATGTATGTGTAACTAACGTAAATCTGCAAAACAGTGTGAATTCTCGGACAATGTCTGTTCCATGTCCTGGAGTAAAATGTGGCTTTGAGAAGGATTGCAGTCTGCATGGTCATACGCTTCAGTCTTGATAACACACCCAGGCTATTTAAGACCAGGCAGAGTAGTATGGGAAGGATTTCCAGAGCAGTGTAAACACAGGTTAAGAATGTGTGGGTATGGCAGTTGAATTGAAGAATAAATTACATTATTTTCGAGTTATTCCCAGCTTTCGATACTTCTTTTCCCTAAATCGTTAGCTGACCAGATTTTTTTTTTAATTGAACATAACTGAGAACAGTGAGAAAATATTTCAACAGTTTTGCTTGTACAACAGCACAGCCCTGCTCTCAGCCATTCAGTCAGACAAGACCATGCCATGCTGATGTCTTAACTCTCTCCTTTTTGCGGCATTGTTCACAGTAATCGTGTCTTCATACATAGCCAAGAATTGCTGAAGAGGATGGTTTCTCCCAGCTTCCTCGAGCTGTATACGCCAGAAGTTTATAATTTTCCAACCTTCCATCAATCCCATGGTCTTTAATTCTGTGTTGTTCTGTAGGCTTCACTCCAGCAGTACCGCAGTAATGCTGGATCCCCAGCCAACCAGTCTCCCACCTCTCCTGTCTCCAATCAAGGCTTCTCTCCTGGCAGCTCCCCTCAAGTAAGGGACTCTGTGCTTCCACAGGCCTTGCTTCTTGTGTTTGTTTTTAGTTGAGTCTCTCCATTACTGACCCATAGTTGTCTCACTGTAATTGTATGTGCCTCATGCATTACTGATGTCTCATCCTGTTTGCAGTTTCATTCAGTTCCAGAGTTTTTCAATAGCTGGTGAATTGCCTTTTTATTGATCAAAGCTACTATTTGAATGCTATTAAAACTACTCAGTTATTTCTTCGGGGTGTACCGTGGACAGAACCTCCAGGTAGACCCCTTTCAATTAGCAATATCGTGTAGGAGCTGACGGGTAAGGTTGGGAGGGCAGGGGAGAGAGAGAGGGAGGGAAACCTAAGTGCCTCCTGCAGCAGGATAACTCCTGTGGCACTAAATACCCCTTGTGTGGCCAAATGCATTTACATCAGGACCTTTTTTTATGTGGGAACATACACTTTGAAAGAAAACACTGGAGAAAATGCTCTTAAAATGAGCAACTGTATCTTGTGGCTTGCAAGTAATGGGTTAGTAAACACGCTTTCTTGCATGCTAGCTGGTTTTTCTTCCTGTGTATGTATATACTCATACATCCACGTGTCCTATATGCAATTCATAGCTTGGTCTGTGTGTAATCCTATGAAGGAGAATTTTTGTCTGCCAGCAGCAAGACAGTTAAAAACAAGGCAGCCTTTGGGGGTGCCCCTAATTTTAAGGGAGTGAACGCGTTTTCAGGACAGAAATAATCTGATGCTGCTAAAATAGCTCCATATGGCTGCCCTTTCCCTAAATTCCACCTGTAGAAACGAGGTGCAGGAAATTCTTCCAGAGCATCACAACAGAGTCTGAAAATACATTTTCTGTTTCATCGTTTAACGTTTAAGGCTGTAAGGAGGATCCTATCTAAATAAGTGCTGCCCCTTCATGGTTCCAAAGCAGAAGCTCCGTCTCTCCTTGCCATTAGCCAGAGACAGGTCACTGGTAAGCTCAGTAATAGATCCGAGTGTCAGGACTGTCTGGATTTTCTTAACCCTTGCTTAATTGCTTCTTAACTTCTCTCTCTTCTGCCTGCTTCTGCCGGTTCTGCTGTGTTCTGTGTGTGGCTCAGAGACAACAAGCAAACTTAATCCTCTAGGCTGTCACGTAGAGCAAAGCTGTTGCCAGTCTTGCTGCAAATCTCAGGTCCAGTTCTCATTTGGGCAGCGCATCGGATTTTGATTTTTGCATTGATTTTCTTTCCCCCTTGACTTCTCAATAACCCTTTCTTGGTTTTGTCCACAGGCTTGTTGCCACTGGTCAGTCCAAAGTACTGGAGTGCAGCAAGCACTCCCCAGTGGAGCACACACTTGGCTGTAATTTTTCCTGTTGGGCCTGTTTTATCCTGTAAACTCTTGCTTAGGTTGTGCTGTTTTCAAGTGGGACACCATAACTCAGGCATGAAAGGAAGAGGGTTTATTAATACCACTTCACTTAGTATTGGCCTCTGAAAAATACCCACACAGTTCTTTATTTTTGCTAAATTAAAAATGAGACAGCTTTCCCGCCTCCGTCAATGAACCAAAAGCTAGTAGTGGCGAGAGAGCTATCTGTGGTGGTGGTTGCAAATATTAAGCGTGGAGAGAAGCAATGGGGGAAGAAAAAACAGTTTGGAAGAAAAATTTGGGTTGGTTGTGATGATGCGGGCAGCTCCCAAATAGCAGGGTCCATTAGACTGTAGTCTGCCAAGAGTAAAGGCAGATTGGTTCCAACAGCAGAATATGCCCATTGTGGAAGAGTCTGGCACTGGCCGACAAGAGTGGAATAAAGTAGGTGTGACTGGGTAGGCGTCCTCCACTTGCTCCTGTTTCTCTGATTAATTTTAGGTTAAATTGTTCTGCAGCATATCAGTATGATGAGTGACGTGCTCTAAAAATAGAAATCTGTGGTTTGATTTTTATCACATACGGTTCATTCACCAGAAGTTATTTTTCATCTTTCTACATCTCCAAATCTATTTGCTCTTGTGTTTTAGATGTGTGTTTGTTATGTGAAGGTCTTCCTGTTCAAACACGAATTGAAAAGCTCTGCTTGTAGTTCTCAGCTTTGTGTTTGCATGGCTTTTCATTGACAATGGCTTGTTTATGACTACTTCGCTTTTCTCCTCTAACACCTGGCATACTGTTCCAGCTAGATAGAAATCTGCTTTCTTTAGTAGAATAGCTGTATACTGGATAATATGGTATGTATTTTTAGATTAATAATTTAAGCCAGGGGTTTTGTGGTTTGGGTTTTTTTTTTTTTCTTGCAGTCACCACATCATTAACCCAAGAAGATGTACTGTTGACAAAACAGACCTCATCTAGTGTTTCTGGAGGAGATGGTGTTAGCAAGATGTTTTTCACAGAGTTGTCAATAAATTATTCCAGGGCTCTGAAGTGTTGAAGTAATGACATTTCCAGTTGATTTCCTTTGGGAGTTTCAGTGCTTACAGATGGGATAACCGGTATACTTCAGAGCTGAGGAATAAGTACAGGCTTGTATGTTTTGTTAGGAGTTACTAACGTAGACTTGCACAAATAGATTTTGGTCTCCTGTTTATTATTTTTCATGTTGCCCAAATTTTTTAGGATGGGAACAATGCTTAGTGGAATGCAAAGATTTTAGTTTTTGACCTACTTCTGAAAACCTCCTGTAGAAATGAAATGTTCGAAGTTAAAGGGAAAAAAGACCTTGATCCTCTCTGGAGCTCTCGAATTGCAATTGTATTTCTAGTGCCGGTCCAAACTGGCTTTGATTCATGTCGAGTATGTGACATCCTGAAGCGCAAATTTTTCGTTAGAAATTGTTATAAAACATCACACAGCTCTGAGGCCATGCCTGCCACTTAAGATGGGAACGATTTTCCCATGATAGAGTTAAGCTTGGCTGGTCCTGACCTGCTCACTTGAGTCAGCTCTAGGTTCTGACACATGTAGCAGGTTGAATGATGTGGAGTTTGAGTAGTTGATCAAAGTGTGACTGGGCAGCAAGTAAGATATCAGTGGTTTAAGGAAAAGTGGGGTTTTTTTAATTTAAGTAGTGCTTTGCTTTTTCTCTTGTCAGGTGTAATGTGGCTCTTGCTTGTGATGTTTGACGACTTCCTCGTAGCCCTGTCTTTTGCGAGGGATAGAGCAGCCACCGTAGTTTTGAGGACCAGATGATCAATTGGAAGACCGGTTCCAATTACAACCATTTTCCATTTTTACCTACTTCTAAGGAGGGCATCGAGTAGGGTGTTAAACCGCAAAGATGTCGTTATTGTTCTGTGGTCGTTGCTGTGACAGATCATAAATACCCAGGAAAGTGAATCAAAATCTTATTTTTGTCCACAAAACCCTATTCTTGGCTCAGGCTCCATTTAATCAGTCTTGAGTATGAGCTGGCTGCGTTTAGTTAAACCATTTCTTACTGAGAAGTTACCGTCATGATCTTCTCTGACAAAGATTTGGAGGCAGTTGTCATCTACCTTTTCTGACTCTGCCAGTATCATACTTTAAATGCAGCACCGTGGAGGTCCCTAAGGCTCGTGTTCCCAGTGTTCTGAGGTTATCCAGCAGCGCTGTTCTGCAGCAAATTTCTCTCTTCTCCACGTGCATTCAAACCATACCCGCACCCTTGCATGCTGCCGGTGGACAGTGCTTCGCGGTGATGCTCGGAGCAGTTCTTGGGTCAAACAGGATCTGCTCAGCGAGGAGTTTTGTAGCACGCGCAGCATGTGCTGAACTTTCAGTCACCTTCTCCCACGGAGTCTCATTCTTGGGCTGTGAATTCCTCCCTTGATGCCACATTATCCAAAAGCGCCCATATAATGTGATAGCCGAGGATTCTGGCTGAAGGTGGGAAGGTTTTTGTTTGCTTTAAAAAGAATATACTGTTGCGTCTTTCCCGATAGTCCCCTCTCATGGAGGTTTTGGGCAGTTTAGGGGTTTTTTTAACACAAGACTTCCATCCTTTTCCTTGCATGCAACCTGCAAACAAGCTGCGCTGAGATATGCTACTGATGTAGGAGGGAGAATGTTTAAAATGTGATGTTTGCTGAAATTTGTATATTCACTGTTGTGGACATCTTCGTGTGCTTTTTGAATATCTTAATCTTTAGCTGTGTTCAGTGCTTTTAACTGTGGAGGCTGGTGTAACTCTGTTCTGATATTTCCTAGGCTTTTGCTTAATTTCATATGCTGATTAGGTTTCTAAGGAGAAAATTTGTAGCTGTCCTCTTTTATTGTGTAGATAAAACAGCTGGAAAATGCTATGCAAGGTATTGAATATTTTTTTTTCAAGATTGATACAAACTCTACGTGCAAATTGTCTTTTATAGACACCTTCTTTTATAGATGCTCTCTTTGTCAGCAGATGGGTTTTTTTCAGCTGGAGGATCAGGATTTGTGCAAGTTTTAAATAAGAAGTGATGTCTCTGTGATTTCTTTTATATCTGGCAATTCTTTGGGGTAGTACTCAATAGTATTAAAACATTGACCTCAAATTCTTGGTCACCTTTAGAATAATTGATAAATGATGGAGAATAACTGGTAAACGCTTGTCGTGCTAGAGGGGACGGTAAAATTAGCAAGGCTGAGGAATTCCTCCTGAGATTCTTGCCTTAGAACTGCTGATAACATGCTTTACCAGGCTTTCTCGTTAACTTTCCTGATCTGCAGCTAAAGTGAAATGACTTTAAAATGTCAGTTTTATTTTGGCCTGTTGTTGTCTCAGTGAAGCTGGCTGTTCCATGAACA
The DNA here is from genome assembly GCA_013389945.1 of Fregata magnificens. Lineage (NCBI taxonomy): Eukaryota > Metazoa > Chordata > Aves > Suliformes > Fregatidae > Fregata > Fregata magnificens. The sequence continues at coordinate 242,386 of WAAD01021419.1, read as the reverse complement.
CGAGGTTGCAGAGACAGTGAGCTAGTCACTACTTGTGTGCTGGTGGTCAGCTTTGCATTGCGTTTTGTTTTAATGTGCAGTTTAACGCTGTGTGGGGTTTGTCTTTCACCTGAAAAAAAAGTTCACAAAAAAGCTGAAGTTGCAGAGTGATTTTTATTTCCCGTGTTACCTAGCGCACTCGTCTGTTTTCATAAATCAGAAGTTTTATATGTTGTATGTCCTCCGTGAGGAAGTTTGTTTGGTTCACTTGACTGTGTTTTTGTGCTTACCGGAAGGCAGCGTAACGCGGAAGGATTTGTGTCTTGGAGGGAACTACTGAATGTTTTACGAATTCGCTGATGGTTAGTGGTTGTTAATGATAAAGGGCACTGCTAACTAACTTTGAGAAGAATCGGTTGGAAGGCTCGAGTCACTCGCACACCGTGGGTACATCTGTTTGTGAGATTTTTGCACCATAAAGACTCTGTTTTGTTTTCAGCATTCTTCCATTCTGGGGAGTGTATTTGGTGACTCCTATTATGATCAGCAGATGACAGCTAGGCAGGCTAATGCCCTATCCCATCAGGTGAGCAAATTCATCTCAGATTTTCAGCTATATTTCGGCCGCTTTCAGCTTAAAATAAATATAGATCAACTTCTGATTATTTTATGTGAGATCACATCTTGTCCATACCATTTTACTTCTGTTATTTTGAGTTTGCAATATTGAGGGATTTCTTTTCTTCTGGGTTCCCCCCCGCCCCCACACTCTCCCTTCCCCTTCCTCCCTCTTAGCCATTGTAGCAGATGTTTTTAGAGGTGTTCTGCCAAGTTTATTGGATGAAAAATAATGAAAACAAATTTAAAAACCCCCACATCTCTGGCCGTAGTTACATTTGGGAAGGATTCACTTGTAGGTGGTAACAATATTTACTCCTGAATCTGGCAAATGACTCGTGCACGGTACTAGCAAGCAGACCCACCCGTGCCATCGTTAGTTTGGCCAACCAGTGCATTGACTCATTCAACTGTGAAATACGCTCTGGTAGCAGGAAAAAATGGGATAGCTTCTGAGCGGCAATGCTTGATGGGCAGATACCTGAGGTAGTAGCATGAATGATGGGGTTTTTTTACTTTGTTTTAAAGCTACCTTTTCTTTTGTTCTTACAATATCAAAAGGAACAATTTTATTTTTGCATCCACCCTCTCCTCATTCCCCTGCACTCTGAATTTGGCAGTAAACTATTCTGGAAAGTTAAGTGAAAATAGACCATATTTTGATCAACCTAAAGATGAATTTGTTTGCCTGTCTCTTTCAATGTTACTTCCCGTACTTGAGCTTTGTAAGTTGTTTTGCTGTATTTCCTGATGGTTAGAAGTAATAATTCCTTTGTGCCTTGGTCTTCAGCTTGAACAGTTTAATATGATAGAAAACGCCATTAGTTCCAACAGCCTGTACAGCCCTTGTTCCACCCTTAACTACTCCCAGGCAGCCATGATGGGACTTACCGGCAGTCATGGCAGCTTGCAGGACTCGCAGCAGCTGAATTACTCCAGCCATGGAAACATCCCCAACATCATTCTTACAGGTAAGAAAATCACAGACCGAACCGACAAGTAAAACCTCCCGATGTCGGTGTTTCTCTTCATTGTGCAACGTGAGAAGTGAGCCAAGAAAGGGAAAGGGTTTTGTTGCCTTTGAAGGTTTTGTTCCACCTTGTGTAAATGTTCGTCTTACTGGTCTGGCGTATTCCCTGCGTGCCGGGGAGCCTGACGGCTCTCGTTTAATCCCAGCAAACAGGTAGAGCTGCAATGGCGGCACTAATTGTCTTACAGACTTTCCCTGCCTCTGACTTTACTGAATCCTCCGTCACAGCGAGGGAGAAGCGGTGAAAGCCGAGCTTCTTCCTCTGCTGCTCTGTTCGAGCTTGCCAACAAAGGATTTTTTTAGTGTCACATATGGTAGCGAATCTGGTCACGGTTGGACGTTTGGGAACAATTTCTGCCCAGGCCACTGAGAAAACTGTAGTTCAATCCATATTTCAGCCAAGGACTCTTGCTGAGAAGAGTCACGTAAATTAAGGTTATTGCTCCAAAAGCTAAGGGGGAGAAAAGAGGCTGAGGTGACACCGCTGTGTGGCCCCCAAATATACGTATACGAATTTTGTTTTGTGTCAGGCCATTATGATGGTTTTGAGGTGCTCTGACAACTCTGTAATTCCTCCAGCTGGAAATGAGGAGAGATGTTTCTCATCTGAACCTCAGCCTTAGTTCAAGAAATTATTCCAGAATTTTTGCAAGCTGTTTTATGACTTGTCTGCCTGGAGAATGTGTATTTGCTAAGTCCTGCCGACACCTTTCCCTTCCTCTTCCCTGCAGTGACAGGAGAATCTCCTCCCAGCTTATCAAAAGAACTGACCAGCTCTTTGGCAGGAGTGGGAGACGTCAGCTTTGATACGGATTCCCAGTTCCCTCTGGATGAACTCAAAATTGACCCTTTAACCTTGGATGGACTGCACATGCTGAATGACCCAGACATGGTCCTCACTGACCCCGCCACAGAGGACACGTTCAGGATGGACCGGCTGTGAAGCGTGGACACCAGGAGCGTGGGAATGACGCTTGTTCCTGGAGCCCAGCCGAACTAGAGAGTCCGACGGGTCAGTCGTGTCAGAACAGGAGTTGCTGAGAGCAGTAGCTCTGTCCTGTACAACATGTACAATGAGTAAAGCTTGTCGTTCTAAGCTTGCAGCGCTGCAGACCCCTACTCCCTGTCGCGCCGTATTTCGCCCCTTATCCGCTCATTGCCATTAATGAGTAAGGAGTTTCCATCAGCCTTTTCCTCTCGAGAGCCCCCCCTTCCCGCCACCAAAGCTCCAGCATTAAGTTGTCAGTTTATCCTTTGCACTAGAAAGGGGGTGTTTTTGGGCAGGCGAGGAAGGTTCGGAGCTGAGGGTAAAGAGATTCTTTCTGATGTACCGAATTGTTGGCTGCTGTTTGAGCCGGGGAGGGGGAAGCGCCGACTATGCCCCCCCGCTCCCCCCCCCGCTGATTCGAAAGCAAATCTCTGCCTTGCCACCCTCTGGGAGGGGCTGGGGGGGCTTCGGCCGTTTTGACTCTGCTTTGCGACAGCTGCTTCGTAGAGTGAAACGCTTCTTCCTTTATCGATATGCCACGTTTGTTTTCAGGTTTGTTTCCTTGACTGTCGTCCTGCACCCACGGCCTCTTCCCGTGCCCCGAGCAAACTCGCCTACTTGGCAAAGCGGAAAAGCAGCCTGGCGGCCCAATGGCCTTTTGTAGCCGGCTGGTCAAAAAGGCAACTGTAAACACTATTTTCAAAGCTGTTTTTTAAAACAAATATATATGTAATATATATATTTATAAATATATGTATACATATATATATATATATAGCATTTCTGAGCACACAAAAAAGTACTATAATTCATTACTTGATTAGCACGGAGGAAGGATCGGAACATTTTAAAGCAGCTAAAAGGATATAGGAGACTAACTTGCAGAGCATACTTCTAATTTCACTTTGTGAGAGATTCCTGGGCAACAGGAAGGGCATTTCTATAGCGATGCCGGGCTCAAATCACGATGACTATTTTTTATTTTTTATTCTTATTCATTACTTATTCTGTTACCATTATTTATGATCTTTTCGTTTTTTATTTAAGTATTTGGATATTAGGAAAGTAGCTAAACTACATACAGCCAATTGAAGCACTCTACGTAATACTTGTACAGTACATCTTTTTTGTGTTTTTATTCCAGAAATATATTATATATATTATATATATAGGTATTTTTAACTAACTGGAATTTTAAACAGACGTTGAGCAGAAGTAAGGAAGCCTAAGGCAAGTCTAGATGTTTTCCTTTTATGTAGTCAAAATAGGGTGGCAGGAACTTAGATATTCCTTCTTTCACCCTGGGGAAAAAATAGCTTGCTCCACAGCAAATAGTACTGTATCCTCAAACAGGTTGAGATTCTGTTAAATTTAGAATAGACTATTTCTGTTAGTCCTTGTTAGTATTCTGTGCTGCAGCATAACGGACTGGTGAATGACACTTTATCAATGGCAGATTTAAAAAAAAAAAAAAAAAACCAAACCACAAAGCACCCATTGACTCCGAATTGGTGGTTTCACTTCAATGTCACGGCTGAATGGATGACGGCTGCTGCATCTCTGCGCTTGGGACTCTTATCAAATTTGAAAACGCCTTTAAAGATTTATCAAGAGCCCGACAGGCTTCTGGTAATTGCCAGGGGCACTGTTAAAACGTTGCCTTCGTTACACTATAATCTGCGCAGTAACAGAATCTATAAGTCCGTGACCCTTCTCTTCAGCAGAAGTTACGCATTATTTTGAGTCTTAATAACAAACTAAAAATGACGTTGCCCCGAACATGAGATGAGCGAATACCTGCTAGGGGAGAGCGTTCCCATGCAGCAGGGGTTGAACATCCACATCCATTTTTGTTAAATATAGCCTCAATAAAAGAGCCATTTAGTTTTCATGTCCAGATGAGTCGTGTTGTACTGATTCCCCCTCCTCTGGCATGGTAGTTCCACATCCGCTCTCTTCCGACTCGGTCTGCATCAGCCGGATTTGCTTTTTGTCTAAAAAAAGTGTCAGTTCTTTCTCCGCTGTCGTGACTTTCAAGCAAAACCCCCTCAGCACTTCTCCCCGTCCCATTGCCCTCGAGAACGATTTTCCTTGCTGTTTTCAGCAAGCGATAAGGAAGGTCTGCAGAGGAGCTGGACTGCTCTTAATGAGTTATACTAGGTTTCTGTGTGCTTCCAGAAATCGGTGGGACGCCGTCCTGAGATTCACGCAAACACTGCTGAGCAGAATCGTTGTTGGGATCTCTCTAATCTGGGTGCGTGTTTGCTCACGTTTGTGCCATTAGTTGACCATTTGCACTAAAAATGTTTTTTTTCTTTAGATCTCTTAGCTTACCTGTGTCTTTTTTGTTCCTTCCCACGCAATTGAACGGTTATCCTGCATCTTTGTTGAAAATGCTTTTTGTCAGGATTTAAGCCCCGTAGTACACGTTAACTCCCGGTGTCTGCTTATTTCAGATTGCTAATGCTTTTTCAATTTAAGGAGGAAAAAAAAGGTAGCTTCGGCCAGGAGGATACCCTAAAAGAACAGGAGTAATTTGGGCACAGGTGACTCGGAGTCCTTTGCTTTGAAACAGCCACAGGTACGGTGCGAGTTGAATACGCTTCTTGCAGTTCGCGTAGGTCCTTGATGGGATGTCTGTCTGTATCGCGCTCTCGTTGGAATGACTCTCGTGCATTTAAATTCTTGTTTGTGATCTATTTTTTTGAAAACCAGAGTCACTTCAGAATGAAGCATCCGGGTAGGAGATGAGATTCCTCACTGGAGACTTTTACAGGGCGCTGTCGCTAAATGCTACCTGCTAATTTTTTTTTTAAACTACACGTGTATATAAGAGATCTTGTTTATTAGACTTATACGTAGACATTGACAATGGCCTTAATTTAAAAATAACACGTCTGGATGCAACTGTCAAAATTAGGGACCACCTAGTTGAGAGAAATCCAGGTTTTGTTCCTCTCGCGCGGAGCAAACGGTGAAGGGCGCTTTGGGAGCGGGAAGGAGTAAGATGACGTCATCGTGGGAAGCGGATGACGGCTGTGTATGACAAAATGTGCTTCATCTCGTAAGCCCCGGTAGCGGGCAGGCAGAAGCTGCTTTCAGTACCGACCCTTTGAGAACCGGAGCAGTTATTTCAACAGCTCTTGCATTTTGCTTCCCGGAAGGCCGGTTTCCCGACGGCATCATGTAGGAGCTGCACGTCGAGAGGGAATTTCCTCCCCCTCTCCCCTTAAAATTTATGTTTTTGTAACGTATGTATGCGTAAGGCTGATTTTAAAGCAAAACTGATCTCTTAAGTTGTCAAACGTAAGCATGGAGCGGATCCCCGCTGTTTTTGGAACGAGTCATCTGATCTTATTTGAAAATTGATTCATTTTTAAATGGTGCGTGTAAGGGTGAGAGCTCTTGGGAGCAGCTGGCCCTTCCCGTCCAGGGACGGACGAGAGCGGCAAGAAAAAAAGATCACTTAGCAAAAACCCCAAAAAGTAGTATTATTTATAACTTTTTCAGTTAAATGATGTTGAAACTGTCTGGTGTCTCAAAGGGTTACTGTCCAAACATACCTGCTGAGTGAACCCTGCCCCCTCCCTACGATGTGTGTGTTTTTACATATATATATATATATATATGTATGTATGTATTAAAAAGTTCCCAAGCTAGACTGTTGCATTTGCCAATACAATGGGGAAATAATAGGAATAAACCTTCAGTGTATAAAATACTGTGATTTTCAAAAGCAAACCAGAACTTCTGCTGTTCGTTGCAGCGCCGGTGGGTGGGAGCGGGGAGGCTCTTTTCATTGTACATAGTACTTTGCATTCTCTCTCAAATGAATCTGCACAGGCCGAGTTAAGGTCACTCTCTGCCGCATGTGGGACTGGCCGCGGGCAGCGCCGAACCTGTCGGCTCACTACTGCTTCTGCATGTCAGTGAACACTTTGCCAGCGATCTTTAACTGTGCAAAACCTTTCCTGTACAGAGAACCTTTGGGGTTGGGGTTTTTTTTCCTTTGGGTTTTTTTTTTTTTCCAAGAGGGGAAAAGGTTTCCAGAAAGAGGCTGCAAATTAATTTAAGAAATTGTTAATTATTTGTACATTTTATTACCTTATTTTAAATTTAATTAATCTTTCTAACAAGTGTGCCCGAGAAGCCTGGCGCGAAGCCGTGCGACAAGAACGCTTACGGATGAAAAGAAAGAGCTGCCCTCTGAGTTTGCGTAAAAGCAGCATCCGCTAACTTACAGAATCTTTTAAACCTCCCTCAAAAATAAGGTCTTGACTGTGCTTGTTTGTAAAAGCTTGGATTTCTGTAGAAACAATGATTAAGGCTTGAGATCTGTCCCTTAATGAGCACGGTACTCACCCTGGAAACCCCCTCTGTACACGAAGGAAGAGGAAAGCCCCCTCATCAGCCCGTAGGTTACAATGTACGCTGTGCTTTCAGGAGAAGAAAAAGCGTTTATTCCTCTGAAAAACGGAACCCCCGTCACTGTGATGGCAATGTGAAAGCGCAGGTAGCGTTTGTTACGTGTGTCTGTTCTTTTTAAAAAACAAAAAAGCAAAAAAAAAAAAAATTTGTAGTGTTCCTGTTCTTTGTATTTTTAGTTGCGTATTATTTATACTGCGCAGTGTAGGCATGGATTGCATGTCGGTTTTCTATGCGGGCACCATGATGACATTATAACTGTGTATTATAAATCATTTTTACCTTTTTAAACGGAATCATTGTGTGGAATTTCTATACTGCAAAACAAAACACTACATTACGTACTCTATTCATTTGTGTTATTTATTTTATTATTTTGTGGGGGGGAGGGGGGTGGTTTTAACTGTGGTGTATATTGCCTTATGTGGGCTTGACCAATTTTATCAAAATAAAGGCCTAAAGGGGTAAAATATGTTTACTGTTTTCTTCAGTAAATTGTCTCGCGGCTGCCATAGAGGCAGCTGCGGAAAACTGCGTGGTAGAAAGCATGAAGGGAAGCAAATCCGTAGCGTAGAGGATCTGTACAGAAAGAAAAATGCAGCTGTGTAATATATTAACTCCAAGTAGCACGGAGTGCTTGTCTGAGGAGCGATTTGAGTCTTACGTGACGATTTGACGTCGGTCATTGCGTAGCGAGTATGAAGAGCCTCGCCTGACCCTTTCAAATCCATCTCTCCGTGTCCTGACTTCTTTCAAAGAAACTCCATACGGTCGTCTTTTGGACCAGCTGTGAAAATCTCCTCTCGGGCGACCTCACGTTGCCCAAAACGGGCAGCGCAGATGCTTTGTAGAAGATCCCGCTGCTCTTTATCTGTTGCAGGTTTTCTGCTTTTGAGATACGAAGCGTCTGCCTGAGCGCTGTGGATTTCTGAGGGTCACAGGTAACGAGACCAAAGAGAAAAGAGCAAGAACAGGTGCCTGCACCTCTTGTCTCTGGTTAAGCTGCAGCACGGCCACTGAGGCCCATGGGTGGGGAGTCGTCCCCGGTGCAGTGCTTCTGCTTGTCCCTGGTAGTTCAAGTTCCCGCCTGCAGTTTGGTGTTTGGAGCAGACGTAGATCCTTTCCTCCTTGGGTTTCAAAGACAGCGAATCTGTTCTGCCTCGGTGTATTTTCGTCTGGGAACAGCGTCGCGGTGACGTGCTTTGCACGTGTCGGCATGGTCGTAGGTGTGGAACCGTGGGGCTGCGCTGGCAGCGGGTCTCTCGGTTGCTGCGTGGCGGTGGGGAGAAGCGGGTGCCTGGCACGGCTGGATTCTGGAGGAGATGGTGCCGTCGCGTCGGCCGTTGGGCAGCTGCTTTTCCCTGCTTGTGTTCTGACCCCGGCTGTCTCCTCGTAACCAGCTTAACCTGTTGCTTCTTTAAGGTTGCATGTGTCGTCTTGTAACTAAATAGGAGGCAGGGAAATGCCTAAATAGCATTTGTTTTGTTTTATCTTGGTTCTTTTTACTTTAAATTTTGCTGTGAAGTAGCTACAGGAGAATAACGTAAACGCTACGTGTTGAATTTTCTGATGTACGTTTTCTGCTTGCTAGAGAATCACAGTGATCTCATGTTGGTGTTTTCCGGTATGTACGAAGGTCCCGTTTTGTTGGTTGTCTTTTAATTTAGTAATCGGTTCAGCTTTAAGGTGACATAATTTGGGGCAGAAAACCCAGGTGGCAAGAGAGACATCTTTTTTTTAAGAGACAAAGGGAAAAATGCTAATGGTTCTTGACCCGTCTCCAGCCATTTGCTGTCACGATGGGCCTGGTGGATCTCGGTAGCAGGTTACCAGTATCAGTTCGGCTGTCAGTAGCTGGCTGCTTTGAATTTCGCCGATTGCTTTGAGTTTCCCCGATGGCTCGTCCCTGTTTCCGACAGTGCGGTCACACAGCAGGGCAGGGGAGCGTCAGAACCGCCGACTGTCAACGCACCGAGACTTGACGCAGGCTCTTGGCGAACGCAGAGATCGCGTCCTCCGGTGCGGGGGGACGGGTGAGCTCTGGAGATGCCATCGCACCCTGAAGCCGTTCCGCTGTCCTGCTGCGAAGCATGTGCAGAACCTGCTGCGGCGCTGGGAAAACTTTAGTCCTTGGAACAAAAGCGAACGCCTCGGGAATCGCTGGCTCTGGAGTCAGCAGCGGCTATCGGGGACCTGTCGCTGCAGTACCTCTGTGTTTTCCGAAATGCTTTGCTTGCCGTAGGTATTTCTGTCACCGCTGTCAGACGCGAGACACCGCTCGAAACAATGACAATACTTCAGGCGTTTTCTCAGAGCCTGATGAGAGGGTGGAAACGGAGATGACAGTTTAGACGATTTCACTCCTTCCTTTTGCCTGCCGTCAGCCCGTACCCACTTCCAGGTACCGCTACTTTTTTTTTTTAATAGATTTGCAGACAGTATTTCCCCTTGGTGGCTGTTGATGTGTTCAGGCAAGAGTGATGAAGCCGTCAGCAGAAAAACTAATCATAGTGTGTGTGGGAGCCACATACGGGACCGCAAGACGTTAGGGATAAATCACGGTTTCTTGCCATCCTTATCTCTTCAGCTTTTAGGAAACTGGGATCAGCCGTTGCAGACGTGTTACAGCCGTTTGTTTTGGAGTGTGGACACGTTGGTGTTTAATTGTCACTGGTTCCAGTCTCCTTTTATTGAGCTCAAAACTAAATAACTTGAGTAGTAGGTCTGCTCAGTGGGAACATTAATTACCTATTTCCGATAGCTGCGTTGTAAATTAACAGTTCTACCCACGTGCGGAAGGGGCGGCGTTTTCCAAGCTGGCGTAAGGATTCCTCCTCTTCAGTAAATCGGTTTTCAGTAATGACGGTGGCTTTCTGTGTTAGCATAGACCTGAGCTTGAGGTTTGCTTTAATTGCAGTAGAAGACCCGAGCTACCTTAGTTTGCTGGTAACAGTCTGGGAGGGAACTTCACCTGGGATAAGGTGGGGAACTCGGACAGACGTGCCCTGGCTTTGAGTGAGCGGGCGTGTTGGCGCTAGCACGGAAATTGTTGGGTTTTAATCTATGTTGGGTCAAGTTTTTGGTTTATAGTATTTTCCTTCGTGTTGTGTGGTGGATGAGTCGGAGGGAAGTGGGCCTTGCTGCGCTAGGAACTGGTGGGTGTTGAACATGCTGGCAGGTGACAGTTGCTGTCTTACGGTATTCAACTCTTCTGCTCAATGTTTTCAAAACCCTAAGAGGCCGGGGGGGACAACACACAGCTAAACGACTCCAGTCTTCCCCAGACTTCATCTCCTGGTCTACCTTAGACATTAGGGAATCCCTCAGTAAATAAATGGGGGCAAACAGAACTGAGATTGCAACAGGCGCTCTCAGCATGTGAGTCGAGAGACTGCAGAACCGGTCACAAAATCTCCCTCCCTGCTCTTGCCTTGAAATTTATGTTCTTCAAATGGAAGCTGTATTTGAGCCTTATATTCACACACTTAATGAACAAAGGGGGTGTCACTCAGCTCTCGAAAGTGTCTCTGAAAATGAGACAAACCCAAGAGAGTTGGTGCTTCTGCTGGACAAATGCAAGTCTCGGAGTCGGAGACCATAAAGGCTCCTGAGGCAGCTTGTCCTGAACCGAGTCCGTTCGTGTCTCATTCTTGTCATTTGCAGAGGGACGAACCTCCCCAGGCCCCGACACCGGGGTTTTCACGAGAGCAGAACCGCTCACTTATTTGAAATGTCTCCGAAGCTGGAATTTATCGCTTCCTTTGGGAGATGATGCCTTGCGGCGCAAGGAAGGGAGGGGATTGATCTGTGTGGCGTTGCTTTGAGGCCGCTGGTCTCTGACCCGCTCTCTAGCGGAACCGCTGCGGGACAGGACGGACATCGGAGAGAGATTTGCTGGGCTATAAGCTCTGATTCATTCCAGTTTTCTGTATTGAATATAGTTACAGCCTCATGCAGATAAAGCTTTAAAATCTATCGATGGGTGCCCTGTTCTGCAAGTAAGCTGAGAGGTTTTTTTAATTGTGGTTGAGATTTTTAACTAGGAAAATGTAGAGTTACAGGGAAATGTGTATTCTGCCCCTGGGAATGTTACTCTCTACCAGATGCAAATTTTGCTAAATCTTTAAAGACTAGGCTGAGACCTGTGCAGATTCATTCCCCCTTCGGTTCTTTCCTTCAGCGTGCAATGGAAGTTCTTCCCTCAATAAGCTTAAATTGTCACAATTGAGTAACGGCGAAGGGAAGCCTTGGGTGAGGCTTCAGCTGGTGCTAAGAGGTTTATATTTGTGATGAATCTCGACTAAATCTCTGAAAGTAGGGCAGGGTTTTGGGTGTGGAGGCAGTCGGAGCTGGGATCGTTTGAAGAGCAAAGCACAAAGCGATGTGCTGGAAAAGCGCTCTGCGCGCTGTTGGCTCTCACGAGACGTCTGCTCTCGGAGTGCCGTGCCTCGCTCTGCCTCTGGAACTGCTGTATCTGCACAGTGAAATGTGAAGTTCATTTGTATGTGTCCTATGTATTATTCAATCCAACTTTTTTGTACTGTGGTTTAGAAAGAAAGGGATGCAAGGCCTCCATTTATAAATTAATGTAAGAACTGGTTTCTGCAACTGGAGTAGTGGAGCTGTCGGTATTTCCTTCAGAAATTTTACAGGCTTAAACTTGCTTAGAGAAATTGAGTTGAGTTATACCACACCGAGGGTGATTTTTTTTTAATTCAACAAAATCTGCTCTGGCTATTTGTCAAGAAAGAAAAGCAAGCAGTTCCCAAATATCCTTGCCTACGTATCATGTCACAAGCCTCCGTCTGAAAGGAAAAGATTTTGGAATTTCTAAGACATTAAATATAGAGAAGATAAATAGGTAGAGCTTCTGTCCTTGCAGAGTATGAATATAAAAGTTCTATGGTAATACCGATGGGGCAAAGTGTTGGGGGGGGTATAGGGCTTGCTTAAACAAAACTTTCTTTACTTACTGGATCCTGAATATTCATGGCATGAGCAGCGACGCGGTTGGGGAGATAACCGTGTGTATAAATATACCGTATACACATCCACCGATCTTCGGTCAGCATTATGCAGCGTAGTCATTACAATATTGTATTTCAGTCAGCTATTAACTAATAAGACAGTAGATACTGAGGTTTTATTTTGGGGAGGAGTTAGACCTTTTAGATGCTTTTTCTTCTTACCTTAACGGAGCCCCCATCTGTGGAAGGATTCCTCGTAGAAGAAATGGAAGTTAAATGTATTAGTAGTCACGAAGGGAAAGTTTGATTTTAATAAAATTAAATACAGCTGCTTTTGGCAGCTTCTCTCACAGACTGGCAGCTAAAAACAACTTTATGTAGTTCATTGAGCTTGGGGAAAAATGTCAGATTTATGCATTTTCAGACAGTATAATATACTGTTCTTTACAAGCTAAACTTTTTCTATTAAAATAATTTGTGGATTATTTCACTGATATATGCAATCCTATATTCAGCTACAGCGTTGGTGGCACAGGAACTCTGGAAAAGTTGTCCCTGCGACATAGAAGTTTTATTTATTGTGTTTTTCTATAGGTAAAGTGGAAAACTGAAGTTGGCTTTAAGTGTTTGCAATCTGAGAAATGATGTGAAAAAGCAGCTCAACTAAATGTACATTCTTTTCAATCTTTTCTTTTTTGTGTGAAGGCTTTTGTCTTTGTATCTTTGCATTATTTGTAAATGAAATGTAATAAAAGTTGAAATGTTTTTGTCTCTGGCTGCTTAGCTTTTTCTTAGTTTCGTTTGTTGCTTGTTCGCTTTTTGACTGAAGGTTTTCAGTGTTGAAATATTGGTGTTTTCAGTGCTCGTGTTTATCAAGAAACAGCAAAATCAAATTATTTTGGTTAGCTGGCTTCCTACAGCTATGAAAACTGACCTCTGTGTTACTCTTCCAAGAGGAAACTGCAGACGGATCTGAAAGATGCAAAGCATTGTGCTAAGTCTCAAAACGTAAGCTGTCGCCAGAAGTACTCCCTGCGTTCTGGAGTCTGTCGGTGACGCTGTGGCGACTGTCTCTTCTATCCTCAAGTCAGAGCTTCAGTCACGTTTCTGGGCTGCTGCGTAATTTTAGAGCTTTCTGGGGTAAGGAGAGTCTGTCTGTCTATTTGAGTTGCTGGGTTTTTGAAAGAGACAGTGAGCGTGTAAATGTTCAGACTTGCCTAATTAGACTGTCATACGTGCGTGCTTCAGTAACTGGGTGTAGCTTTCACCGCAGTAAATCTTGCGTTAGGTTGGTCATCGAGGTAAGTAGAGCCAGTGATGAGAAAAGTTGCACTCTACTAAGGCAGCTGGGACAGAATGACCAACTCCCTCAACTTGGGCAGTTATTTCATAGCTCTTTTGAAGGGAATTCATCTTTTTCTGATACTCTTTTATGCTCGTCTGTGGGAAAGGCTCATCTGCAATCAGTATTCTGACCCGAGGGAGAGGTGTGCTGGGGTGAAAGCTGTCCTTCTGGTTGAATATTTTGTGTGAAGCGCCACTAAGTCGATCTGCAGCAAGGCTGAGTGAATGCACCTGACTTTCCAGTGAGCGAGCAAAAGGTAGTTCGTTTCTGCTCTAAGCTTGGAAACACACCATCTCTGGCCATATCCACTTTGGAATCAGTTTCTTGGAAGCTATACAATGTCCCTTCAGTACTTGAAACCATTTTGTGTAGGGGATATTGTACTCTGGACTGCCTCAGCTGCGGTTTTTCCTGTGGCAAAAGAAAACTTAGTGGCCATTTTCATGACAGCCTTAGACTGGCAAAGGGAGATGTTCTCAAAGTGCTGTGATCAGCAAGCAAACTGTCTCTAAACGAGGCAGTTAGCAAAACTAGTGTTCTTTTGGCAGATCTCTGCTTACGCTGTTGCCTCCGGAATGTGAAATTCAAATGCGCGTAGCTGTGGAGACCTGCGCTTAGTAAAGTGCGGCTTTTGCCATCAGCTTTCCAAGAGGAGAGGGGAAGTTGTGTTCGCACCTTGCTTGTTTGGTAACATTTAACAGAAGCAGCACATCCAGTGTACGGTATTTATCATACAGCCTCATTCTAGAGTGGAACTTCTAACTAGCTTGCAAAACTGCACTGTTAAGTCTTCGAGAGGAACTGCCTTTCTGATGAAACCATGAGCAAGTCTCCTGAAACCGTGAGCAAGTTTCAGTATAATTAGCGTGAACTGCTTACCTGAAGCATCTTGCAAAATTTGGCTTTTATTGTCTCTTTAGGCAGACTGGAATGCTGCTAGGGTGTTGTTTGCCTGGAAAAGACTGGGGATTGCAGTAGTGCAGGATTTAAGACTTCCCAGGTTACCAACTACAGAAACCCTTTGTCTGCTGTTCCCAGCTCAAGTGAGCACCCACGATACTGACGGCTTCAGTTTTCCCAGTTCCTCGTCTGCCTGTTTGTGGGAGTCCTGGCACGGTGTCATAAGACAAATCAAGCATAAAGCTTTCATTTATCATTCTAAAACTAACAGCCGCTTACAAGAACCAGGTAGGAGAATCTAGCTAGAGGGAGGTTCTTGAAAGGAAAAGGGGCCCTGTGCATTTGTACTGCTAACAAAATTATTAATTCAGCTGAGGGCTCTCTGGCAGTACTATTGCTTTCAGCTTTTGAGGGTTTCTCTGTTATACATCCGTATGGGAAGAGTTTCAGAAGCGGAAAAAGCAACATGCACATGACGAAGGAGAAGTCTATTATTTATTATCCAACATTCCAGAGTATTTATTATCCAACATTCCAGAACAAAGATACTCTCCTTAAAGTGCTTTTTCTAATGTTTTGTGAGCAACTTGTACATTGGCTGCTCTCTGTGTCCTTTTCAGACTAGTGCTGGGCTTGCTTTGCAGTAGATCTTGAAAAGGAGAACAACGTTCACACTTTAGAGCCTTCGAGTAGGGAAAAGATTCCTGGGAATCATCCATGCTAAACTTACTCAAACAATTCCAGCTACCGCAGGTAGCTTCTCAGCACATCTTTTTCCAGGTAGCGTAGAGAACTAGTGTTTACCGCAGCACAGGCTTCTATTCACGCTTGCTGTCTACACCTCTGCCATTCCAGTAGGGTTTCGTAGCGTTTAAAGGAAGTTGCTGTTGTAGAAAAGATGCCAGATAATGCGTTGACACTTGATGCTGTGCAGGGTGCAGTGGTACGTTACTTACAGTTCTTTATACAGTATACCAGAGGCAATAGTGGGGCAGCTGAGCATGTTTTTTAAAGCAAGTTTTGCTGGACAGACGTTTAAATCGGAGGTTAGTCTTGCTGAACTCTATATGTTTCATAGTCTTCTGGAATGGTGTCTGAGGAGGATGAGATTAAAGCAAGTATAGATTAGAAGTAGAACCGGAAATGAAAAATAGAATAAGCTGCTGCATGACATCCCGTTACAGTAGTACGCGTAGGCTAGCCAAGAACAAATTAACATCGTGAAAGCAAAATGGCAAAAATGTCTGTATTTGACTTTCAAAACTTAACTCACCATTGCAGCGATAACGCAGGTTTGACCAAATTATGTTCTCTTGGGAGAAGCAGAAGACTCCCAGGCGTCCTCCTCGCATAGTTGTATCAAGGACAACTCCAGTGTCTGCTACTACTTCAGGGCCTTCATAGAAGCGAGCTCTAGGAACAGAATAAGCATGTGTGGGACGTGAACATGAGACCGATAGAGCCTTGTAGAAATTGTTCCTCAGTCAGACACTCTCCCTCTGCTTTACCACAGGACTGCACTAGAGATGCTTGTTTTGTGTGTTAAACTTCCACTCCACCACGCGTAAACGTAAACCCCTTACCTGATGTATCCGACTTGAGGCCGATGTTGCAGGAACCAGCGGTAAGATGTCTTGTCCTTCCAGCCTGAATTGCGAGGGTCTTTCCACAGCAGTTTGACCTGGTCTGTGGTGTCTCCGGTGTGCCAGAGAGAATTGCGGAGATACTCACCTGGGCCTGTTTTAGACTTTACTGCCTAAGACAGAGGAGAGACTGGTAAAATATGTGGATAACGGATTGATTGACCTTAGCTGCTTGCCCCACTGTATGTGTCCAAACAGCACAGCTAAGAAAAAGGCAAAAATCTACTACTGAATTCTTTTTCAGTGGCAGCTTTACCTTCAGTTGAATTCCAGGTTCTGCTACTGCTCGGAAGGGGTTTGCCTGCCAGTATGTCTGCTCCATCTGCTTCCACATGACCACATAAAAGCTGGAACTGTCCTGGTAGCCAAATATGAAGCCAGCATAATCATCATCTGTGGCAGTGTTGACATGGAATGTGCCCTCAAAGTCCACTCCATTGAATGCCGTGTAACCTGTCATTGGTAGGAAAACAAATACTCTGTATTCGACAACAAAATGTAGATCCATTTATTTCCGGATTCGGATGGGGGAGGTGGATTTTGCTAAGCCAAATCTGAAGATTGCCTACTACAGAAAATATTTTCCCAGGAGGTGGATGGAATCATTAAGTAGTGTCTGAAATACTTGTAAAGGCTGCATGGAGAAGAGAAGTACACAGTTAATGAGCAATAATTTTCCAATAGGACAAAAATAAGTGCCTTACCTACAGCCAGGCCAGGATCGCTGTTCATGGTCTGGACAATTTCCATGCCCTGAGAAAGATGAATGTTGACTCGTTAGTATAGTTCTAAACGTGCTAACTTTACTGTTGTTAAGTGATAGGGGAGAGGTACACCAAGGGTGAGACTCTAGGATTAGGACATTGTTGAACAGTACCATTAAGCCTGCAGACTCTTTTGATGAAAAGCGCGTCCAGTTTGGTGCAGGCTCGTTCCCACCTGACTCACTAGCCCGTTCTGGAGCAGTCTCCTACCTGGTTGAGGACAATCCAGTTGGGGTCAATCTGTGCATCACCCTCAGGGTCCAGTACAACTGTCTGGAAAGCCCTGAAGTCTGTTAGTGTCACTTCTGCGTTCTCTGGGCACACATCAATTCTGTCAATCACCATGTCTCTGTCAAAGTCATCTTCACAAAGGTTTCCCACACCATCACCTGAGAGCATGGTAGAAGAAAAGGAGTAACAAGCTTTCATTAATTACTCCTGCTCCTTGCACCTGAGGTTTACTCAGCTAGCTTTTGGCTAGCACAGTTAAAGGTAGCCATGTCTACGCAAGGTTAAGAGGTGTTCAGAGCATTGGTACGCTCTTCCTTTAAGTCACTTCCAAAGAAACCCTGAGGCTTCTCTTGCAGAGATGCTGTGAACAGAAGAAACACCTCAAATTGTAGACACTTCTGGAAGAGAACTTTTCCCAAATACCCTCCTGACGTCAGGGTTATTTGAGATCTGAAAACGACGTAGGACTGTCTCAAGTCAGTACTGTCTATTTCTAGAGGTCAAACTGATATGCATTGGCCACCAGGGACGGAAGACCCCCATGCAGAGTTAGCGTGCATGCATTTCCCTTACCGTCCGAGTCTTCTTGGCCAGGGTTAGGGACAAGCCGACAGTTGTCGGGACCTGGAGGTTTCTCATCTGGAATCCCATCATCATCATCATCATCGTCACATTCATCTCCCAGCCCATCATTGTCTGTGTCCACCTGGGAGCTGTTGGGCACTGATGGGCAGTTATCCCGTGTATCTTGGTGGCCATCCCCATCACTGGTGGAGAAAATTACAGGTAAAGATTATCCACTGACATGAGCTTTTAAAATAAGCATGCAACACCTTTCTAGGAGCTGGGATCCTCAACAAGAACAGCAGAAGTTGGTGACTTTAGCCTTATAAAGGCTTAAACTATTAGTTACACCAACAATAGATCAGAAGTATTCCAGCCGTAGTGTATGACCAAATCTGAGAGTGGTCACTAATGACAAGCAAGCCTGCTGTCAGCAAGCTTACAGCCGCTAGCCTTTGGGCCATACTTCCACTGGCAAGTTTTTTTGAGGACTGAAGAAAATTCCACCTCCCTTAACCTCTGTCTTTTTATCGGGTAAGGCCAAGCCAGGTTGTCACGGAGTTGCCAACGCATACCTTTTTTCCCCCTCCATCCCCAAGATTTCATGCAACCTAAGTATAATTTTTGCAGCAAGCTCTCACCTGTCCTGGTTGGTGTCACAGACATCTCCCACTAGATCATGATCAGTATCTTTCTAGTAAAATAAAGCAATAATAATTTAAACTTTCCATAGATCAAGAGGAGGATTAGGCAATAAAGAGAACAAAGAGAGCTGTTTGTTAGCCTCAGTGCCATGATCATTCTGATTGAAAACAGAGCTGACAACAGTGGGAGAGTTCCTTCTGCAGGATTTACAAGTCGCCCTGATGAATTCAAGCAGCGTTATTTCTAAACACAGATGAGCCGAGTAGGAAGAGAGAAGTCCAGAGTGTGACACTTCCTCTCTGACTTACTCTTCTATACCCAGGATGTTTGATCTCGAGTGGCTGTACTTTTGTACTGCAGGATGGCAGCTAAAGTTTGCAAGTGGTAATCTTGGTGAGTTACCAGGTATGCACACCTTAGGCAGATGACACAAGCACTGTGTGAGAAAAATGAACCCGTTAGACTGCAAAATTGGGAGTGCTTACTTACCTGGTCTGGGTTACTGACTGTTGGGCAGCTGTCACAAACATCTCCTACTCCGTCACCATCACCATCTTTTTGATCAGGGTTAGGAATTCTTTTACAGTTGTCCATTGGGTTTTTGATCCCTGTAAAACATGCAAAGTGGACCCATCAAGGCAATGGGGCTATTAAGGTCTATGCAGCAAGATCTCTTTTGGATCTAAGAGATGGCAAAAATCTAGGACAAAATTCATGCAGTAAAGCAACAATTTCAATTTTTGTGTACATTTTGCACACTTTTAATTTAAGTTACATCCTAGCAGCTACAGAGGATGGAAGAGATCAGCAGCAACTGATCTTAAAACCTACTCCAGACTGCATCATGATGGATGTCTGAGCATGCTACTGCACATGAACCTGAGAGGAAATGTCCTTAACTGCATTCCTCAGAGAAATCCAAACAACTGAAGACCATGTCTCCAAACTGGCATCATATCTGTGCAGGACTGAGTGACCAAGAGGATGAAGATGAAACTGTCTGTGGTTCCCTAAACCATGACAGAGTCTTCTTCCTCTAAAGTAGACGTCTATATAATTATAAAATAAGTCAAGGTTAATCTTGGCTATTTGACATGGAAGATTTACACAGTGCCTTTTCAAGGCCCGAGACAGGACAGGAACAATCTAACTGGCAACCTGTATGACTTCACTTCCCGCTTCTCTGCGTTTACCTACTACACCAGCAAATCATGCCAGCAGGGAGCTACTTGGCAGGATGTAGCCAGACCCAAACAGCACTAGATGCACTGGAAATACTCTGTAAATAAATGTGTGTCTCAGGCCAGCAGCAGTTGTGATTTCTGGCTTTTGAAAGCAGGCTTTGTGCAAATACAGCATCATTAGCTCACAGACTGTTTCTAAACCCAGCCAGACTTTTTCCCCCCCAAGAAGACAGCCCTGACATATACTGCCTTGAGCCCGTAGCTGCTAACAACCTGGATATTCCCATACTTCTTCATAAGTTTAAATTGCAGCACAAAGTGCTGTCCTTGTCTGGACTGAGATCAGTTTGCACGGTACATCTTTCTTTCTTAAGTCTGACACAGGTTTGATGTGATGGTGCACAGTAAGAGAGCTAATAAAAATTGTCAGCACCATCCTGAAGATAGATCCTTAAACCCTGCAAGAGCTGAACTGTGAAGGATGCTGGCTTGACTGCTCATCTTAGCATCTTAAGAACTGAGCTGTGCTTCATCGCATCAGAAATTCGTTCTCCTCCTGCAGAGCTCAAGCCTCTGAAGGCTGGTACGTGCCCTGAGGATCTCTAGCTGTGTGCTGAAGAGCTTTCCGGTTCTTAGCTCAGTATATATGCACCTCTCTGAGGATGCTCTCCAGCTGCTCTTACCATCTCCATCCATGTCATCGTCACACTCATCTCCCCTCCCGTCGCCATCAATGTCCCGTTGATCGTTGTTTTTCACTTGGCGACAGTTGTCACAGGCATCACCAAAGTTATCCTTGTCTGCATTGCGCTGGTCTGCGTTGCGTGTGTACATGCAGTTGTCCTGCAGGAGAGAGGGACTGGCTGAGGGGAAATGTTTGGCACTGGGCATGCTACTGAGGAGTAAGAAAGTCAAAAGTTCTGAGGTATGTGACCAGCTGCTCTGAGAAGCTGAGCAGCCCATCTGCAGCCAGTCTTGGTTTCCTCTACTCAGCCTAGTCACTGCCTGTTCAGGGAACACCAGTAGCACCTGAAAATATCTCCAACCAGTGCTTGACCAAGTGAGAAAGAGAGAGAGACTCCCTAACTCTCAGGGGACCATGACTTGTAAAGTCCCTTCAGTGCCAAGACGTCCTCTCCTGTCTGCTTGTTTTTAGAGTCTTCAGACCATCCAGATTAAAAGGAAACATTGCATGCTGTGACCTGCAGGTTCTCTAAATTCACATTAAAGGTGTAGGCAGTTGCTTTGCAGGACCTCTGGGTACATTTAGGTATGTCAGGGCTTAAGCATTAGAATTCAAACCTCAGCATTTAATATCCCATCTCCGTCAGCATCATCGTCACAAGCATCTCCAATTCCATCCCTGTCTGCATCCTCCTGGCCAGAGTTGGGGACAGTCATGCAGTTATCCTGAAAAGAAAGCAACAAAGGGCCTGCTAGCGAGCTGTGCATGTCATTTAGCCTGAGTTCTGAAGGTTGGGCAGAGTCTCACCAGCACCCAAGGCCTGCCCTCAAATCAGAATTGCCCAGTTCTGGTTAGGCATTGCTCTGATATGCTGTTTCCAGCAAAACATGAGACAACTGCATCTTACCTTGCGGCATTTTTTGTCAGAGCAGCGCTGCTTCTCATCAGGGACTCCATCAATGTCCGTATCCTTCCCACAGACATAGCCGTTCCCTGCCCACCCCACGAGGCACTGGAAGACAGCAGATAAACAAAATGAGGCTGCTGGCGAGTACCCTGATAGCCATATGCCTCCAAAATTGAAGGCTTTACATGAGAACCAGCACAAACCATGGCAATTCCAGGTACAAAACGCTCTACAGGAAAAATATTGTCTGGAAGAAACAGTTACGCTGTAAATAGCATTTTAAATAGCTCAGATACAAGCTCTCTGCTTGTTCCTGAGATCATAAAGACAGATGTAGCAGTAAAACTTCTTGGCTCCAGCAGGTTGCTGAACGGTGCTTCTCCCTGCTCAGCTGCGTATAATGTTCCATGACTGACAAATTTGTAGTGCTTCAGGTAAAAAAAACCCAAACACCCAACAGTGAATCTGAGGTGCCAGGAGCAGTCCACTTCTCCAGAGAGCACTGAAAGAGATCTTGCCGTGGCTCAGGTGTTAATGGAGAGCGGGTCTGTGTCGGGAAGGCATGCTCTCCAGGAGAGGGCAGTGGCAGACCCAGGAGAGCAAGCACAGTGCAAGGGAAACCGGAGTGAGCGGACCCCAATCGCAGGGAGGTTTGGACCTTACCACACAGGAGATGGACCCGTCACGCTCCACGATGCACTGTGCTTTCTCATGGCATGGACTAATTTCACCATTAGGGCAGCGTCTCACTGTCTGGCTCTTGCAGCCAGTGACTTGATCCCCAACAAAGCCAGGTTTACAAGCCCCGCACTTGTAGGATCCCTACAAGAAAAAGCAATATGGAATTAACTATAACATGAGTCCTGGCAAACCTTTGCTGTAACCTTCCTCAGCAGCTGGATTGCCACAGCTAACAGAGGCCCCAGAGCCTGGGGAAGAGAGATCCATGTGAGGCTTTCCAGTAATATTTACCCGGGTATTGATACAGATGGAGTTTGGGACGCAATTTCTGGCACCTGCTGTCTCGCATTCATTGATGTCAGTACAAACCTGCCCAGGAAGAACAAAATAGACATTAACTTCACTCTTAAGCAGATACCACATGAGATTACAGAATTAGGGCATCACTAGATGCAGAAACAAAGCCCCTGACACACCTCACTAGGACCCGCAGCTCAAAGTTTTCCTTCAGACAAGCTTGAGCCAGATCCCAGCAATACTCCTGACACCAGGCAAGCTGTTCACCCTCTACAGAGTCACCAGAGATTTCAGCCTAGCAAAATAGCTTAGCTCTGAGCTGAGCTGTCAGAGTATCTCCTTACTGTAAAAGGACAGAAGAGAGTCAATGGAGCAAGAAGGTCAAAGACTGCATCCTATGACCAGCTAGCAGCTCTCTAAATAACACAAGCCACATGCCATTCCGGCTTTTGGTGATATATTCTTATAAACCATACTAAGACTAGGTGGTTTGTTTTTTTTTTTTAACTTTAATCTGTCTGTAGCTGTCAGGGAAGTGGGGCGGGGTGGAGGTTGCTTTGCTGTTGATGTGCTGGGACACATTGGCAAGTCTCTCCTCTCACTGCATCAGTCTTCCCACCAATACAATGCAGTCATCTTGTATTTCCCTCCCATTTCTCTGAGGGCTCCAAGACCTTTGAATTACAATTACAGAGGGGAAAGAGTTAATGGCTTCTGAAGGAGACAGAAAAGTTTCTGGGCCTTACCTGTTTGTTGGCCCTGGCATAAGCTAGCCCAACTCCTTCGACCATTTGCCCAGTGAAGCCGGGAGGGCAGGGATCACAGCGGAAGCCAGGGGTGGTGTTAATGCACTGGACCTTTGGGAAGCAGGGGTTTGCGTTGCACTGTAAACAAGAAAGAGGTTGTGCAGAACTGTGAGGCAGGCTCGCTCAAGGCCAGCTGCGAAGGCAGCTCTCAAAGCAAGCCTTGCTGGGTGAGATCCAGCTATTGTGCTTTTATTTTTAAAGAATAAAACAAAAATGCATAGAAGTTCCTGGCTTTCCTTGCAAGTGGAAAATGCAGCTTCCCCATCTCAGTTGTTCTCCCAAGTCCCAGTATGTGCAGACAAGTAAAACAAACCAACTTTCAGGACTAATTCTTCTTAGGTGACATCAATTGCCCAGGCAAAGAGCTGGCTTCACTTCAGACTTTCCTTCCTGGCAGTCTCTCAATCCAGAGAACTGGATCATTTCTTACACTGGTTTTGAAAGACAAGAGCAGTTGTTTGTTTACTACTCTGGGAAGCAATTGTCTTTCCAAAGTTGCTATTAATGGTTGCTTTATTTTCTCCAACACTTTATTATTTTCACTGAGTTCTCATGCTCTGTACTGGCAGATGCATTACATTAATACAGTGGCTCCCACGTTTTGGTGACCAACAGATTATCATCAATCTCAAAATCTCTCATCGACCCTTTTAACTTCAGCAGGTTTTTAAACTGAAACGCTATAGATGTGATATGGCTTTGCAAGACACAGTTGCTTGGTGGACTAATCAGTGAGCACAGGACTATGGTTTGGGAACCATAGAACTAAGGAGTCTTACGGCCACACAAAATTAATGGTTGAGTAAAGCTTTACATACACACAGAGACTAAACTTGATGGAATGCCACACTTTCTAAAAAAAAAAAAAATTAAACAGTATCTGCATAGCAAGTTTGATTTAAAGGCAGCAGTAAAGCAATACGAGTAGCGTGGTAAGATTTATTGGACTATTATAATGTAGTACAGTATAAAGGACTATTCGGGAAGCATTTGATTCTATTCCACATATAATAAATCTTATCTCTAACAACTCATCAGCCATTAGCTCAAAAGACTGCAAGACCAAAAGGGACTGTTCTGGTCTTCCAAGCTCACCTTCCTGTGTGGTACAAACCAAAAGATTTATTTTGTTTGAGCCTATGTATCTTTTAGAAAGAAATGCCTAGCTAGACTGGATATAAAACCAACATGGAACAGAGCTTAAGGGAGGGTGAGATACAGACTTCCTTCCAGTGAAATGCTGTTTCTGTTGAACTTCAGCCTAGGGGAATTGCAAGACTCTTCTTTACAACCACAAGACAAACCCGCAACACTCCAAGAAAAGCAAGCCAGTTTTGTAACTTCCAGCCTGTCCTACTTGTTTTTTACCTCATTGATATCTGTGCACTGTGACCCATTGCCTGAATAACCTGGGGGACAGGGTCCACAGCGGAAGCCTGTGCCGGTCTCAGTGCAGGCCACTCCAGGGAAGCAGGAGTTTGGGAGGCATCTATTGAATTGTGTCACGGTGATGACAGGGCCTGTCGCCTCGGTGTGCATGCCTAGAGGACAAGAGGAATGTTAAGAACAGAGCTGCCACTGCCAGCAACTATCATCAGGTGGTCCTGTCATCTCAGAAGATACCAGTGTGCTTCCTACACAGGACATTTCCTTGCATCCTTTCTGAGGGTTGAGCAGTTGTAACTCTGTTTTGTAAATGGAGGAAAATGAAGCCAGAAGCAGCAGCTTGACAGATTTCTGAGTCAGAGCAGACAAAAAATAAACAAGAAACCCCAGAAGTCTTAGCTCCCAGCCCAAAACTCTTGTCACGCTGCCCTCCTTGTTGGTGTAATGCCCTTGCTTTTGGAGTTCCACAGAGATCAGTTCTCTCTCTGGTTCCTCTACAACTACACCTCACTGGCAGTATGGACTCAGACACCTGGCTAAAGCAGAACCCACACAGCACGGGCTTAAATCTGGGAGGGCTGTCAGCCAAAATCTCCGCTGTAGAAGGCAGGCATGTTAAACAGGTCAGCTTGGTTTGTAGCAGGAATACACTCACACCAGGCTCACATAAGGCTCTCATGCCATAATGTTATGCATAACATGCTACCTGTTATCTCCACAGGGCTAGGAAACCTCACGTCATCCTGGCAGATGAGAAATCAATCTGTTATTTGGACATTCATCACTTCTAGGCTGGAATACAGTGATATGGTCTATCTAAGCATAAAGTACTGTGATGTGTAGGAAATTCTAAGCCATATAAAATGCTACTGCAGTCCTATTCAGAAGCACATCAAGCCTGTCCCCACACTGCTGCACACTAGCTTCCCTTAGAGTTTTCGGCCAAATGCCAGGTTTTTGTCCTTATCCTCATGACCTGACCCGCAGCACAAGAGAACTTGCAAAATTAATCTGGGACGCAGAACTGAAGGCCAATTCAAGACTGTGAATAAACTTTCCCAGAAACTAGATTTGTCACAAGTCTCCCACACCCACTACTCTAAGTGGCAAGGACACTTTTTGCTCCTGCTTTCTCCTGCTGAAAAGCCCAACATAAAAAACCTGAAACAAAACAAAACAAAAACCCAACACTCTACCACCACCAGCAGCAAAGTCTTCACTAAAAACAAGGCTGCTTCTCTTCACGCTTCTCCTTCTGAGAAATAATGACAGAAGCACACAACTGCTGTGAGTCACGTTGTTCAATGCATGACTAAAAGAGGCTTAAATTCTACAGTAAGGAGTACAGGAGAAGAACTCATATAAAGCAGAATAGCAAGTGGGGAAGGCAGAAATCAAGTAACAGAGAGAAAGTTCAGGATAGTTTTATGAGCAAATTATTAAAACAATTGCTGTGGATGAATGGATTTCTGTACTGCAGGTCCCAAAAGCTTTGGCTAATCTCTTTTCCAGCAGAAGTACCATCTCTCCAAATGCAGAAATGGTTATTGCTCCACCCTTTGAGTGTACTGGCAAATAATAGAGCATCTCCAAGAACCATGCTTTCTGAAAGCCAGTTATACTGGAAGTAAGTTCCAGTCTAGAAAAAAACATTTATTGGGGAGCAGAGGGCAAGATTTATATAGGAAAATGTATGACCCTGTTCCCTGAATCCTCTGTAAACAATCTCTTTGCTTGGATGGTGGCAGCACTAGGACGGAAGGAATCGTAGAGCAATGCCTCTTGGGGGTGATGTTCTCTTCCACTTGCAGCTCAGGAGCAGCCAACTATATCCCACAGGATACCCAGTGTGCATTCCCAGGCAATTCTAACATTGGCCATGGGCTGGGTTATTAGGAGACGTGGTTGGGCAGCTTTCCGCACTAGAATGATGCTACCCTGAGAAGTACAGCGTGGTATGTCACAAAACCACTAACAAAGCTTATTTCAGAAATAGTGGAAGTAAGCGAATGCTGGGGTTTTGCTGGAAGGAAAGATGAGCTTTTTAAGGCTACTTCTGCACCCCATGCTCAGGAAAGGGGTAATAGCTTCAGCTGCCATTGAACCATGAGAACAGCATGGAACACTGGTCCATGCGTGCAGAATTTTGTGGGGAAAAAAAGCATCACTAATATTGAGTATTGCTCTGTGACACTCGGGATAATTGTGAAACAAGCTACTTCCTTTGGGGAGATGGTCACAGGTGGCATTTTACTACTTGTTTGGACACAAAGGTATGAAGGACTTGGAGGAGGCAGTTGAACATAGGACTCGGCTCAGTAACTCACCACAGGCATCACACTCCATGACTGTGTTCTTCAGGAATGTTATCTCCTTAATCTAGAAGAAAACAAGAACCACCACTTAGCCAAAGGCTGAGTTTTGCTCCCATGAAAACTAATAGCCCCACTGCCAGAAAACAGGGTGTCTCTCTCAGCCTGCACAGCTTATTACAAATTAACTCTTACCCCAAAGTCTATGTTGCAGACTTTCTGAAAGCTGAGGTGGCTTGTATTCCCTGCTGTAAGTTACTCCCAACTGTAGTGTTTCTGCAGGCTAACCTGATAATGCTATTCTATCACAGATGCAGGAAACACTTGACTTGAATACACAGAAACAAGTGCCATAAAGAAAGAGGTATCTACTTTATTTAGGTCTTCTGCTCTAGAAGATGCTGAACTAGCAGTCCTAGAGAGGCCTGCTTTGTCTGCAGTCCAGGTACTGCACAGGCGAAGTCAGGAGGAGGTTCCCCCGTGAGTCATTTTTGCAGATATATGAATAATCTCTGACATTGCTTATGCCATTCTTTGCCCATAATGCCCTTGCCATGAGGATATTTAGAATCTATTCACAAAAGCTCCTCCCTCCACACTTCCTCTGATCTCCTCTAGGCTCCTATTCCTTCAAACTTGCTTCAGTAAAGAGATAGTCTGTAGCATCGGCAGTGCAAAGATGCCGTTCCTTTGTGAAGAAAGGAATATGGGACAGGCACAAGTAAGCATGTCAGTCTCAAGCTAACATTTATATGACTCTCTAGCATCTCAGATAGCAATCCTAGCAGATTACTTTCCTGCAAAAGCCTTACTGGCTATCTGTAACTGATGCTCAGGACCACCCTTCTGCACCCTGTGGACTTCATGTTCCCACAATTTAAGTCATTTCCCTTTGACAAAAGCTTCTACTCATGTCTCTCTGCCAGCTCCCAGGTATAAGAGCAAGCTTTCATTCTATGTTAGATTCTCTCTTCCCTCCAACATGGCCTGGGGTCATGTATTTTGAATAGTTAGTGCAGAGATAGATCTAACCCAAATCCCCGGAACATCTCCCATTACAAGTGGGTGCAGAGAGCAGAGCGGAGAATTCAGAGCACTGCTAATGAGTACCACTGGTTCCTTTGTGCCAAGAATCCTTCAGCCTTTGGGTCAGTAGAGTAAATGTGGCCTTTTATTGTTATGCCTTTCACCAACCTTATTGCCAACATCCCAAGATGCTGAATCAAGGAAAAGTAAGTTTTAGAAAAACTTTGCACAGATTAAGAAATTATGAACTGCCACCTTGGCTCTCCAGTGGTATATGCAAGTTTGGCTTCTGAGGAAGAGTTTTCTTCAAAGCGCTGTTGAGAAAAAGGCCATGGATAAAAAAAAAAAAGTAGGTGGCAAGAGCGAGAGAAAGAACAAACAGAAAACCTGTATGGAGAAGCGGTGCTAAGCTGGAAGGGAACACTGGAAATCATTGCTCGAGGCTGCCAGGAACCATGTCTGACCTGATTCCTAGTAAACACTGGGTATTTATGCAGCAGCCTGAAATGTGAGAGTAACTCAGTGCAACACATGTTTTTGCAGATTAGAGGCCGCCCAGTTTGCACTGGCACAGAGACCTGTCTGCCATTCCAATTATCTGGCAGGCAGAGGCTGCTGCCCTCAGCTCCCAGAGTGGATAAAGGGAGAATGGAACCTTTTTCTGTACTTAAAAGAGAGTTGACCAGACAAACCACCATCTCCTCGTTAAAATGGGAAAAGATCTAAGCACCCAAGAAGTTCCAAATTCCCTAAGAAACAACTGTAGCCAGAAAGGCTTAGGATTAAAACAACAAGAGGAAAGAGTGAATACAGAGGTTGTTTAGACTCCATATGACTTCCCTTTCCAGGACCCTAATAGATGGCTGAAAGGTCTCTTCCATCTTCCAAGTTTGGACTCTCTACTGATTTCATGAGCCCACAAAAGCAAGGAAAAACTGACTTGTTTTTCCAGTTAAATATATACCCGCTGTGTGTGCGTCTTTTTTTAAAGCGTTCATTCTCCATGTATGCTGGTTTTCAGCAGACATGGTTCTAAGCAGCAGAATTTGGAATTCAAATGAATCCACTTTATCTGAGAATTACAGATCTGATTGTGAGACCACCTCTTGATTCTGGTTTGCGGCACAATAATTTTATTGCTCATTTCACTTAATGCAAGAAGCAGCCCCCCCAATTCCAGAACTCTGCACATAGGGCAGAGGATTCAGAGATCTCTCCTGTGCAGCATATAAGGAATTAGGTCCCTTTCTCACCTACCTGCTGTTTCAACAAGTCTCGAACTTCCATTAGCACACGGTTAGTTTCTCTCATCTCTTCCAGCATTTCTGGCCCAACTTCACCTACTAAAAAAACCAAAGTGGTTGGGAAAAACACAGAGCCATTAGCAGTACAAACCAACTGACGTTATTAACTTCAGCTTGATATTAAAGACACAGACTACTCCACACCAGTCTCTGCCAGTTCCTAACTAGAAGCTCGCTGGAATTAACAGGGACTTCCACATAGGGTAGAATTTGCTCTGGGCAGGGCAGACAGTGATAATCAGCCATGTCTGTCAAGTAGGTAACAGTTACCCCTCAGCAAACAAATTGGCCTGGCAGTCTGGCAGTTGTGGTAGCTGTTAATCTGGCATGGTCTCTGCAGTTCACACATAGGAAGGCTTTGCTGCCAAAAGAAGCAAATTAATAATTCAGTGCTGTGGAAGCTGCTATGAAGGGCACCACTGAAGTAAGGCTCTTTGCTGAGTCTATCCCAAACGTGCTGCCAAGCACTGAACGTGGAAAACCGGCACATCAGCCGTTGCCTCGCCTGTTTTCAAGGTACAGACTTTTTTCTTGCTGGAGACGGGTTCTTTTGGGTAGCGGCAGTTTCAAATTGTGGTGTAGTGGCTTTGGGACACAAAGGATACATCTGCTCATCCATGCAACATTGCAAAATCCTGTTTAAACTGTGCTGAACAGAGGATATAAATTATCTTACAAGGTCATCTAGGGCAGATTAACATGACTTTTCCCTCCCATCTGCTAGATTCTAGACTTGCCTAGTCCTTTGAGACATGCTAAAAATCTAGTCTATACTCCAGCTTCGCTCAAGAAGAATGAATGGAAGTAGCTCATTGTTTCTAGACTTATGTAAGTTCTAAGAAAACTTGAACCATTTAAAAACAATTGGACACAAAGTTCAACTCTGGTATTCTCCTGTCTGCCATGAGAAAGTACAACCTCATTTCTCTAGTTTTTGCTAGATTAATTGATCCTCTAACAGAAGTCACACCCTGCCTACAATGTAAGCAAACCTTTATGAAGCGAGAAATAGCAGTATCTTCTACAAACAGCGCTGAGTGTTCAGGGGAAAATTAGTGGAGTTAGGGGTCTGCCTCCTTGAGCATGAAGAATTTGCCAGTGCCAAAGGCAGGATGTGAGCCCATGCTACTGACTTAGTACTTCGGCATTCTCATGTGACAAACGAGCCTGAAAGCCTCATGGGTCTTCCCTGCACAGAAGCAAGAGGACTTTATGAATATTTGTAACCTCTCCAATACATTTGGGTTTGGGAACTAAATTGAAAGTACCACAAACGTGTCATTCTAAGGCAAAAAGATGGAATTAAAGTGACATTTTTTATTTTATTGAAACAAGGAACTTGCACATAATTTCTAACTTCAAACAGAGGTTTTGAATAAGCTCTGCGTGAAGGCTTCAGGCAGCTTCCATTATTCCTGGGAAGAATTTTCCATCCCTAGTAGCAAGATGTAATTTAAAATAAAAGTCTGGGGCTTTTTTAATATTCGAATTCACCATAATGATTCAACCACTCAGGAGTGATTTCCAAAGGAAATCTATGCACTTGCAGACATTTCGATTACTATGCATCCTTCTCTGTGGACTCATTCTGTCTGCACAAGCACACACCTGAATCTCTGGTACAGTCTGAGTCTGCCGGATCTCACAGATCCTCTTGGAGTTGAGCATCCCCCTAACGGGCTGTTCAGAGAAGTGGAACTTTTGTAATGAACTCAGCATGGCTACGTTCCTAGAAGTCAGGGCTTCCCTGAGCTCTGTGTGCACAAGCAGAGAGAATATCCAAGGATCCTGCTATAGCACATTCTGCATGATCTGGTTTTTTAACTTACATGCAAAATGTAGATTAATGTAAAGTGTCTCTTGCAGGTCATTACAAAACACAACAAAATTTCCAGTTGCCCTAGAAGAAATGTTTTTCTTAAAAAAACTTCACTACTCAGGAGGGGAACTGGGGAAAAATCTAAGACTGAACATTTACACAGTTAAGCTTCAAGTTTCATATGAAGCTACAAAATCCCTAAACATTCTTAGGCTTCAGCAGATGCAGTTGAAATGTTACCTTCTTCCTCATTCCCTTCTGCAAAACATAATTTTCATAGGAGTCTACAAAGCATAGGAGTCCAGAAAATATAGAGATAATTAAAATTACTTACCTGCTCTTCTCTGCTGACATGATGAAAAAGGACAAGAGAGGCAGAGGAGAAAAACAAAGGCTAGAGCTGAAATCATCTTTGAATCTCCAGGCAGCATGGATGTATGGGCTTCTCTTGCAACGAATTTTTAACCTGCAGGTTTGCCTCTGCTCCCCATTAGTGTCTGTGGTTTGCTATTTATGAAGTTGCATTCCTTCCTCTGAAGTTCTTATTCTCTGATGCTGGACGAGGGGTGGACGTCATTTCTGGCTGCTAGTCCACAGAGAACGTTACAAAAGTAAACAATATGAGAAACTCATCAGGAGAGTAGTTTAATTTTTTTTTTAGACCAGCTTGCACCAAAATAGGTCAGAAGATTCCAGAATTAAATGGATTCTTTTTGGATTGGGGTTTTTATTTCATCTTCATGGACACAGGATAGACGAATGATTCATAGCCCTGTCCCTCACAGATTTTCCTTCTAAAACTGCTCACAAGATCACAAAAGCTATGAGACATCTGGACTTCACTAGAGTTTCAGAAAAGGCTCTTTAAACTCCCAAAAGACAGTTTCACCGCTGACACTTGGGGTAGAATTATTGAATCATCTTCCAACTCCAAAGAGGAGCTATCACATCCTATTTCAGAGAGGGACTGGGCAAATGTACTAGCCTTTAGAGGCTGATGTTCTTATTACCCCCCACCCAGGAAGGATGCCGTGCAGAAGTGACGGCAGGAAAGGAAGGTAGATTTTGCTCTTTCTTGTCTGTGAAGGAATGAGTCTCAACCGAGCATTTTCCATCAGTCAGTCTCAATCCAGCACTTTCCATCAGAAGACACAGAGCGGATTGAGAAATCCATCTAGAACAGCCAAAGAAAATCTGCCCAAAGAAAATCTTAAAGCTACTACCTCAAGGAAATTGCAAGTTAAACTGTGACCTGTAAAAAAGGTTAGTCTGAAGACCAGTGAAATTCTTGATCACACATTATGTTGATCATACAACACCCTTGGGGACACAGACAGGAAAGCCCCAGGAAACAGTAGCTCAGTCTTTAAAGTGTTATAGCAGCAGGATCCTTGGATATTTACATAAAGATTTTTTTCTCATTTTGACCTCAGACCTCCCGTGTTCAGGAAAAAACTTCCCATCCCTGTGGCTGTGCGCAATTCTCGAAGGTAACTGGGTGCAGTCTTGCAGGCGCTGGTGAGCACGCATGTTCACTAAAGAAAGCAAATAAGTATTATTAGTTTTATATTACAGGAATGCTGCAGCAGAGAGATTTTACATTTTCTTGCACCAAGCAAATTTATACTGAAAATAAAGTTAATTTGCATGTGTTACCTAGGTGGCATTTGTATGATTCTGCTTGTCTGGCGCACATGCCATCTCATGTTACACACAGCAAGTGACTTTTTGCTGTCAACCCACAGGTAAATCAGCTTTGAGGGTTTGATACTTGTGGTAAGCAAAAGTGGTTTCGCTGGAACTCAGAAGAACTGAGTTTCCCAGGTTTTAGCATTTCTGAGTCCTTCTGGACAAATCAAAACCATGGCAACTGATTATTAAAGATAAAATATACTGGGTTTTTCCAGTGATGTTCTGGGAAATATTATTTACAATTTCTATTTTATAGCAATGAATGGGGAGTGGATGAAACATGCCCTTTCACCCCCACAGGGACCAAGTCTTTCACCTGAAACAGTGATAATTGATGTCCATCCAGCTTATGTTTGAAGATGCTGTTGTCAAGAGGTGAGAGAGGCGTTCAGACTCTGCAGGCTGCTCAGTCCAGGGCCCTGCTAGATGGCAAGCAAGGAAGCCCATTAGTACCTGTTATGGTAGTGGAGAGTTTTAAGGGAAAAACACATTACTTCAACAGAAGCCTGATAGGTCATTAATAAAGGAAGGTTCTTGCCAACTATTCAGAAAAAATCTGTTTTTTTCAAGTGGGGAGAAGTCATAAAACTGCAGAAAGAAAGAGATGTAACTCACATGGAATGAAGAATGGACAAGGGTCACTTATGAGGTCACCTTGGAAACAACTGACATTAGATTTGCTTTGTATGGAGAAATAGATGTCCATATAGCATGATGAGACAATGAAAATCCTAGTACTACAAAAAAGAAATGAAAAGAAAAAAGAAACTATTCCATACAAGGCAAATAAAACATGTATGAGCAGTAATGATGTTTTCTGCTAAGTAAAGTATTACTTAATGATATCAGGACATAAAACCAAAAAACCCACATTAAAAAAACCCTTAAGGTCAGACACCTAATAAAAAAGTTGCTGGAAAGTTCAGTATCCAGCTAACTGGATACTTTTGCGTTTCTAAGTTTTCAGGGGCCAACACTCCCCCACCTCCCCCACCCCCCCCCAGTTTTGAGACTACGTGAAATTGGCTTGTAAAACAATGTGACCCCCAGCCACCAAGGTAGCAGTATTTGTATCCAGGAAGAGCTCTCGAAGACTATCAAGAAGAGTCCTGCTTCCTCTGTACAGAGTTCAGCATTTTTCTGAACACTTTCAGGTGCCCAGAATCACATGCCCTTTTATAATACTATAAACTGGTGATCACGTTATATGTAAAATCCACTAGATTTTCTAATATGCCTATTGTTTAACATCCAAATTAACTCATCAGAACCATATTATAGAGACGCTAGATCATTTTTTGTTTTTACTATGGACTGAAGAAACTCAAATAATTGACAATAAAAAAAAGAAATCTGCCAAGCTCCTGGAGTCACTGCAAAGGACAAAAGGGAAAGAGTGAACCCCTCTCTTCTGAAGCCAGTATGGCTTCACCAAGGGCAAGTCCTGCCTGACCAGCCTAGTGGCTTTCTGTAATGGAGTGACTGCATCAGTGGATAAGGGAAAAGCAACGGATGTCATCTATCTGGACTTCTGTAAAGCCTTCGACACGGTCCCCCACAACATCCTTCTCTCTAAATTGGGGAGATATGGATTTGCTGGGTGGACTGTTCGGTGGATAAGGAATTGGTTGGATGGTCGCATCCAGAGGGTAGTGGTCAACGGCTCAATGTCCAAATGGAGACCAGTGACAAGTGGTGTCCCTCAGGGGTCTGTACTGGGACCAGTGCTGTTTAATATTTTCATCAATGACATAGACAGCGAGATCGTGTGCACCCTCAGCAAGTTTGCAGATGACACCAAGCTGAGAGGTGCAGTTGACATGCCAAAAGGACGGGTTGTCATCCAAAGAGACCTGGACAAGCTGGAGAGGTGGGCCTGTGTGAACCTTATGAGGTTCAGCAAGGCCAAGTGCAAGGTCCTGCACCTGGGTTGGGGCAACCCCCGATATCAGTACAGACCAGGGGATGAAGGGATTGAGAGCAGCCCTGTGGAGAAGGACCTGGGGGTACTGATGGATGAAAGGCTGGACATGAGCCAAGAATGTGCGCTCGCAGCCCAGAAGGCCAACCGTATCCTCGGCCGCATCAAAAGAGGCGTGGGCAGCAGGCCGAGGGAGGTAATTCTGCCGCTCTACTCTGCTCTGGTGAGACCTCACCTGGAGTACTGCATCCAGCTCTGGAGCCCTCAACACAAGAAGGACATGGACCTGTTGGAGCGGGTCCAGAGTAGGGCCACGAAAATGATCCGAGGGCTGGAGCACCTCTCCTACGAGGACAGGCTGAGAGAGTTTGGCTTGTTCAGCCTGGAGAAGAGAAGGCTGTGGGGAGACCTTACTGTGGCCTTTCAGTACTTGAAGGGGGACTATAGGAAAGATGGGGACATTCTTTTTAGCAAGGCCTGTTGTGACAGGACAAGGGGTAATGGTTTTAAACTAAAGAAGGGTAGATTTAGACTGGATATAAGGAAGAAATTTTTTACAATGAGGGTGATGAAGCACTGGAATGGGTTGCCCAGAGAGGTAGCAGAGGCCCCATCCCTAGAAACATTCAAGGTCAGGTTGGATGGGGCTCTGAGCAACCTGATCTAGTTAAAGATGTCCCTGCTCACTGCAGGGGGGTTGGACTAGGTGACCTCTAAAGGTCCCTTCCAACCCAAAGCATTCTATGATTCTATGAAGAATACCTTGTATTGACAAGCTGCAAGTCACCAAAGTATTTAAAACATTCAGGGTTACCAGCAGAGAACCTGGATCTCTTCGCAGGGAAGAGGAAAAGGGAACTTTGGTAATGTGGACAATCTGCAAAGTGGACGATCTGCAAGTACATCACCAGCTCTGTTCTCCTCTCCAAGAGAGTCACTAATAATGAATTTATTAGTGGAGGCTGGAGAGTATACTGGCTCACAAGGAGTACATGTTACTTGTAAGTAACTTTGCAGTTCACTGAGGTGTTACAGCACAAGAGGAAAACTGTGAGTCTGTACTCAGAAGATGCAAGTTCTCAAACTCAGTAAAGTTAGGAATGTTCACTGCTGAGAAATGACATTCATTTCCCTCAGCCGCAACTAGTGCAGGACAGCATGGTGACAGAATAGTGGTTATTATTGCTCACTTATTTGAAATGAAATGAAGCAAAGCGTATTAAATCTACATTACACCAATTTTAAATATTTGAACAAATAAGTCTTCTGCATATTAAGGCCGCAATCAGTATGTCTTTACGTTCTTGTAGAAACCCGAAGCCATTTCTCTTTAGTCTGCAACAGTTTCTGGGATCACTGCTATTCATTGACAGTAGCAAAATAACTGTACAAATTAAAATGTAGCTAGTTTCTACAGAGCTTTCTTGAGTTGAGCAAGACACGGTGTCTCCACAGGGTGAGGTCACTCCTACCTTTATTTTCCTTGGACTCATTTTATACCTTTATATATTCAGATCTGAGGGCTAGAAATCCCTGTAAATCACTACTCTAACAGAGCTTAAACACACAGTAGCAGATCAGAAAGTGTTTGGTCATGACTTGGTTATTTCTGGGTGCCTGTGTCTGTTTAAAAAGGACAAATTCAAAAGTAGCTGATATATCTGAACTTGTTATTATCTGATGGGGAAACATCTTCGAGATTTGTCAGTATCATTTTTTAAGCATTACTGATTTAAAAAAAAAAAAAAAAAAGTGAGCAGTAGATAGTGTTTACTTGGCCGTCAGTGTAAAAGTGTATTTGCACTCTGTGCAGTGCCAGGTTAGTTACACCTTTTTCCCTGACTGGAGTTGACATCACAAATGAAAGCAGCACACAAACAAACAACAAAAAGAAAAGCTCATACTAGTTTAAAGTTTAAATATTTTCCATCTCTCTGTTTTTAACTAATTTTTGCCAAGTGAAGGACAAAAGTCAGAAGGAAAAAGTTATTTTTCAGTCTTGTAAGGTCAAGTTCTAAAAATAAGTGAAAAACACCTACACCCTCCGAAATGGTATGCTAAGTGTTCTACAATGTTTCTTATATATTTATGGTCATAAGAAACCAAATTATATAAAAGATGACCAGTAAGGATTTCAAAAAACATCTCCTCCATTTCCTCCCAATAGAGGATCAATAGAATCATAGAATCATAGAATCATTAAGGTTGGAAAAGACCTCTAAGATCATCAAGTCCAACCATCAACTAACACCACCATGCCTCCTAAACCAGGCCCTGGAGTGCCACGTCTACACCTTTTTTGAACGCCTCCAGGGTAGACGACTCCACCACCTCTCTGGGCAGCCTGTTCCAATGCCTAACCACTCTTTCGGTAAAGAAATTCTTCCTAATGTCCAATCTAAACCTCCCCTGACGCAACTTGAAGCCATTTCCTCTCGTCCTATCACTAGTTTCTTGGGAGAAGAGTCCAGCACCCGCTTCCCTACAACCTCCCTTCAGGTAGTTGTAGAGAGCGATAAGGTCTCCCCTCAGCCTCCTCTTCTCCAGACTAAACAACCCCAGTTCTCTCAGCCGCTCCTCATAAGATAGTACCTATGGCACTCTTCACCAAGACTTCTCTACCCGGTTCTTAAATGCTTCCAGTGATGGAGACTCCACAACCACCCAGGCAGCCTTCCAACGCTTTATATTCCCACTGTTAGAAAATGTTTCCAAGGGATGCTATTTAAGCCCGTTGCTTCTTTTCTTATTCACCATGGACTCAGAGAGCAGATCAGTCCCTCCGTTGAAGTAGCACTATATATTTGAAAACTTGCATTTCAATTCTATTCTTTCATAAAAGAACCTGGTAATGTATGCAGCTTCCAAGTTTTATACAACCAATATAGAAAGGTGGAGATGAAAAATTATCATAGTCGTTGCAGACTGTCGACAGTCAGCCAGTTCTAAGAGAAATAAAAGTCTTGAAGTCTCAACTAAATCTTAATCAGTCATGATTTTTGTTAATTGCCACAATACATAAACGATCTATGACTCAGAAGATACATTATCTGTTGTAGTGAACTGCTAGATTACGACTGAAGTTGAACCAACCTGATACATTTACGCAATACTCATTGCTGTCACTCATGAGTAGACCAGTAAGAAGCCCGATACATCAGAATTTCACAGCACAGTTTTTTTCAGCTCATCCTTATTTTGAATGCTATTGTCTAACATTTGCAAATTCCAAAGATACACACTGTGAAAAGGACTGGACACTGAAGTTTGAGGCCCAGCTGCCAGCAGAATCTCCAGTCTTGTCCCACCTTTCTACTATGTGCTTCCAGACAAAACAAGAACCTACTTTCAAAAGTTTGCAAAACACAATTTTACAGCTTGATTATGTACAAATACTTATTTCATCCGCTGCTAAAACACAATCTCAACAAACAGGATTCCTAAATGATCTGTACTTCGAGCTACTTGCAGTCCTGAGGTAAAAAAGTTTAGGTATTAACTAAATAATGTAAAGAATAGTGCCAATGCTTTATGGAAGACAGATTCATTTTTTGACATAAACTCCTAAAGTGATGCAAATATTATACACAAAATCCATCAGTCAATAGGTGAGAACATCCCCATCCCCTGCCCGTATGGCTCATTCATTGCAAGATGGAATAATCCATTACAGGTTGTGGTTTGTAACATGCTTGAAGAGTTACAGCTTGCTGCAGTCTGGTTTATGTCTCTAACTTTGAATTCCTCAGGAAAGCAAGGCACTGAAGGTCACTGAAGACCTTTTATAAGGACTTTTAATGTTTTTTTCATTTAATCAATGGCAAACTGCAATGACAGAGAATCAAGCCGGCAAAATATAATAAATGGACATGGCTCCATTGCGCACTATGCTAACTTTATCATTGATTCTTCTTGTTGTTTTCTACCCTACTAATGGGATTTGAGTAATGTCAGTAAAGCCGTTCACATGAGCTAAAAAAAAAGTCACACAACTCGCTGCGGCAATAGGCAGAATGACATAACACTGGGCCACAACCACAGTATCACAGCAATTGGCACATTGTGACAGGGACGTCTCCTGGCAGGAAGCTACTGCCTTGCACCACAGAAAGTGGGGCCTTCCTTGAAGTAAGATTAGAGTTCCAGAAGCATCAACTTTCCTGCTTATTCCTCCAACAACATTAGAAATTTGATGACTTTTATACTTTCTGTGTATGAAAGGCTGACTGACTTTCAAGAAAACATCAGTTTTTATCCTGAACATTTGCTTAGAGTTTTTGAATGCTACAAAACACAAACACCATAACAGTCGTGTATAAAAATAGCTGCAAAATGGTTTCTGAAAAAAGGCGCAGAGATGCTTTCCAATGTCTGAGGGAGGAATCCCACAAAAAAGAGACCGATGAGCTGAGAACACATTCAAACTCTTTGTTTTACCCTCAGCTCCTAACTCCCAACCAAAAATAGCAACCAGAACCAGTACGACCTGAGTAGGGGTTTTCCGATACTTTTGCTGTTGAATAGCCAACACAACAAATGCACATTTAGTAAGTAGGAGACATTTGTAAGCCATCAAACACATATCAAGCAATCGCCACCTTTATCGCCTCCTTTTTCTTTTTTTTTTTTTTTTTTTTTTTTTTGTTTTTAAATTCAGTGAATGTTGGGGTAGGGGGAAAAGAAGGGTGCTAGTCTGAAAATTTCGAAGTGTGTCATCAGGACAGATTCCCTGCGCCTCTGGACCTGACCTAGGAAGCTACCAGTAAGAGTCAGAAGCAGCTCCTGTCCCACAAGGTTTTTTGTTTCTTGATCTCTCTAATGGGACTCCCAACAAGATAACCAATTTGTAGCAACCACGAGAGAGCTAAACGGCCTGACTTTTTATTGCCACATTACTATTCTGAGGAAGAAAGAATCCTGCTGTACAGACATGGGACAGAATCACTCAGAAGCTAAGCAGTTTGCGCTAGGTCACACCATGCAAGTAAATTGAACCTGGTAGCCCAAAGCTCATGCCAGCACTGTAATAACTAAACCGCCTTTCTTCTCTGAAGAAGGGGAATCTTCATTCACAAACATTGGCAGGGAAAGATACTAAAAAAAAAAAGCATGTGCATATTCATCTAAAATAAGTAATACTACATATTGTCTGGACAGCCTTACCACCACTGTAAGTGGCTGATCTTCCTGGAAGTGACATATTCTGCCCACATTGGCTGAGAGAATGACACACAATGACGTAGGAACTCTGAGGAGTATCAGCAAGAAAAGCTGTACTTTTACAAGAGAAGAAAATACCAAACAACTATAGCCCTTCAACAAATAAAAAGTGTCTAAGTGCTCAGTAAGAACACCACAGTTCAGTTTCATCACAGGTGTGATACTGAACTTCCAATACTCAGAGAGCAGCAGGAAGCATGAATGAGGCTAACCTAGACTGTTCGGGTAGTCTAGGTTACTAGAGTACTTGGTTACCAGTAGCTCCATCCAGGGAGCCTATTCAGGAACAGCAGGAGACGAGGCCAGTGACAGGACTGGTGACAAAGCCACAATATAGGTCCAAGGTCTATCCAGAGACAGGGCCACAAGATCACCCTGAACGTTGTCCTTCATTTAAAATATGGTCCAGAACTTCCCAGTGGCTCGCTGAGTTTTGATAATCTGTTGTGTCTAGAAAGGTTGCAGCGCTGTCAAATGTTCTGCACTCCTGGGTCCCACACTGATAATCCTACCCCTTCCAAAATGCCTGAGACATTGTGTCAACATAATCCTGTCTGAAGAGAACTAAGACACCTGGAACTA
Organism: Fregata magnificens; assembly: GCA_013389945.1. NCBI lineage: Eukaryota > Metazoa > Chordata > Aves > Suliformes > Fregatidae > Fregata > Fregata magnificens. Next base: position 202,465 of record WAAD01021419.1, on the reverse strand, counting down.
AAAGTGCTTTTTACAAAACTGAGGGCAGGAGGCCAAAGGGCCCACAAATTTCGTATCGGCCCTCATTCAATTTTGCTTTACCTCCCATTTAAGCCTGCCAAAGACAAACTATGACAAATCAGAAGCCCAAGGGGCTGAAAATCAGTGCAATGTGCAGATCAAGAAGAGCTGTCTCCCATTCTTCCCTTCCTCTCCAGCAGCTCGCTGTAATGAGGCTTACAGATGGGGGTGTAAAATGCTGCCAGAGCTCCTTCTCCCCACCGCCACCCTGCTCAAAACTATTCCCCAGCATATGTTGTAATCATACACCCAGGAGGGTTGTTAAAACCTTACAGGAAACATCTCACATATTTTCCTTTACTATTCATGCCATTCTCTATTAAGGACAATAAAGACTTCTAACATTGGATTAAGCTCATTTGCAACAATGAGCTACTATTGCTCCAGGAGCCAGCGGGAGCTCAGACTCGTTGAGGGAACTGGGAATAATTAACTGAATTGTACTGGAAAAAAGGAGAAGACTGAAGGCTGTTTTGACCAAGAGAGATGCAAACTGATGCGATGGTTAAGCCATCATGTCTTGCTGGGAATTATTGTTGGGAGTATCATTAATGCTTAGAGTATGCAGGTTTTTTTCAGTAAAACTGCTTTGGCCGTGGTCTCCCTTTTTGGTTTTTGCTACTAAAAGACACCTCCCAGAGTCATAATGACTATAACACAGCTTTACTGATGGCTTTCACTCGTTGCTCAGTATGCACTAAGTCACTTCCCAAAACTCTTATGGATGGCAAACCTTAAAAACAAAAGCTCTTCTAAGCAGACTGGTTTTTCTTTTCCCCTAAATGATGTATATAATTCATCCCCGTGGTCAAACCTTCTTATTGTGTAATCCAGGGGTCTTCAGCAAGAGTGTAAACAGGAATTGTCTCATTACAGAAGGGACTGGAAGTGCTCAGTGCTCTGAGATCACACATGTAGGTGGGCAGACAGCACGTACACTTTTTAATAGTCTAGGGACCTCTCTTAGGGAGCATTGACTTGGTTTTGATCATGTACCAAGACTTATTAACTCAAAAGAAACCTCTGGCATTGACCCTTTCATAGGCAGAATACTGAACCTGAGGGGCCCTGGGAATCTACTCTGATATGTTGCTGGAGCTGTCTACACGTGATTAGTTCGGTAGCTATACATAAATGCACACACTCTGTATGAATAATACTATTTCTGTATCATGTATACAAGTATTGCATAGATGAGTATTTGCTGTCCTCAAATTACTGCCTTCTAGCCACAAGTTGGCACATGCCGTTAGCCTTTTGACACGCAGCTTCAAAAAAAGATCAAGTTTCCATCGTTCCTTTCAGCAAGGAAGATCCCAAGGAACTTGACAATCTATTCATACCTAATACCACCAGAACATAGACACCTTTGGGACAGAGAACACAGCCAAATACATAACGGAGTGCAGAACAGCAGAAAAAAAGGGAAACATTTGGCTTGGGACTCCAGAGAAAACCTTGCTTTTTATAGAGAGAGCCAAGGAATGGTTAGCATCCATTCACGGGAGACAGAACTGTGCTTTCTATGGTCACATCCCAAAGACCCACAGAGAAAATTTGAACTTCACAGTTTATTCGGCCTCAGAAGTATGAAGTGGTAAGTTACCTTTCCCAACAAGCTGGACCAGCAGTTCTAGTAACTGTCTTCAGACAGACCACAAAGCTATCCTTTCTGTGGACATCTCAAGGGAACATCAAGAAATTTTCCATGCCAGAAGTTATATTAAGCAAACCTGTTCAGGTCTCCTGGATACATGCAGCAAAAAGCTGTAGCTTTTTAATAAGTGTTGATTCAAGATTAATGATAGTTCTCTTGACATTTCCTCTCTTACTGACTACAACAGGGGCCATTTTTTTTTCTTCCCATTTGCTCTTTTTCACATAACCTCTCCACAGCAATTAGCCCTACTGCTTACATTAAAAAAAACCCAACCCACACACCAAAAACCAGAAGGAAGATATCTAGTGTGATTTAACAGCTGGAAATAAGCAAAACCAGCACCAAGCAATCAGGTCTTTTCAGGACACCAGTGATCAAAAGACCACTGTTGAGGTACTCTGTAAAAATGTAATTTGCAGTCAGCTGTTTGCAGGAGACATAAACCTTTTCACTGTTGAAAATTAGAGTTATCTTGTATGAAGAGGAAGAAAGGATAGATCACACTGTATTAATCCCCGCTCACATCTTCACTGGCTATGGGGATGCTGAAAGCATTAGGTCAGAAGCCTGACCATTGCTTTCTCCAAACTCAACTCTTCAAAATACTGGATGGGACAGAGAAAGGGGGAAAAGAATTCGATTACTAAATGCAATACTCTGTCTCGTCTCAGGAAGAGGCAACACACTTAAGTTCAGTTTTAATGTGAATAGTTTAACGCTTGCATGCAGAAATATGACTTTTTCCTACACAAGGGAAATGGGGAAAAAAGCCTTTATGAATTACAATAAAAATTCTTCAAGTGTAGGAGCTTCTTCAATTGCTGTGGAATCAGGATGACTAGGAGGTTCATGGAGGGCACAAAGAATAGAGGGATATAGGAAGCACCAGCAGATCATCAAGGCTGTTCTCTAAAGTGGTCTCATTATCCATATGTAAAATGAGAATCTTGAATATGAAAAAAGAAAATGGGTTTATTATTATAGCAGAGCCTTAGTATTCCACAAAAATCATTCTTCCTCTTGTGATGGTGGTAGAGCAGAACATTGTCTCAATCTTTTTTGCTTATACCCCACTTCAACTGATTAATAACTTTTGTTAGATTTCGAGCAAACAATGAATCTTCCTCCTGGAAGCTGTCTTTTATGCCTTCATTAATTGTTCCCAAAATCTTGACCACAAAAGGATGCCAGCTCCTCAAGGATGAGCAGAGAATGACAAACGTGGTATCTTCTAGACAGACCCCATTATATCACAAGGCAGTATATTCTCCACGTTGCTGTCCCCCTTCCAGTGTTTGCCTGAGGCATTCCATAGGCTTTCTGTCAAAGATAATTACGGCTGTCATAGGAATGAATAGACACAGATGTTCACAGGGCCCACGCTCTGGGGGTGGGGAAGGACAGGTATCGTCCTCAGAAGCAGGAGCACTTTGTCTCTCTCAAAAGAGAGATCTCATACAATACAAAGATGAATTTTCAAACAGAAATAATAGCACAGAGTCAGGCCGCTGAGCCCTCATTCACGGTTGGTTAGATAACAACGTTAAATACTCAGCTATTCTCATGCAGAAGTATCTCCCCACTCAGGCCTGAAAGCACACAGGTACGACACAAAAATGTTATTCGAGTTGCAGCTTTCACAAAGCCGAAGGGAACGTCTGCGCTACCTAGTCCAGACTACTAGAAAGTTATTAACAGGTGCAAGTCAAAAGAAGCAAGTCAAAAGGCCCATTAGCTTTAAAGTAAACAGTTTCATTTGTGAAACTGCTGGTTTCATCAACGTCACGGATTGTGCAAACAAAGAAGCCACTGGCTACTAAATGCCTGTTTTCCTGGCGCACATGCTGTCAGCTCATCTTATCATACATCTCTTTTCACATGCACATTTTATTTTCATAAGCTTTGAGACATTACAGATTACTGGTTTTATCCGAAAATTGTGCTTCTTTGTACATCATTTATAAACTCAGAGGAAAATTCAACATCATCCAGACTATGGGTTGGGTTTTTTTTCACCCCTAGAGAAATGGAAAAATGGCATGTACACAGGCTCACAAGTGGTGGGAAGCTCTCCAGAAAGATGGAGTCTGGAGACTAATCCAAACCTCTTGAGTTTTCAAGAAAATATCAGACCAGAAATCTCACAGGAATGAACTGGCTCTGGAGATTTCTGGCAATTCCTTCTCCTGACCCCACCCAAAGCTGAAAAACAGCCACAAAGGCAAATCTAATCTTTTGCACAATATTTTTCAGTATCACTGTCTGTGTAAAGATTCAGACTAAGTCCTTGTTTCATCTAAACTGCTCTTCCCACCCAAAGGCTGCAAGGACACATATTTAGCCTAATTGCGATGGTCACAGAATTACTCTAATTTTAATTCCGCGAGGAAACTAGAAGTTTGATCCTATGTATTTTTGCAATGCTTCCTTCAATAAAGGCCAATTGCTTTTGGCTAGCACAGCAGTCAGTTTCTTCCATTAACCTTTATTCAAGCCAAAACACTTTGGGTGTAAGCGACATTAAGTTCCTGAGACAATGACGGCCAGAGAAATACCTATCATGAGAGTGGAATCCGAGAGCTCTCCCTAAACTCCAACTGCCTTGTCTCTCCTTGACATCTTTTCAGTCTTTGAATGCTTTCTGCACAAACCGTTACACCCTTCAACACTTCTTCCAGGAAAGCGCATACAATTCCAGGAACCCCACACCGCAGGTGAATAAATAGCAATGACAAAAGCAACTTTCTACTGGCAAGGCAGGAGACAATGTTGAAACTTTGAGTCTCTATACACAAATGCAGTAAAGGCTACCGTGAAGGCCAATATTTCCCAAGGAAATCAAATATCAATGCATGGTTTGGATAGAAGATCTTCTGGATAGAGTAACGAACATGTCTAACCCTGTATACTCAGCAAAATCTGATCTCACAGGCTGAGATCATTTGCTGGCTTCAAGTCACATCTGGGAGTTACTCCTAACACAGCGGTAAGAGAAGTTGTTTCTAGGGAGATCCAAGTTCCACTTCTAAATCTCCCTATAAAACAGGAGCTTTTACCATTTAGTACTGCAGATGCCCCCTCCTTTTCTTTTTTTTTTTTTCTTTTTTTTTTTTTTTTATTTAGATGAGGTTTGTGGTGGCCTCTAGCGGAACACGGAACAAATGGTATAAAAAGGAAAAAAGGAGGAAGGCATGTGCAGCCTCCTACAAAGCTGACCAGGCCTTCAGCTATTCATAGCTGAATTCACTGGGAATTTGTTTAAAACTTTATGTACTTGCTAGTAAAGGGCTAATCTCTATACCCTAGCCTGAGAGTGATCCATCAATTCAGACCACTTGCAGCACCATAATGGGTCATCCTATAAAGAAAAACCCTGTAACAACACAGTTTTTAAATTATATTTTTGATGTTTCCTGATGTTCATCGAGTTGTCAAGTCCACAAGAATAATATTCCTTGTGTTGTTTCAGCCTTTCTGCTTCCTCAGTAAAGGAGGTGGATGCAGGTTATAACTTGATTTGTTCTGAGCCCCAAGAGAACAGTTCAAGATCAGTCTGGGATCACAGCAATCATTCAGGCTGTTCCAATGCTCCAGCTAGCCCAAGATTTGGATTCTGACTTCAAGACATATGGACTGATCGTGAGTGAATACATTAATTTACTAGAGTTATAATACCTTCCTCCCCTCCATTTCCTAGTGAGCCCTCACGCTCATAGAAAATACTGGGTTATTTATCCTGCCACTCCTCAGGATTATTCTAATATGGCTTTTCCATCATGACCTTGCATGCTTTGGACTTTCCACAAGTTCTTTATTACACTGTGCAACTTCTCCTGCTGTAGAAGTTCTGCATCTTGGCCAGTGGCCCTGTGTTGCTCCTGATCCAAAGGAGTTCACTGCCCAATGTTTAACATTACTTTTTTGTTTAAATGACATAATTACTAAAGCGCTATTTAGAATTATTGCTCTCCAGACCTTCTCCATAACCTTTTTGCAATCATCTCTTCCAGCAAAGTCATATACTAATCTGCTGCCGGGAAGGTGGCCTAATATGTTAGCATCTTGTCTGAGGTTGGAACGCCACTTAGTTGCCAGAAAGCTTCCCATAGCACTTTTGCTCTGTCTTCATCCTATAGCTGAAATAAAGGCCGTAGGATCTAGTTCAACAACATTTCATTTTCTTAATAACATTTGCTAACAACTACATAAAAAATTTCTGTGTTCTGGGTTTCCTCCATATGACATAAGGCTCAGGGATTTCTGGACCAGAATTGAGAAGCCATTTGAAAACTTCTGTTTGATCATAAATCAAGCCCAGTAATTACCTTTTTAGTAAGAACAGTCCCAGTTCACAGTTTCCAGGCTCCACGGTGGGTTCGTAGTGTTCCCATGGGCCTTGCTCAGGGTCCAGGAATTCAAGCAGACTCCACTTTCATTATAGCACCTGTAGCAGCTTCTGCACCATGAATCTCAAATGGCACCACTTGATAATTGCTGGTCTGCGTGACACTGGAGGGAACAGCGTGGAAGGACTCCTTATCTCTCTATCTCTTCATAGCTCTTCCAGCACCTTCCCATTTATTTACTCGCTGTCAGACTGGCTGCCTTCCACAGTGGGAAGTCTGCCTCCTCGCATAGCACATGGAAAAGCCAAAAGCAAAGGCTAGCTGGGCAGTTAATTTGGAAGTGCTGTTGAAAGCCTGGTAGAAGGCAGATTGGATCAGGTCCAGAGAAGGTCCCGAGGTGTTGCCATCAGGGTGCTGATGCTCCCAAGGCAGGTCAGTGGGTCTTAAATGGTCCAGTCTGAGGAAGTCTCAGCAACTAGCCCCACCAAGTTGGGGTGAGAGAATCGCTCCACCTCCGCCCTGGCTTAGCAGCTGAGAAGCAGGCTATGAAACCGAACTGAGAAAGGGAAAACCAATAACCCTTAGCAAAGGAACTACATGAAACACTCCTCAACATTAATCGGATAGTGGGAAACCTTGTTTCAAGCAAGTAGGGGCAAATCCACTGTATTTTAAGCCCACTGTGTTTAGGAAGCAGGTGGTATAATCAACTGAAACATTTGCTCTCAGAAGTGCTGTTAAAATCTGGGACCCCACTGTCCTCTTGATCTTTTCCTATGCTGTTTGATGAAATTCCACCAGTGGCCTGGGTACATTTCCAAGGAGCTCATGACTTCTGGGAAGGCATTACAAAGCTACACTGTAACCATTCATGACCTGTGTTCAGTACTGGCTGGATTCCTCCTCAAATCCACAGCATTCTGCAAAGAAAACATTCTTTCCACTTCAAGTAAGCTTCTCCATCCCGAAACCAGACTGGTTCAGGCACCCAACCTCTTCTTGCCCTGCACTCACCCCCAGACATCAGAAATACAGGGTTTCTAATGGAAGGGCTTCCATGATGGCAAAACTACTGCAACACCTCGTATATTTGGTCTCCCTCAATTCTAGATCTGTTGTGGGTTTTTTTTCAGGCAAGAAATAAAGGAAAAGCAACTGTTAATATTACTAGTCCTACCTATAGCTGCTACTACAGTATCAAAATTCATACGCTCATTGTTTTCTGAACCTCTAATATTTGCCATGAAAAGATAAGGCCTGGCTGGTGAATTCTGCATTTCACATCAAAAGGAACTGAGATGTCCATGAAAAAAACGGAGAGGATTATTCTTGAGAGCTGGAGGCCAGAAAACTAAATGGTTTGTATTTCAGGACAAGGACCATCTTGGATGCAGGTGTTTAGTCCAACAGGAACCTGAACCACACATATAAGTCATGTAGCCCCATTATATGGCTAAATGCACATTCCTACATGTGTGATTAGATACCCGCCCCCCCCCGGCAAAACCCAAAGGGCAACACACCTAATTATTGGATTGCTTACATTATTTCGTTTTTAAGACAAGTGCCAGATTAACAGACTCCTCTCACAGCAAGAAGGATTTACTTGGAACGATTTACTTTATATGTAGAGAATGCAAGTATGTTATTCACTTAAACAAAAAGCGAAGAAAAAGACAGGGTGGGACTCAAAAAGTACTGTTTTTCAAATTATTTGTTCTCTTAAGATACTCTGTACAAAAACAACCTCATATTTAACCCTGTGCACGTTACCTTCCCCAAAAGTTAAAAACATGTCTGTAAAGCAGTAATGCTTTGAGAAGAAAGCAAGCTGTTACCACATTAGAAGTCATGTTGCTAAAAGTATTTATAAACTTAAATGAGACACCAGGGATAACCTGAAAATTCACCACTCTTCTATTTTCCCCACTAAAACAGAGGGAGGAACACCAGTCCACAAGATTCAAACACACATCAAAACCCTTTGTGGAGTACTGGATTTTACATTATACCGAAATAACCTCACTGCTTCTCCATCTGCCTAGGATAACTGCCAGAAATTAAAACAAAGAAACATGTACACTCTTTGTAGTCAATCAAGAGCTTCAAAATTTGTTTTCAAGCTCAGATACAACAACATCTGTTTTGAAGAAGTCCCACTTAAAGAAATGCTGATGCCCCTTTAGAAACCAAATATTTTTAACAAGTCTGCTCCTTCCAGAACTCCTACCAAGGATGGATTTAATAGGTAACAGATACTCTCAAATATCTTCTTGAATATATCCATCAATTCCAGTGTTTTTTCTTGGATTTTAGAAACTATGCCTTTTTGCTAGCAATCTTTTAACTTCTGTGCCCAGTTAAAGAGAAGTAGATCACTTCACATAGTACTTTTGCAACCAAAAACCTGCAAAAAGCCAGAAGCTCTGTTCATAAAAAGATTTTTCCCCTACATTAGTTCCTTGAATTCAGATTCTGTGCTAACGTGGCATTGTTTAGGATGAACACACACTTCAGCTATTTTCAAGGAGTGGGAGTTACAAAGGATTTTAAGACATTTTTCAAGGGAAGGATTTCAAATTTTATGCTGAAGTAAAGTGGTTTTAATTAGTATTTTAATACTAAGTTACCTTTTCGCAGTTTATTAGCTTTTTAGTATCCACTTAGCTTAGACAGTAAAAGAAAACTGGTTTATAGCATAGAGCTTATAGCTAGTTTCATTTACTGGCTTTCATATACTGCTATTATCTTTTTATGTCACTCATCACCTTAATATCTAAGTACCTTCTGCATTCAAGATCACTGAAGAAATGTCAAGATCTTCTCCTCCTTTTTCTTCATTGTTTTAAGTTACCTACCCATGACTTGCTTCAGGAATACTTTTTATAGCCACAATTGAACCTGCAGGTAAATCAGTTGAAACAGAAATATTACACAACTTGCTGAAGGATAAAAGCGTTGTGATTCCCCTGATAATGAGTAATAGCCCTTTTCTGTGAATTTTCTATACTATGTTACTCATAGTCCTGTAATCAAAGCTGGGCTGCATTTACTGTTGCACTTCTGGCACCTTAGAGAAATTCTTCCATTTACACAATAATACTTTTCTGATATGCTTTTAGCTTGTGAAAACATTCTGCGCATTATGGGCTTTTTAAAAATGACTGTTCAATCTAGTACCATGTGTCAGAGACCTTTTAATGTGATGTTAAAATACCTGTCATATAAATTTAGGCATTAAGACTGAAGTCCATAAAGCTATAATTAAAAAAAAAAAAAAAAAGTCTTTATTTCCACCTTACTCCGAACAGCCCTTTCTCACAGTATTATTGTTCAGATTCCATAAAGCAGCATGCCCACCTAGCGATGCCTCTGTCTCACCACGGCTGGAAGTAAACCTTTGCTGACATTAGGGATTAATAGACTGCATATCCTTAAACATACATACTGCGTTACTTTCCATCTACTGCATATTAGGGCTGTGCTTTTTAATTCCACAAGAGCCCAATAAACCCTTCAATATTTAGTTAAGGGGATTTTATGGTCCTCTTGTTTCATGAAGGCATTTATATGAGCTCTGATTCTACGCCATTTGCATCATTAGCCATTAATTTGTGACAATTAAATAAACAAAAATAGCTCCATAACCTTCTTCTCCACATGCCTACTAAATGCTGCAATATTTGTTGGTCCAATAGCTAGAGATGGAACAAAAATACAGCCAGCCCAACCACTCCCTGTCCCGACACTACTACAGACATTCCAATAGGAAAAAGCTGAGGAAAGATTATGAAGTTCTGGGAAAAAATCCATTTTAGCTATTAGTGCTTATTATCACATTTTCTAAGGTCTATAGAGCTTTTAAAAGATTATTTGGGATGAAGGAAGCTATAGGAATGTTGTGATCCCAGAAGATCTTCCTAAACAAAAGGAAAATGTATGTTGCTATGAACCTGCGTCAAGCTGTTCTTTTTTTTTTCCCAGCGCCGCATTAGCTTTCCTTCTATGTCCCTCTTGTGGTAACTGGGAAGAATTGTAACATCTGCAATGGAATAGCTAATTCATAGCCTTCAAAAATTTTTGCTTCGTTGCTGCATTTTTGGTGCATTTTTTTAAATTAAAAATTTATTTTATTGAAGTTTTGTCAGTAAACAGGGGGATGGTTTTTCTTTTTTAAAAAAACAACAGCTATTCTTCGCCCTTCCATTTACTCGTACTCAGGCTAGGTAAACTAGGTAAAATTGCAGGGAATTTTCATTTGAAGATTTGTTTTAGGGAAGAGGCAAGCAAAAGGAAAAACAGAGAGAGACAGAAAATTGTTTAAAAACAATCTGAGTTACCTGAACATTAAAGAAAAAAGAAGAAATAAAGAGATGTTAAAATGCAGATGTGAAGTGACAGAGCAGAGAAGGTAAAGTGATTAAATATGCATAATAAATTTACTGATTGCATTTACTGTTCTACAATATGTTAACATATTGCTAACCACAGTACTTATTATACAGACATCACCATCAGATGTGTAATGTGTGAGCATTCCTTAAGCATTCTTTGTCAAGAACATCTGACCCCTGCTGCATACTCATTTCCCCCTAACCTGAATTGTTTTATCCCAGAATAAAAACACACATTTTTTTTATCCAACGCTGTCATTCAAAGTAGCAGTTTTGCAAATATTCCTCACACTCAGTTTGATTGGCTCTGAACCCCTCACATCATGATGACACTTTCTAGCACTATCTCCATGGCTTGGAGTTTGCAGAGACCAATCAGTTCATTCCTTTTCATAACAGCTTGTTTCCAGCCCTCTCTTGTGCAGTCCTGAGTGGAGGATGTTATCAAATCCCAGTGCTGGTGTGTCTTGGAATTGAAACGAGTTTCAAGGAAAGTCCTCTGGCAAAGCCAATTACTTTGAGTCAGGACTGTGTTATTTCTACCAACACCTAAACTGCTGTATGCTTCAGTTTTACACTTACAAACATCAGGAACCTTTATTATCACCTCTTCAAGATAATCACCTTAAACTTTTTAGCTCATTGAAGCAAGCAGAAAGCATCTTTTTAAAAATTAAATTCACCCACATTTGTTCTCTTGGATAGCTTCTCACGGCTAAGTGTGTCCTGCGAATTCTAACCATGCATAAAAATGGTAAAGCAGCAACATTTTCAGAGAACGTGTTCCAGTTTTCTGAAGTGTTATCTTTTTAAATTTCATATTGGATGCACAGCAGTAAAGACCAATGAGTCAGAGTGCCATTTCTCTGCGCTAGCCCAGATTTAAAAGGGAAAACTTTCACAAAACATGGCTTACACAAAAAATAGTCTAGGAGCTTTGTAGTGCAGCCTGCATACATGCCTCCATGTTTATCTTTAAAAGCACCAAAGTAGCCCACAGAGTTTCCAGCACGCAGTGAACCACGATTAAGCAATAATGTCATGAAATTCAAATGTACCCTCTCCACAAGCCATGCCTCTATATTGGTATAAAGACTAATCACAGTCTCCATTTTTAAACACAGTAACCAGGAGCCCAGCGGCCACAACTAATTGCCAGTTTGCTCCCTCGTCAAAATAGATCAAAGTGAACTGCAGGCTCTCCACACCCGACTCACTCTGGTTTTACTTTTGCTCTGTGTGACAGGGGAGCAGAACGTACCGTGTGGTGGGGGATCTCCTCGCAGCCCTCCAGCTTCAGCACCTCAGACAGCAGCACCATCTTGTCCATGAACGCGGCCAATGGTCGTTGGTGCCTCCGTATCGGAAGCCAAATTTACCTTCTGATGGCATAGTGAGCTAAGGACCTGCAATTTTCAGCAACTTTTCCAAACAACTTCTCTTTAAAAGCATTGGTTTTTTCTGTATTATGTAGGGGACAGGGAAAGAAATCCAGCAGCGCATCAAAACCTTGATCGGTTTCCAAAACTTTTGAGGATTCTGCAAACCAGCCAAATGTTGCAAGTACATTCTGTTTATTAATAAATAAGTGTTCATACCAAGCAGCCTACCTGGTTTTATAAATGTCGTCTTCAATTCCGCTTTCATCCTCAAGTAGGATTTCATATTTTCTCACAGTTATGCTTTTCTCTGAACTATGAAACAGTTCATTTCCAGTTTGTTTTAAGAAAGCACCAGTTCAGTTCATCCACGGATGCTTTCCAACCAAACTTTCAGTGGGTTTTAATTCAGTTGCGTTTCACCTTTAGGAATCAAGAGTCTCGACATTCGAACTGTCCTGTGACACTGATGAACTTATGTATGGGTATACACTGACTTATCTTGATGTCACCGTGTTAAACTGGAGCTGATGTGACAGACATAATTCAACAATAAATTTTCCATTCTGCCTTTTGATTTTAGTGGTTTCTTGGATTAAGCTACTTTAATCTGAATTCTGAATTAGGATACATTTATGATAAACAATCGGTACAGTCTGTGCTTCCTAAAGGCTTAAAGCTAAAGATTAATTCAAACAGTCTGTATGCAGAAGTGATGACTCCTGTATTCTCTTTACTCGTTCTTTCCCCTCCTGTATTTGGTGCACGATATTCCTAGGACAAGGGTGCTTTTCAGTCTTCATCTAGATCTTTTCAGCCTAACAGCTGCAAATCTGGTACATGCTGTTTCAGTTCCAGGCTTTATCCTACACCAAAAGCAAGAATAAAATTAAAGGTACTTATAAAAGAAGATACATATTTGCATCTTACAGTTGAAGGCTTTAGGAGGGAAGAGGGACTGAATACGTAGCCCTTCATATCAATGTTTTTCACAACACACAGAAGTCATCTTAAAAGAGATTTGTTGTGTGCTTATAAAAGGATGTTGAAATGAGGGCACCCAAATCCAAAACTTTGTTTATTTATGGGTAGAAACGTGTGCTACTGACCTTCTCTGCACAACCCACTCATTCACCTTCCCTGACCTCGGAAAATCTCCCTGGTCAACTCCACTACCCTCACCTCATAGCAACTCAGCTTTCTGACTATCACATTGTTATATTGGGTATTACAGGTATAATAGGTATTACAGCTAGAGCAGGTATTACTATAATACCAGATCCTTCTTAATTACCACGTCTGTCTCAAAACAAAGGCTCAAAAAGCCCCTGCATAACTCCCTTACCCAGGCTATGTCTCTGTTCGCAGAGACCCTACACGCTCATTTCAAACAGGAACGCGAGCCAGGCAGGCCACAGAACCAGCGGTTGCCCCTCCAGGCTCACAGCAGGCACAAGGGGATAAAGGGCCCCACGTTGCCTCCACAGGGGCAACCACCACCACAGCTCCCCTCACACGAACCTGGCACCGCCACAGGGCTCCCAGCACCACCGCAGAGGCCACAGCCTCCACAGGGCCCATCCACCACCACAGCCCCCCGACCCACCGGAGCACACCACCACCACAGCCCTCCCATCGCCTCCACAAGGGTCGACAACCGCCACAGCCCCTCTCCCCCGCTCCAACCGCCCCGGGGCCCTTCGCCACCACAAGTGCCAACCGCCACCTCAGGGGCCAAGCTGCCACCGCAGCCCGCCACCGCCTCCACAGCCCGCCCTTCCTCCTCATCTCGAGGACCTATTGGCTGGCAGAGCGGTCAGTCAGAAGCAGGCTCCGCCCCTCCCCGCGAGGGGGTGTCGGCGGGGGGAGCGCCTCTGACAGCGACCCCCCCCCCACGCCGCC
>WAAD01021419.1:143754-175854 GCA_013389945.1 Fregata magnificens | reverse complement strand
TTGTCTGGGTTTTTTTTAATGCCTGGTGTTTAAAGACCAGTGATGATCTGGCCTGGGATATAAGATGGTACTGTAAGGTTTTTTGTGTTGGGGGATGGTTGTTCATTGGTGAATATTCTGAGACCGTTTTTTCCTTCCTTTGTAGATATGCGTCTTATGCAAGGAGATGAGATCTGCTTGAGGTATAAAGGAGACTTGGCCCCTTTATGGAAAGGAATTGGTCATGTTATCAAAGTTCCTGATAGTATCCTTTACTTAGTGAGCCTTCAGGAAGGCTTAATTGAAGGTTGCAGTCTCTCTGAGAAATCAGTAAATGTGTGTAAAAGTAATTTTGAGATAATTTTAATTTGTCATGGGGATCTGCTAAAAAAAAATCAAAATTGGGAAAAATAAAATTCAAATTTTTGCTATAGATTACTACTTAACGAGGTTCTACAGATTATGGTGATGAGATAGCCATTGAGCTGAGGAGCAGCGTTGGAGCGCCTGTGGAAGTTACTCATAACTTCCAAGTGGATTTTGTATGGAAGTCTACTTCGTTTGACAGGTATTGAGAGAGCGCTTCAAAACTTGGCAGATAGCGGCTGCAGTTGGTGTATATATTCCTTTAACCTCCAGTGGGAATTCTTGAACAAGAAAAGTTGTATTGTTTTGTGACACTAGCAATCAGAAGTCTGAGTATGTCTGATGCATCAAGTCTATGAACACATCCTATCTGGTTCATAGAGCAACAGGCCTAACTTTTACTAGCAATGGAATTAATCTGAATGCCATCAAACTGTCGGTTTTTCTCATTTTGAAGGCATGCTTAAGGTTTGTTGCAAATACATCAAGGGGAGAAACTTCCCTTATGTTTACTAATACTTGGAATGTAAAAAGTAAAACTGTTCTGTAGTTCAGCTTCCTGAACACTGCTTTGTCATGAAGTGCTGTCTGACTTTAGTTGGCCTTCCCAAACTTTGAATCGCTTTAGCTGAAATTTCTAGGCATTTGAATCGGCTACAGGGTCAACAGGCTTCAGACATGTCTGTACTGCATTTTGTAAGATAGGAGTTTGTTTATTATCCTGAAAGAGATATCCTGAGTACAAATCTTCTTCAAATCTCACACCTAAAATTACTGTTGCAGATTCTGTCAAAGGCTGGTTGGTGTTTCTCTACAGATTTTTCGGGTTATAATACTTTGTAGTGTTCACATGGGGAAAAACAAGATCTGCGTTCTCAGAGTCTAATTTTTGTCTCTTAATTCTGTTAGTAAGTGTTCTACATTGTTCTCTTTTCCCAAGGTATATTGTAATTTGAGCCTGATGTCTGATTAACCTTTTGTGTAGGACACTTGTGGATAGTTATATTTGAGGTCATACTGATTTTTTTTTCCTGTCCTCCCTCATTTCAGAATGCAGAGTGCTTTAAAAACATTTGCTGTGGATGAGACTTCAGTGTCTGGGTACATCTATCACAAGCTGTTAGGTCATGAGGTAGAAGATGTAATTATTAAATGCCAGTTGCCAAAGCGCTTTACAGCACAAGGACTTCCTGATCTCAACCATTCTCAGGTAACCTCATCTCCTTCTTACTACATGCAAAGAATAGGATAAAGGATTTATGAATAGAGGTTGAACAACTTTGTAACTTCCTACACATTGAATGCTAAATAGTGATAAAATTTTTTTTAATAGGTTTATGCTGTGAAGACTGTCCTGCAGCGTCCTCTGAGCCTTATTCAGGGTCCCCCTGGTACTGGAAAAACAGTGACATCAGCCACAATTGTTTATCATCTGGCTAGACAGGGCAATGGGTAAGAACTATTCTCTAGAGATCTTTATGTATGAGGTTACTTTATTAATGGTCAAAGAATCAACTTGTTCTTAAAAATGAAAATATTTTGTATCATTGAACTAAAAAGGTTTTCTAGAAGTATATTTTTCTGGGAAGACTTGTGCTTATTTCAGAAAATGTTCTTCTCCAGCTTATTTTTAGGGGACATGTGGCGTAACACATGGTTGTATTACAAGTCTAGTGGAAAAAAGTTTACAGCTCATTGAGACTTTTTGCTTAATTTTTTTTCAAGGCCCGTGTTAGTCTGTGCCCCAAGTAACATAGCTGTAGATCAGTTGACTGAGAAGATCCATCAAACTGGACTGAAAGTGGTTCGTCTGTGTGCTAAAAGTCGTGAGGCAATTGACTCTCCTGTATCCTTCTTGGCGTTGCATAACCAGATCAGAAACATGGATAGGTAAGAAATAGTTGAGGGGGGCAGGGGAACGAAAAAAACCTACTTAAGTGTTGTGTTGGACGCAACTGATTAACTGTGTAATGTTGACAGCATGCATTTGCTTGATGTGATAACTTTTTTGGTTCTATATGTGCCGTATGTAGTTTTACAGATGGGTTCCACTGTAATCCTACCAAGTTGTTAATTAGTTGTAATGCAAAATTCTTTTTTTTTGTGCAGCATGCCAGAGCTTCAGAAACTGCAGCAGCTTAAGGATGAAACTGGAGAACTCTCATCTGCTGATGAGAAACGTTACCGTGCACTGAAACGAACAGCAGAGCGTGAATTACTTATGGTAAGGTTCCATCGGTTCTAGCAGCTTAAATAACTGCCTTCTGTCACGTGAGGCTTAGTTGTAATTTGCTGGTGGAGAGAAGAGTACAATTAACTTTTGGGGGGATTCCTGGAATGGTGTTGAATACTCTTCCATGTAGAAATATTGTCCATTGATATCCTACTTGGTTAATTTCAGTTGCATTTCTGTCTCAGAATGCAGATGTGATCTGTTGCACGTGTGTGGGAGCTGGTGACCCAAGGCTTGCTAAAATGCAGTTCCGCTCCATCCTGATTGATGAAAGCACACAGGCTACTGAGCCAGAGTGCATGGTGCCAGTTGTCCTGGGAGCAAAGCAGGTAGGAGCCATTGGATTTTATTAAAGAAAATAGAGTTTATAAATAGAGGAAGTAGCACCAAGCAGTAACATTCACAAGTGTAGGCATGTAGGGATACAAAATTCTTTCCTTTCATGGAAGGCAGTTCCGTAATGTAGATCTAAATTATTTTATTTTCTGTTAGTCCTGTTAGTTTTCTGTTTCCATGGCGTAATCTTTGCCTGGAACATGTTGGTCCTGTTGGAACAATCTGGAGACTGAATAAGATTTTAATCGAAAATGATCAACTGAATACTAGTTGACACTAAAGGTTTATAAGCCTTAGATTAAGTCTGAAGCTTACTACAAATCAGACTGATTGGTTCCAAATAGTGTTTCTAGCTATTGGGCAAGTTTCAGAAAATACCAACTGAGATCAAACTTTTTTCCCCGCAGCTTATTCTTGTAGGTGACCACTGCCAGCTTGGTCCTGTTGTGATGTGTAAAAAAGCTGCAAAGGCTGGCCTATCTCAGTCCCTCTTTGAGAGGCTTGTGGTGCTGGGGATTCGTCCGATTCGCCTGCAAGTGCAGTATCGCATGCATCCTGCACTCAGTGCTTTTCCATCCAATATCTTCTATGAGGGTTCACTCCAGAATGGCGTTACTGCAGGTAAGTAAGAATAGTACTTCTGCAAATTACTTTCTTTTCCATTCATTAAGGATCAAAGGAAGGATTCTTTAATCTAGATGAGGTGTTTTAATACACTTGCTTAAAAAGAGAATTGCCACTGCACTTAGTTTTGAGTCTTTAAGGTGCTTTGATATGAAAACGAGGGTTCTTGCTAGTAAAGCAGTGTTAACTTTTTTTACTTACTGTTTTTGTGCTCTTCAGCGGACCGTGTGAAAAAGGGTTTTGATTTCCAGTGGCCACAGCCAGATAAGCCAATGTTTTTCTATGTTACACAAGGACAGGAAGAAATTGCCAGCTCAGGCACCTCTTACTTGAACAGGTAAAAAATTCAACAGCGAGATATAAACTTACTTAAAAATACTTCGTCCCAGTGTATCTTAAGCATAAGGGGGATTGCTAAATGAATCTGTTAATCCTGTGACATCCCTTGGAGACAGTCACAATTAATGAAGTCAAGGGAAAGTGCAATATACAGTTCCCACTGCAAACCAAATATCTAAGCGTTTCTCTGTCCTTCAGAGTCTTTGCAACAAAATTCATAGTATTCTGTATTCACCATAACTTGCGGTGCCTTGCGATGTCAATAAAGGCATAACGGCTAAATAAAGGCTTGTGTTTTCAAAGATGACTTACTTTCTGTTTCTGTGAAGGTGGTATCTGTACTTCAAATGAGCCAACCCACAGACCTCAAATGTGTTGTGTGCTGGGATACAGTACTTCAGTGCTATTGAGTCCTATGTTCTGCAGTACTCCTCCTAAATTAGTAAAATGCTGTTTCTTATTAACGGCTATGATTGAAACTGCTTGTGTGCTTTTTTTGATAAAAGCTGCCCTCAAGGATAGTGCAGGCTGCGCTGCATTTCAGAGTTGATTTGCCCCAGGCTCCCTTTATGGTAAACAAAGAGAAAAAGGCATCTCTGGTGAGAGCAGTTCAGATCTTAAGTGGGTTTGAATTGTTCTGTGGAGGTGCGTGTTTTCCTTCACTGGTAGCATAAGGAGCATGGGATGATTAAGTGTCTAATATGTGGGATGAATTTGGGCCGGCAGGTAAACTGACTGCAGTTGCAGCAGGAAATGCTGATCAAGTCCCATTTCGAAGCCAAAATTCCAATAGCTCCTGAAGCAGAGTCCTAAGTTTTAGATTTTGGTGGGGGTGTGAAAGGGATGGGAAATTTTCTATCCCTTTTTTCTGCACATTCCAACTTCTTTTTCAAAGAGCGAGCTTGAAATACTTTGCTCATCGTGGTCATACGCGTTTGTTCACGTGCCTGGAAGGGAAACCAGACCAACTTATGAAAAATATCTGCTGTGATATTTTTAATCTCGGTCTGTTTCATGAACAGCATGTGCAAGACTGCTGAATGCAGCAAGCCAGATTGTGCACAAACAAATGCCACAATAGTTGGCTGACAGGGAGATTGGCATTAAAAACTTTCTATATTTAAAACTTTAAGATGAAGCAACTGAAGGATCTGTTTGCACAGCAGGCTGGAACATTTTTAATGATCTCACTCAAAGTACACATGTATGTTTAACTCTACTAAGAAGTTTCATTTCAGAATGATGGCCACCATTATCCCAGGAAGTGTAGTCGCATAGCTCTGAGAAGGTGGAGGTGTATATTAAGGAGAAATTGCTGTGTCATTCTGAGACCTTTTTTTGAGATGTTGGCTTTTGCCTGTATTCCTCTGGCTGAGAATATCTATGCATGGCCTAAGTCAAGAGGTGATAGTGGTGAATGTTCCTGCAAAGCTTAAGCCGAACTAATTAGAGTGCTCGAGCAGTGCAGTGTAAAATTGATCTTTTTCTTGAAGTAGCCTTTCTGATAAAAGGCTAGCACAGCATATATGTTCAAGATTTTTAGACCCATTAACTTTCAAAAAGTTAGACCCTAATGCCTTGATTCTCCTTAGATAAACAAATCTCTTTCTAGGACGGAAGCTGCCAATGTGGAGAAGATAACTACAAAGCTATTGAAAGCTGGTGCCAAACCAGATCAAATTGGCATTATTACTCCTTATGAAGGTCAACGATCGTATCTGGTGCAGTACATGCAATTCAGTGGTTCCTTGCATACAAAGCTCTACCAGGTATGGAGTCATTGCACAAACGAGAACACTTGGGTGTAGAGAAGCTAGAAAAGTCAGATATTGTGAAACTTCACAATATTTTCATTTTTAGTCTGGCTTCTTGGGCGTCAGTCTGTGTTTTATTCTTTAGTAATTTTAGAGTGCTTTAGTTGATTGTAGTTAAAATAGACCAGGGAGAAGAGTTTAGGAGGTATCAAATGCCAGTAAGTGTCGGGAGCAGCTGGCCAGATGAAGGAGAAAGTCCTGTTAAGGTCTCTGAAAGGAAGGGCTTCAATGAGTCTGTCCTTTGAGGACTCATTGAGGTACAGAAAGGAGAGGTCATTAGTGCTTTAGCTGTGGAAAAGCTTCAGTCAGCCTGTGTCTTAGATAAAAGCATCAGGCCAAGAGACATGCAGGAAACCAAGCTCCATAAATTCTGATGGTCGTACTATTTATTTGCTTGGGAATATGTCCTCCCGTCAGTGGAACTCCTCTACCAAACATTAAACTTTGTTGCTACAAACAAGGCGGTTGTATGTTTAATATAGTCTGTTTTGCAATATTGAGAACTTGGTGAGTGTTTTCACTGAAGGAAAACTTGGTGGAAATACTTTTACTTTTGCCAGGAATGATCTGTCCCTCTGATTCAGGTTTCTTGGTAGCTGGGAGCAGCAGTGCTAATTTGGAGCTGTCTTGCTACAAGATTTTGGAATAGTCAGAAGTCTTTTTGGCAACATACCTAGAAAAGGGATGCTTTCCGTAGTGCAAATGCCAGTTTTGGGGAAATACGAGAACCATAGAGCAGTGAACATAAAAGTAATTTGTCCTAAACTGAGACTGTCTGTTCTCCTTTAGGGAAACTATTTAGTGACCAGTGGAATTATCAAATCATTCGTCATTACAAAAATAACATTTTTGTCAAATGATGGGAACTGCTAGTGCTCGGCCAATGCGTTTTGTAATGCCTGTTGGTAGCATAACTGTTTTGCACTGTGCTTCCGTGATTTACATGTTTTCTTCTGTTTCAGGAAGTGGAAATTGCAAGTGTGGATGCCTTCCAGGGACGAGAGAAGGACTTTATTATCCTTTCTTGTGTGAGGGCCAATGAACACCAAGGAATAGGGTTTCTGAATGACCCCAGGCGTCTTAATGTAGCTCTTACAAGAGCAAGGTGAAGTAAAATTGGGCAAATTTTTATTTATTCTAGAGACCTAATTCAGTCTGCTAAAGCATCAATACAGGCCGACTAACAAAAGGTCTGTGTGTGTGGGTAGCAGGCCCATTCCCCACCCAGTTTAAGGGAGCCTTGAATAATTTCCACATTCCCTACAGTTTACAAGAGCAATCTCAACCTAATCAGTGTTACCATTTGGCATCAGTAGTTTGTAGAAGCCACCATGTCTTTCACCTTTGTTTGCAGGACAGAACTTTTCCCTTCATCTGCTGCTTTATCCCTTCCAGCAACCTCTTTTTTTTTTTACTATTTTGCTTCTTTTAAAATGGATTTGATTACTGAGAAGGGTAATGTGGAGTCAATAGTATGTTGATTGGCTTCCTTGGTTTCTGCAAGCTTTAAACCAATACAGTGTGGTTGGTTGAGTATACTGATGTGTTTGGCAAGCCTGCAGAAGGAAGCTTGTGATGATTGCTGCAGCCAGTTTCTCAATATCCTTTGAAGTGTTTTGTCATACTACAGAAATCATCTGCTGTAAACAAAACAATTGAGTCAGGGTCTCCTACACCTACTGTCATGGGCTTCTGTTACGTGCCTGGATTTACTGCAAAAGAGATTGACTTTGAGGCTGTTCTGACATTAATATGTAACACGGCTTTATTTTTAGTCAAAGTTAATTTTAGTTTCTCTGTTTGTCTGCTGTTGTACAGGTATGGAGTAATTATTGTTGGGAACCCAAAAGCGCTGTCTAAACAACCACTTTGGAATCACCTGCTGAATTACTACAAGGAGCAGAAGGTTCTGGTGGAGGGACCACTGAATAACCTCCGGGAAAGCCTTATGCAGTTCAGCAAGCCCCGGAAACTTGTGAATACCATCAACCCAGTAAGCTGACCTCTCCTGTCTCTCAGATGTTCGTGGCATGAGGCAATTGGGGGTTGATTGATCAATTATAAATGGGTAGAATAAACACTCACCCACGTAGGCTCACACCCCCATAACTTTCCATTTTTCTTGCCTAGTTAATGCAGCGTGACCCAAGTAAGTCGCTGCTTCCACTGTTTCTAAGTTGAGCGCTTGTAGAAAAGCCTTTTTGGTGCTTTTTTATTGCTCTTTATTTACTGCAAAATTTTATGAGGGGGTAACTTCTGAGGTGAATAAAAAAGTGTTTTGTGTAGAAATGGCAAGCTCATTAGGCATGTGTACTTAATAGCATTGTACTTGAATCCTCAACCTGCAAGTTTTATACTTAGTCCTTTAACGTAAGTAGTCATTTGGTAGGGGGGAAGCTTGTCAGCCATCACATAAGGACAATGGTAGGAACAGAGCAAGGGAAGAACTATCATCAGAACCTCAAAATAGACTGAAAATTCATCAAGTGTTTCACAGTTTGCGATAGGCTGCCTGTAGAATCTTTTTTTTCTTGTTGTCCTGATGTAGCTGAACTGATAGTTGGATGTTTTCCATGTATTAGAACTCGTTTCCTCAGCATGTGTAAAGTATGCATTACCTGTGGAGTTTAACTGGATTTTTACCCAAAACAACTTACACAAAAGTTGCAGTGTGAAGTTGTCTATGCAAAGGCTTTGTCTAACTCCTGTAATGCTTCCAGGGTGCCCGTTTCATGACTACTGCCATGTATGATGCACGTGAGGCTATTATTCCAGGATCTGTCTATGACCGGAGCAGTCAAGGTAGAGGAAGCTATCAAAATTAACACCTTTATAGATTCTTTTTTTTCCCCCTAACCAGTCCTTGGGGTGTGGTATCTTACAGATGTCAAACTTTTAAATGTTTGAAGAGCCAGTACAGGAAAATATGGAATTTAAGAACTGAACATGTTCATTTGGACATCAGGAAGAATTTCTTTACTGAAAGAGTGGTTAGGCATTGGAACAGGCTGCCCAGAGAGGTGATGGAGTCGTCAACCCTGGAGGCGTTCAAAAAAGGTGTAGACGTGGCACTCCAGGGCCTAGTTTAGGAGTCATGGTGGTGTTAGTTGATGGTTGGACTTGATGATCTTAGAGGTCTTTTCCGACCTTAATGATTCTATGATTCTATGATTATCTGCCTGGATTTTGCTCTCTGGATATAGAAGCCCCTACAGTTTAACTTAATGTCTGCAGAGCAAATAAAAAATGAGGGAAAAGGGAGGGAGTGTGTGTGTGTGTAAGCATGTCAGGAATCTTAGATGGTGCTGTAGAAGAGTAACAGTGTAGGGATGAACATGCATTAGATGAGTCTCTGAAATTTCCAAGTGTGGAATAAACAGTGAACTAGAAATATTGGTGGTTCTTGGCAGGGGTAGGCTTGTCCTTTTAATTTCTGGTTCTGATTTATCCTGCTCACAAGTCCTCCCATTACTGTTAGAAGCAGGAATATGAGTTGATTTTTAAATATTCGGGATGCCTGAAATCACTGTGGCTTTTCCTCCCCTCCCCAGGGCGCCCATCCAACATGTACTTCCAAACCCATGACCAGATCGGGATGATTAGTGCTGGCCCCAGCCATGTCACTGCTATGAACATTCCTATCCCTTTCAACCTCGTGATGCCACCGATGCCACCACCGGGATACTTTGGCCAGGCTAACGGACCAGCCGCAGGTACGGGGGCAAGGGTGAAATGGTACAAAAGCCACATTTTAGGTTTGAAGTCAGGGATGGTTTTTGCTACTCTTGCAGCAGTGCTGGTGAGAGTAGATAATGATGTGCTTCAGTAATAAATCTGAGTTTTATGGAGTATAAACACAATAGCACTGCAGCCTCCAGTGAGTGCTCCTTTGCTATGCTGTGTCTACGCTGGTGGTTCTGCCTTTTGAGTACGTGTAGAACATCGCCTCTTGCGAGTGATCGAGTCTTTATAGAAGCAGTTAATTCTCACATGTTTGCATGTGTAAGACTTCTCACTGTTGGTTGGAATAAATGCTTTTCCAGGACGTGGGGCGCCAAAAGGAAAGACTGGTCGTGGTGGGCGCCAGAAAAATCGTTTTGGGATTCCTGGAACTAGTCAGTCAAACCTTCCAAATAGTCAAGCGAGCCAAGATGTGGTGTCCCAGCCTTTCTCCCAGGGTCCACTGACTCAGGGGTATATCTCCATGAGTCAGCCATCACAGATGAGTCAGCCTGGGCTCTCCCAACCAGAATTATCACAGGTAAGCAGAATCTCATGTATAGTCTGCTCTTTTTCCTGGGTTTTATGTCGGTGATCTGTGCGCATGCACATCCTTGTTTCCTAGTACTGAGGAAAATGGAAACTAAAACCATTTTCAATGACTGAGCCACAGCACTTCATACTCCTCCACTTGGTGGACTTCCTAAGTATACTCAGGCATAAAAGTGAAATGCTGCAGGTACAGACTTCAACTCGAGCCTTATCTTTGAACTGCTTGCCTGTTCAACAGCCAGCTATCGCAAAATTTGTGGAAATTCTGCAGCAAAAAGATTTAAAAAAAAAAAAAAACCTACAACAACAAAAAACCCACAACCAAACAAAAAAAAATCCCCAACAAAACCAAACCTCTCAGACTTTAGCATTAACCTTGGCTGCCAGGTATTCTGCTTTGTAAGGGAGCTCTTGAGCTTGATAACGAGTTAGAGGCTTAACACACACTTTCATTTTCAGGACAGTTACCTTGGTGATGAGTTTAAATCTCAGATTGACGTGGCGCTGTCACAGGACTCTACTTACCAGGGTGAACGTGCATATCAACATGGCGGAGTGACGGGACTGTCACAGTATTAGAGTGTAAGGCACCTGAGGTTCACTCCTCTGCTTCTTACTCCCTGATCTAAAGTTCATGAACACAGTGTCTGTCTTAAGAATGACATCCCTAACGCAACTGGTTTTTTTTTTTTTTGCTTTCTTGCTTTCAGGTTGAGGAAGAAGAGCTAAGCTTGTGTGGAGCTTAGTTCATCAGCATTTTATTCTGGGTAATAAAAAAAATAAAATAAAATGGATACCTGTTTTCCACTGCTAAAACTGAAGCACCACTGTGTGAGAGCAACAGGAGAAAGAAACCAACCAACGGAGAGGAGAGAGAGAGAGAAAGGAGCGCGCGCGAGAGAGCCCACTGCTAGCTCACTGAGACAAGGAGACTGACCGGAGAGGAGAGAGAGCACCGAAGGACTGGCTGGCGCCTCACTGGGAAGGCAACTCACCCTGAAATGAGTGGTCAGCTGAGTCCCTGCTCCCCCAGTCAAACAAGCTCGAGAGAAGGGCCTTAAGCAGGTTTCACTTCATTCCATACTTCTCTTTGCGAGCAGGGCATTACTTTTCAGAGCAGATGGGGAGAGGAAAACCCTCATCTCAGAGTTGTTCTCGTTTTAAAGGGGTACTATATTTTAGCAGTAACTGTTTACATTTTTAGAAGCAGAGTATCTTGAGAGAGAGAGAGTTCCTGACAAAGTGACAGCAAGCCAAGCAGAAATCCAGCAGAACATAGCTGATGCTCAACTCTGAGATGCAGGTTTTGTTGTCCAACACTGGCTCTGAAATCCTAGTGTCATCGTGTCGCCCACATTTTGAACGGGTCTTTTGTGACAAGGTGGTTTTAAAGAGATTCTTTCAAAGGAGCACTGAATTTTTAGAAGTTTGTCTCTGAATTCTTAGTGGTGGACCTGGGAGATCCTTGTTCTGAGAAGCTTACAAAAAGTGTAAAACAAAACTAAATTAGAGTACCAACCTTGAGAACTTTCAGTGTGATTAAAAGTTGCAGCAATCAGCCTCTTCTTCCTACATTGGATAGCAGTTAGAGTGAAAGGAGCCTGCGCGCTCGAGCAGGAGGAGGGTTTCAAAGTGTTTTCTGTATGCTTTAATTGGCTACTGTCTGGACTCTACTCTGTGAAAAACAAGCCTTTCTGCAAGATGAACTTTGTGCTTGAAAGGGGATGGGTTCCTGTGCCCTTCGGCCCTGGAGGAAAAGATGCTAACAGGCCTGCTTTACTTGCTCCCTCAGATCTGGGGAAGTAGTAGTGGAAACTGGGGATTATATTGGTTTTGAAGTAAAGACTCTACAATGTTACCGAAGCAGGTTGGAAAAATGGACAAAGCAGGCAGTTGTTGGAAGGTGGCCTCTGATAGCTGGGTATAATTAGAGATAATGGGTTAGGCTTTTGTGTGGCTTCTTCGGTGACTAATGCAGATAGCTGAAAGATTCAGGTGTTGAAAACCAAACCCGGAGCCTATTTTTCAGGTAGTGGACACGGCTGTGCCATCAATGCTGGCTTGAGAAATAGCTGCAAGTCAAAAGTGAAAACAGCACATAAGAGAAGCCATCCAATTTCTAAGTTGTACCCATGTCTTAAATAAGTCATATGGGAACACTGGGAGCATTTTATTTCTGTCTAAACCTTTTTAGAAACAGTGCAGAGAATTTAAAATTCCTACAGACCCATTTTTATCAGATCCCTAAATTAGACTAACCTCTACCTCCTAATTGGCCAAGAACAGTAGAGTGTGATTCACTAACCTAGGTGTTTTTAAAGTTTGAATTAAGTTCGCTTTATACTCAAAGGGCTCCAAGTGTTTCTAGTCTTTTTTTTGGGGGAACTCAAAATACCTCTCATATGAATGTACTTAAATGACGTAAAACCCACTTTTTGTAACTGGCGGGAAAGCCCTTTCATTACTGTCCTTTCTGTAGATCGTTGCCCCGCTTTCATAACCTGTATTTGCTGTAGTTTTTCAAGAGTGTCTCTCCCCCAGTGCAGACCTGGTGTAGCATACCCACAACGTGTGAGTAGTGTGCACATAAACATGGAGCAGGTGTTCAAAATTTTTGTTCAGTCCTGCAGTGAACATAGTTCGAGAACTGCAAAAGAAACTTTCCAGAAATGAAAACCATTCTTTTCTCATAAAAAGCCTCCAGAGTTTAGACTTCTAAAATGTGAAAGAATGGAGACACAGGCCACCTTCCTTCCTTGTAAGATGGACTGTTTTATTTATTAACATTGCCGAAGGGCTTTTTAATTTTTTTTTCCTTCTGTAGGCTGCGTAGTTGCATAGACTTTTCAGATAGGTTTAAGCTGTAACCCTCTGTGCAATGCAATCCATTGAGTAATGTAACACCCCTCCTCTCCCCTCACCCCCTTTATTTCACTGATGGGAATGCTTGCCTCTGCTTTGTGCTGGTTTTTTCCTTTGTAGCAGTTACTCTGAGTTTTATAAATCCAGACATCAGTGCTAGCACGGTGTTACTCTTTTTTGATTTTGTCTCAGTTTGTTTTAAACCTGTTTGTCATCGATAAAATATTAATAAACAGCTCTTGCATTCAAGGTGGCCCCTAACTTTCAATGATGAAACCATGCAACATTCATTAAAACTTAGTCTGATTGTATAAACTTCCAAGTTTATTACTTTTTTTTAACACAGACTAGTACAAAAGTGTGGTGTGTGCATAGCGTACATGGGTAAGCAAAAGAACTGTGAAAACTGTTAAATTCCCTCCTCTGGCTCAAAGGAGACTATGCTGAGCCCTGTGGTGGTGGTCTGTGCCTGTGCAGGGAGGAGCTGTAGGAGTTACAAAAGGCTGGTTCTAGAGGTGACCAGTCCAGCCTGGAAGGTCTCCTCCCTCCTCCTTCCCCTGCACTGCAGTAAACATGAAAATGGCATTTACCTGTGTTACAGGGTTGCTCAGCAAAGCTCGGCCTGGCTCCGGTTGTGGGTCCTGAGATGGCCCTGGCTGTCCCAGGAGTGGCTCAGCATCTACTTCAGTATTTAGGCCTGGTCTTGGCACCACCCAGTGTATAAGCTCATTGCAGCTACTCCAGGGCTGTAACCCACCTCCTTACACTGCTTCCCAGACTCTTAGTGCTTAGATGGAGTGACAGAGGCAGACAGTCACCCTCCGTCGTGTTGGAGAGGCAGGTATGCAGTCTGCCATACCCACTCTGTGTTAAATGAGCTGAGCTTAGTCTGCCACAGCACAGGCACAAAAAACTAATACTTAAAGGTTTTCCTAATCCTGCCCATCTCAAACTTGAAAGAAATGGCTCCTGCTTGCTTTAGTTAAGAAGTCCTACTCTAAGCCCTTAAAACATTTAAGTGCTTGAAATGAGTTTCAGCATAGCTCTTGTTCATCTGCTGGAGTAAAGCAGGGCTGGCCTGCCCTGGAGCTCTCTGCTAGGCCATGGCACTGTCAAGAAACACAGTTGGACGTGAGAACATTAGTACGCTACACAACTACAGTACATGAGCTACTCCAGTCTTGGTCTTCAGCTACACAGTTCAGGGGTGTTAGCAAAAACACTGTCACAGGGGACAGGAAGACATTTCCTCTGCAAACCCAACAGTGGTTAAACCTTGAGTGTTTCCCTGGAGGGAGAAGGCCCAGCTTAGCTTGGTAACACTTCATCAGACCTTGAAGACAATACATCAGTACAAAAACAACAACAACAAAAAAATAATCTCTGCTATTGTCAGGTTCACATTTAAAAAAAAAAAAAAACCACAAAAAAATTCAAGTCTAACACAGATTCCTTTTCTGTTTCCCCCTTGCCCCCCCCCCAAAAAAGCAAAGCTGCAGCTGTGTCAGGAAAGCCTCACCTGGAAGGGCTGGTGCTCGTGCACACATGCAGGTGTCTCAGCTATGTAACAACACTGGCCAGCACATGACACAGAGAACAGCTTGGCAGCTTTGCCCAGGCATTAAACCTCCAGCTGCCATAAGAACACACAGCCCACCTGCTGAGAGGTGGAAGAAAAGAGGCAACTCCTCCATCAGTGATCACCGTTGCTCAGACGAGATGGTGCAAAGCTGGGTCCCCGCCGCACAACACCGCTCCGCTAGCTCTTGTTAGTGACGTTAAACACAGAGTCGGTAAGGCCACACCACTGCGATGGGCTGGGCACCACAGCCAACAAAGAAAAACCAAAAGAAAAACCAACAGCAAATAAAAATAATCCTAAAATGCACAACCACGTGAACGCGGTGCCTGACGTATCAGGGCTGTAACACTGCTGCGCTGTGCGGAACTGCCGTTGCCTGATGCTCGGCTGCCATCTGGCTCCAGCCACGGTTCAGGCTGGTCCTGCAGCCGCTGGGGAGGTGGGGAAGGGACACAGGACACACCACGCTGGTCTCATCAATTTGCAAACGAGGTAAATTAAATACTGCCTCACAGCAGGCTGGGAGGGAACAAGATGCCACTGACTCCCCTGCACCACCCCCTGCCCACCTCTGCATCGGGGCACCACGTCCCCCTGCTTTACCCTTTCTTTCCTCAGCCAAAAACATCTGTCAGGCAGCAACCTGCCCCTCAGACCGCGGCTCCCACGGGCTATTTCGGACAAAACCTCTGCCGTTGCGTTTGGTCACCCAGCACCTCTGAACCACGTACACCCCCTGCCCCCAAACCACCCCATCACCAACCGCACAAGAAAAATAGCTCGGGCCCGAGCTCCCAGAGCAAAAGAGAAACCCGCGCTCCTCTGGGCTCTGCTTCCACTCTGGGAAGGGATTCAGTCACACAGAGCCGCAGCGACACAGCTCGTGCCGTGACACCATACCTCTTCCTGCAGCGGGACCGGAGCTGCCGCATCACCTCCTCCCAGCACGGCCGCACTGCAGCCGAACCCTGCACCCAGGCAGCAGGGAACCACCAGCATCATTTCACCAAAAAAAGTCATTTCTTTTTGCAAAAAGAAAGCTGCAGCATTTAGGTAAAAAGCCAAAAAGCACAAGCCCTGCTGCTGCTCTCCTGAGCGGGTGCCAGCAGCAGCTCGGCCAAGCACGAGAGGAGGCTGGGATTCACAGCCTGGTGCCACCGTCGCCCATGGAGAACGGAACAGACAACCAGCATCAGACTTGATCATAATCCCGTAATAGTCTGCTGGCCGCAGCAGACGGCTGCTTGGAGGGCCGAGCACCCACCTATTACTAAATCACAACTCCAGTAATGATCCCTTCGCGCCAGACCCTCCCTGGCTCCACGTGGAGAAGGGCAGCCCAGGGGGGAGCTCCGACACTCAGTGCACCAAACGGGAAACTCCCTGAACACCAGCACAGAGGGGATTTAACACACTTGGATTTATTCCATCAACCATTCAACGCTTCAGCCAGGACCCCACGGCACACACTCCCCCAGCCGCTCCGCTACCTGCAGCCACACTCATCCACCACCATGTCCTCGTAGTGCCTCAGCACCACGTTGTCGTTGTTATCGTAGTAGAGGATGGAGATAGGGGACAGCCTGACGGGGACGCAGCAGGGCTGGGGGGTCCCCTCCGGGTCCAGCGAGTGCACCATGGTTTGGAGGATGGCATGGTTGGTGCTGTTCAGCTCCGCTGTCAGGGGAAAGGGGCACTCACCCAGGCAGTAATTAGCCATGTAGCCCTGCGGGGCGATGATCCAGTTCTCCCAGCCAACGTCGCTGAAGCTGATGTAAAGCCGCCTGGGCTTGCAGAGGTTGCTCAGAGTGACGGGGGTGTAATGAGCACTTCTCCTCCTCCTGGAAGCCTTGCACTGCTGCTGGCTGAGGGTCACCACCAGGAGAGAGGTGTCCAGGAAGGAGTCGATGCTGGCACAGAGGCTCTGCAGCCCCCCGCTCGCCAGGGATGATGCACCATCGCCGCCGCTCACCGAGATCTCCAGGATCAAGCCCAGGTTCCTGCTGTACGTTCTCCAGTCCTTCGCCACCCCGCTCAGGTTGAAGAGAAGAGACTTGTGCAGCTGGGCGAAGGACTGCTCCACCAGCAGCTTTCGGCCGTGCTCGTGGGAGGGCATCCCCCGTAGAGACATCTGGGAGGTTTGGTAGAGCCTCAGCTCAAAAACCTGTCCCTGGCTGGAGGTGTGGTAGGAGTTGTGGCTGAATGTGATCTCCAGCTGAGCCATCGTCAAGCGCTCGCCCTCCTCCAGCACGGAGAGGTTAAAGTACAGACGCTTCTGCAGACAGAGCAACCTCTGGGGCTGCCTGTTATGAATGAAGTGGCCTGACAAAGAAGGAGAAATAGAGGTGGTGGTGGTTGAACCCTGTTACGCCGAGCAGGATCAGCCTCCCAGCGCTCCAATTTAAGCTCTTGGCTGCACAGTGAGAGGAAGATGGGGCTGACAGAGGTGGGCAGCCAAGCACACCCACAGTCGTCAGATTGAGATGACAAGGCTGCAGCAGGGGCTATCAGCCCGATGACATGGCCTTTGGAAAGGTCTGGAGGTGCAAATGCTAGCCTGGGCTCCAGCCTGCTGGGATGCTACAGCCACTCCAGCATCTCCTGTAGATGCTACTTAACACCTTGGTGCATTATTTTTCCCCAGCTGTAAATATCTCCCCCCAGGACAGGGGGGTTGTTGTGGGTGCCGGCCGTTTGGGATGGAGGGGAAAGGAGGGCAAATAGCAGCAAACTTTAGGAGCTGGCAAGCTGCCTGTTTTAGCCAGCCCTAGGTTGCCACTGGAAACCTGGAACCACAAGAGAAGCAAGCTCCGTGGTGTCTTGAGACCTAGAGGACACCGACCAAACAGTTCCCACATAACTGCGAACGGCTCAGAGAGGCCGCAGACTGAAGCAGCCAGATGTGCCACGTGGTCAGCCAGAGGCATGAGAACAAAAAGGGGGGGGGGGCGGACACGCAGCCAAATGGCCGAGCATCCCGTCCTTGCCCGAAGCTGGGTGCTGGTCCCGCTCGCTGCACCCACAGCCACATTACCACCGCCCAGGCGAGGCGTCACCTCCACCACCGTGAGCCCAGTGGGTCAAGCCAGTCACCTGGGATCAAACCAGCACCTCTGGACCGCGTTAGGTGACTCCAGGACAGAGCCTTACGCAGCTCCACACCCTCACCCGCTGCCTTGTCTACTGACTCATTTCTAAACTGTAAATAATTATCCACATCCAGAGGGACCAGAGTTTATACAGCAGTGATTTCTCTTGGAGACCGATTCTGGTCACTGCCCCGTCCTCCTCCAGCCTCTCCTACCTACACCCAAGAGACAGAAAAGGAAGGACTGGAGCAAAGTCCCCCAGCCCAGAGATCAGAGGGGCTTCCAAAAGGCAGGACCCAAACCACGGTGTTTCTGTACCTTGGTCAGCGAAGACACGGATGATGTTCCCAGGAACATTAAATTCCTCCACCCTACAAGCATCTGTCAGGTCTTTGTTTGTAGAAGGCAGCGTCTTTCTCTTCTGGAAGATCCTCCAGAGCACAGATGGCACAGGAACGGGTGTTTTTGGGCTGGGCTTGGTGCTCAAACCCAAGGATTTTAACAGTAAACTTTCCTGCAAACTTAACTCCATCCCCAGAACCAGGCTAAAGAGAGCCCAGGCAAGGCCAGCTCTAAAGCTGGCGTGCGTGGGGAGAAGCCACATCGCTTTGCTCTCCTTCCCGCAGACAAAGAGCAGCCTGGGCTGGGGACCTGAAGACAGGGGCCAGGGGGGTGTCGATTGCCTGATTGGAGCCTTTGATCTGGTTAGCGCTCAATTAGCACCAAGGGATTCCCAGGATTGGGCAGAGGGTGTGAACGGTCCCTCCAGGCTCCTCGGGACCCGTTAACCCTTTGAGGCTGCGTGGTAGGAGGGCAGCTGCCCTCCTCCCTCAGAGCTCCTACAGCCTCTCCCACACCTCCGCACCATCGAGGTCCAACAACAAAGTCCTTGGTGGCAGGGAAGAGGCTGCTCTTCCCCACCAAAGCTGCCGGCAAGTCGAGCACCGCTCCCATCCACTGCCAGACACCCCACCCAGATCCAGGGGGAGACACAGATCAGGGTCTCCTCTTCCTCCCTCCTCCCAAATCAGCTTTTTTTCCATCACAGCATCCAACACTTCTCTCTTAAGGCCATCAACTTCCAGCACACCAAATCATCAAGCTCTCGCTTCAGCGCCCTGCCGCACACACCGCCCTGCCCACACGACACACAGCCCCGGGGCCAGCACGGAAAGCCATCGGCACCCACCCCCAGCACCCACCCCCGGCGCGGGGTCCCTGCCCCAGCCAGGCAGAGGGAGCCCCGTGGCCTCCCCGTTTGCCCAGCCCCTTTCTAGCCATCACAGCAAAACTGCGGGCAGCACACCTGACGTTACACACACACGATGCTGGCCAACCAGTTACCCAGCTAAATGCTGAAGCATGGGCAAGCCGGTACTATAAAATTCAGTTTACCCACACACGTGCTGACTAGGTACCGCCGTTACCCCAACCCGGCACCGTCGCTGCCCCAACTCTGCTACGACTGAGCAGAAAGAGGCCCGGGATATCGGTTCCCTTCACTTCCTTCTTCCTGCAAATCCCGCTTGAAAGCCAAGGAACTAAAGCACCGAGAGGCACCCCTCTGAAAGCCTGCTAGGCGATGACAAGTGAGAAGGTGACGGATCCTGCCACAGCTTGGGACAGTTTCCATCATTCCAAGTGACATTTTGCTTTCTGTTTACCGAGGAACTTTCCCCGTGGCTCGCACGATGAGCCTGGAGTTGAATCAATATGACACACAAAGAAAAAAACCCTACAATTAACCACCCTCCGATGCCTGGAATTAATGCCCTGGATCCCCCTCCACTGCCTGGGAGGGAGCCCCGCTTCCCAGGGAGCACACAGGAGCGGAGGGTCCCGGCCCCGCAAGAGGAGAGCAATGGGCCAGTCTCGGTCTGAGGGGCTGCAAAATCCACAGGGCTTCCCAGCCCAGAGGCACACAGCCCAGCCCAGCCCCGGGGACCCTGCAGGGCTCAGGGCCGGTGCTGCCTGGAAAACCAACACGGGGAGCAGAAACTATTCGTTCTTTACTTGAGCAAGCAGACATTACTGGGCGAGAGTCTAGAGATCCCTCATCAGGGGACCCTGCAGGACTGGGACTGGCTTTTTAAGCAACTGTAAGACTTACATAGGCTTTTTAAGCAAATTAAATCTCCCGGCCCTCATCCGGCAGTACAGGAGGCTGGAATAATGCTCCAAGGCTGGGCTTCCAGGCAGACCTGCACACAGGAACTGTGCTGTGCCTCCAGATATACGTGGGCAGCTCCGTATTAGTGACCCCTCCTGAGGGGG
Source organism: Fregata magnificens (assembly GCA_013389945.1). Lineage (NCBI taxonomy): Eukaryota > Metazoa > Chordata > Aves > Suliformes > Fregatidae > Fregata > Fregata magnificens. The sequence continues at coordinate 156,084 of WAAD01021419.1, read as the reverse complement.
AAGGCTCAGAGGTGCACCGCATCACCTCTCTAGTCCCTGCTTGGCAGCTAGAGAAGAGCTGGCTTTGGGCTCCCCTCGCCTGGGACGGCGATGCCAATGGAGGAGAGGACGCTTCCCTCCCCAGTTTGATGCTGGGTCAGAGGACCCTTCAAGGGCTGCTGAGGAAGGGTCGGTGGGAGGGTCCAACGACAAAGACAGGGGAAATCACAAAGGGACTGAGAATAGCCGAGGGATGGAGTGACAGAAGAAACACCAGGGGACCTAAAGCCAGCTCCAAATCCTACCTGGACCAGCAAAGCCACCAGCCTCTCAACTGAACCAGCACGGACTGGCTACAGAAAGCACATCAGCATCAGGTGAAGCCTGGTCACAGGCAAGCCCCGGGAAGGGCCTGATCCTGTCAGTGGCATCTCGTCCCCGGCTCCGGGCAGGGGATGAAGGGGTATCGGGGATGAAGTTCTCCTTGTGCCTTTCATTTGCTGGGTTTGAGTGTAGGGTCCTGGGTCAGTCCCCAGATCCAGCCAGGCTGCCCAGGCTGCAGCAGCCACGCTTCCCTTATAACCGCTTGTCTTTTACAAGTCCATTCTTCAGGTGCATCCTGTGAAAGAGAGCACAGCAGGCAGTGAGCCTTGGTCTCCGCACAGACTCTCCCTCTCTTACTTCCACAAATCACTGCTGAGGTCAGACCTGTCTTGACAGGCTCACGCAGACAATTTGTCCCCAGTCAGCCAGACCTGCTCTGTGGGATCCAGCATCTTGCCAGACTTTGTGCTCACCACATGAAGCGCAGGTGCTGCTCAGAGAGAACAGCCTCAAGCAAAGAGCCAGTCCTACATGGTGAGCAGGGGAAGGGGTGGGTGAGGATTCACGGGACAGAAAGATGGATGGACACACCACAATGCCCAGGCATGGAGAGACAAAGTCCTTCCTGATACTTGCAGCAACGTTTTATACTCTGTGTCAAGGCACCCTGCTGCTCTTCCGTTTTCCAGCCCAGTGGCGAACCCTTTGACAGTGGCTCCAGAGCCCTGGGGGGTCTGCCAGCCTCCCTTCCCCTAGCCCACAGATGCTGTGCACGTGTGTGATCCCCTCCCTGCCCACATACCCTTCTTTCAGAGCGTCGGGCAGCTGGAGTCCAGCCTCTTTCTTCTTGGCCGTTGTGGTTTTCTTGCTGTCCTCCACGTCGTACTCACGCACATCGTTCACCTCTTGCATCTGCCCCATCAGCACCTTGGCCACAAACAGGACAATGTACTGTGGGAGGAGAGACACTGTCAGCCACAAACCCCGAGGCTTAGAGCTGCTCCACCCAACCAACTCACTCCCATTTGCTAAGTGGGACCTTTCTCCGCTGTCCCCGACCCCAAGAAGGGCAGGGCAGATCCCGCTGGGATGGCCGAAGCCCTGCGATGTGGTTGATGACCTGCAGCAGTGGGAGGCAGCACTCCTGCAACTACCCTTAACTGATTTCATCCCCACGGGATGATGAACTTGGATGCTACCCCAGCTCTGCCCAGGGTTGAGCTTGCTGGCGTGAGCCCTCCAAGTCCACCCTTTCGCCCCCTCCCCAAAGCTTCAGAGGATGCCAGAGCATTTACACCCATATCAAGTTCCAGCCTGCCCCAACTGCTGTTATCGCTCCCTCCCCGTGGATCCCCGGGGTGCGAGACAGTCTGAATTCCAACGCAGAGCAGCCCCGCCGGCACTGACATGGGTTTCCCCCCTCCCATCCCAGCCATCCCTCGGTCCTCCGAAACCTCCCCCATCCCCGCAGTCCCCTCAGCTGCCCCCAGGCAGACAGCAGGCGCTATGCAGGAGCGGCAGAAGAGGGAGAAGCTAGCGTAGGGGTTGCTGAGCTCCCCCTACTCACCAGAAACCAGTAGATGTTCATCAGAGTGAGGACAAGGAGCAGAGCATTGAAGAAGAAGTAGAAGGGGATATTAGGGACCGACTGGAGGCTGGAGTAGCAAGTGGCGTAGAGCACCTTGAGGGGAAACCAGTAGAGACGGAACCAGAACCTGCCAGGGCAGAGGGAGCAGGGTGGGTTTAATGGCCCACGGGGATCCCGGGAGCGGCGTGAGACCCAGCGCAGCTTCCCCCAGCACAACCTCCTGCCTCCAGGCAGCCCCTGCCAGCTCCCCTTGCAGTCCCTGCTCTTGGCACCTGGCTTGGGTTTACAGGGCTGGCTCTAGGCAGGACTTCAGACAGACCCTGTGAAAGGGCAGCTATTGAAGGGAGAATACAATTTCTGCGGGCAGAAAAGGCTTGGCACCAGAGGTGGAGCGGAGAAAGGGCTTTCTCAGGGTAGAGAGGCAGGTCTGCACTGCAGATTATCCCAGCTGGATGGGGGACAGGAGGGGAATATAGCGGGAAGGTTTTCTTAGTCCTGTGCATCCCTAGTTTATCACCAAAAACCTTCGCTGCTCTCCTGCCCTCAAAATGGGGGCTCTTGTTGCCACCCCTGCTTTTCAGAGCAGCCTGCGGAGAGGGAGGAAGGAGACAAAGGGACAAACGAGGAGTAACAACCTGCGAGTTACCCGCCTCTATTCTTCACCTTTTTTTTCTCCTGCCTTGCCCCGAGAGGAATAGCAAGGCTGGAATCTGGGACAGCCCCACCTCCCATTTCCTTCTTGCAAAATTGCTTCTTACTGCTAAAACCAAGCGAGTGGGAAAATGGAAACAGGTCCTCCTCCCCTGGGGTCATTTGTCAAGCTGCAAGCGAGATTTCACAGGCACTTCTGTGGTGACAGACGGCAAAGTGACTACAGAAGGATTCCAAGCCCAGCATGGGGTCAGGCTCTGCGGGGAACCTCTTCCCAAGCAGTTTTTGAAAGGGCTTGTTCCCATGCACACAAACCCAGCCGGCTGTACCCCGAGGCACTGGGGGGACTGCAAAAGCTGGCAAGGATGGTTGGAAGTGGGATCAGGCAGACAAACTCACCAGCTGACACTGAAGGTGAGGCAGCCAATGTTGGAGATGACGTCGTTGAGGCGATGATAGACGCCTCCCCGGTGCTTGAAGTAGACGTTGAGCTTGGTGAATTCCAACTGCACATCATTGACGTCGTGCAGGAAGAGCACAAGGATGCCCACGTTGTGGTACCTGTAGGTAAAAGGGGAGCAGGGAGGGAGATGTGTGGGGCGGCGGGTTGATGTTAGCACCCAGCACCCACGGTCCATCACGCTGGGAGCAGACAGACTCCCTGAATAATCCAGCCAACCAGACCTGGCACGGCACAGCGTAGCAATGTGCTGCAGGGTGGGTCTGGCACTGTGCGATGGCTCATGAGCGCTGGGATTGCTGCGATAGCATGAAGGCAGGGTTAAGGAGGCAGGCGAGAATCCACACCAACCCAGCAAGAGTCCTCCTGCTACATGCCCACGAGATGCACACGAGCACAGAAAGGCTGCAGCTTTTGCTGCATAGCTGCCCGAGGCTGGCCCGGGCACACTGCAGAGGGGCAGTGTCACAGCCAGGGACCTCACCTGAAAGCGTAGGAGAAGGCTATGAGGGTCAGCGTGACCACGTGGTGGAGAAGCATGACAACGGAGTCCTTGCGCCACGTGTCCATGTAGGCGGTGGCATAGATGGAGTGCCCGTAGAAGCTGCACTGCAACAGGTAGGCGATGGCGATGTCCGTGGGCACGTCCATGCCCTTCTTCCAGTCTGGGGTGGGACAGAGACACCCGGGTGAACCCAGAGCCACGAGCACAGAGCCTCCATCAGCAGCAGAGAGACAGGAGTGCAAAGCGCAGGGAGCAAGCAGCAGCCGGAGCTGCCCCAAGCAGCCCCAGCACTTCGCTGTGCTCAGGTCCTCCCACTGAGGACCTCACGGATGCAGAGGAGGCAAAGGCTGGAAGAGAACCCAGGTATCCTGGCTCCCAAACTCTGCCTTTGGCATTAGACCCACTCCCTCTCCTAGATCTAAGGGAGAAACCTCAATTTACTTCTCTCCTGCTTTAACTACTCAATCCCGCTCCCCCTCCGCAGCTGACACATCCCAGCCCCTGCCGTCTGCAGTAGCCACTAGGTGACTCTCTCTGTAACAAAATGAACGGAGACAGCCTGTTGTGCCCTTTCCAAACCCACAGCATCACAGAAAAGGCGATTTAGGGATTCAGCCTTCTCTTTCGCTCAACCCCAACTCCCGTTCCCTTGTTCAACCCGGACGCCCTATGAACCTGGACATCCTAATCCACACCCACTTCTCCCTGGTTCTTACTGTACCATAAAAGACAGATGGTGGGTCATAGAAGAAGGGGTAATCGGTGAAGAAGAGCAGGTAGATGCCATATGACCAGGATAACGTGTAGAACAGCAGCTTCCAGGCGCTCTCAGGCATCTTGGCAGCATCTTTCGGCTGCAGGTTGCACCACTCCCCAAAGGGCTGCAAGAAGAGGGGAGAACTATCGTCACACAGGGGAAAAAGACAGGCACTGGGGAGCCCAGGGCAGAGCCCACCAAATCTCCAAGAGACTCGAGCGCTGTGTGCACTACCAGACAGGGCAAAACCACAGTCAGGAACCCCATTTTTCTGGCCGCCTTTACAGCACGAATAAGGAGGTCAAAGAGGCTCTAGAGAGAGCCTGAAGCAGCGAAAAACACGAGGCTAGAGATCCTTCTGCTCAGCCTTAGATGCTCTGGAAAGCTGCGAAAGCAGAGCCTCGCGGAGAAGGCAGAAGCCTAGGGCATGCGTCCCACAGTCTGGGCACCACTCCATCACCCTCGCTCCAGGAGTGGGGCCGACCACAGCTGGCTTTTGCAGAACAGAGTCAATAACTAATAAAATAAAAATCAAGTCCTATCTGCACAAGGAAACCCAGAAGAGGAAGCTGCAACACTACTACCCTGTGCGTACGGACCTTGCAGCACTGCCAACTCCCAGAAAGAGCCTTTCAACTGAGGAAGCAAAGGCTTTGCAGAGTCCTAAACACACAGCCGCTGCTGCTCCCCAACCAGCATGGCACAAGACTCCCCTGCGTGTGCAGCCGGCGCTGCAGTGGGCCAGCTTTGCAGGTAATGAGTCAGTAAAGGCTGGGGCGCTGGGTCCTCTTGCTCTCTCACGCCTACCCACGCTCACCCATGTTCCCAGCAGCTTCTCTAGCTGACCAGCGCTGAAACGCTGCTGGTTCCCCCCCCGCAGCGTGGTTTGCAGCACCCCTCCCACCGGTCAGGACTCGGAAATAGGAGGCAAAGCCTCTTCAAATATGGCCAAAGCGAGGGAAGGGAGGACAAGCGGTTCTGCAGATTGCTCACACTAATCAGAATGAAACCTTCTCACCCCGAGTTCCCCACGCTCCCGAGGATGATGAGTACCACCCAGCTCTCCCGACACTCGCGCTCTGCAAGAGCGAGAGAGCTGGGCCACTGAGGCCAGGGACAACTTGGAAATCACAGTAAAAGCAAAGCCCCAGCATTAAACAGCCTCAGCTCCCCAGGAGTAAAATGGAGCAGCCGACGCTACCCTTCATCTTAGACCGTGTGCCGGAGAGCGAGCGATGCTGCACGCCAAGCGCGTCCTTAGCCCAGCCAGGGCTCCGGGCATGGATGTTTTCCCTCCGTGGCAGCTGAGCAACACCAGGCACCATTTCTGCTTCTCATCATGAGAGTGACAGAGCCATATCAGCCCGGCCAACCTCTGCAGCCCCTGGCCGTGGCTGAGGGGAGCAGTCAACGCAGGGGACTGTTGCTCAAGGTCCAGAGGGAATCATCACTGCCTGAAACACAGATAACGCCCAAAGGGCCCCGGCTGAGAGCTCCCCAGGGAGAGGCCAGATAAGCTCGAGATGAAAACAAAATGCCTGCAAAGCAACCGTACCCCGCCCCAGGTCAGCACTTTCTGCGGCCGGCGCTCAGCTCCTCGATGCTCAAAGGCTATATTAAGGCCCCAGCTGTCCCCAGGCAGTGGCTGGTCTGGCTTTTAGCCCCTCTCTGCATCAGATTTTCAAAGGACTCCACTCCAAGCATTGTCCCAGCCTAAAAGTGCTTTCTTCTAAGCTCTGAATTTCCCAGCACTGGTCAGACCTGGAAGCACCAGCCCCACAAAGCTCTGCCAAGCTGTCCATACCCCCTCCAGCTAGAGAGGCACGGCTCTGGCCCCCCCCACGCATCTCGCATTCAGAGCGTGGCCGTCCTCACCGAGACCAGGAACACGCTGCTGCCAAGGCTTCTTCCAACAGGAGCCACGGCAGGAAAAAGAGGAGGAAGCTTGAAGGGTGAATAAATAATGCAGAGACACAAAGTCCTGAGTCCAGAAAGCATGAATTATTTGTGTCTCCATATAGCGGAGCATAGAAGCAGCTCAGAAATGGGGACAGCTCACCACGCTACCACGACAGCGAGCTGCAGAGCCCCTGCTCCTCAGCTGGGGCTGAATTTAGGATGCTGAGCTCAGCCTCAAATCCCTGTTGCAGCCTTGCTGCCGATCACCAGCCAAGTCATTTCACTGCTTCTCTGCACCTCAGTTCCCTCCCTGCAAAGGGGGAAGGACGCCACGTTTCTACCCCAGGCAGGCAGAGCTGATGACAAGGACCATCACCCGTGGGGCAGGCACATACTACCGAGATGACCTGCATTTCATGGACACTCGGACCCTCGGCAGAGATGGCAGCAGCGCAGCAAATAGCCACCGTAAGCCTGCAGTCACGACCTGATGAACAGTCCACTGCAGGCATGGCAGCAGCTCCCAGCCTGGAGCAAAAGCAAAACGCAGGGAAGGACTAATCTGCTCCAGCTTGTGGTGGCTAATGCTCAGAGAGGTTTTAGCCCTCGCTGCATATATGGTTAATGACAAGTCCTGAAGAGAGCCCTCCTCCTCCTCCCTTAAATAGCCACAGGGCATCTCAGGCTGTACCCTGAGCACTACAGAAACGGGAGCTGGCTCTGGAGCAGACACAGGGAAGGCTCGGAAGAGAACCGGCATCTCCCAGAACACCGACCCACGCAAGGGGCTGGGGGGACAAATTAACGTCCCCGGGGAGGCCCCACCAAAACCTGGACCGCTCGCACAGGGAAGCACAAGCCACGCAGACCAGCCCACACCAGGCAGGAGGCACATCTGCCCTCTCCCTGGGGGTGGGAGATGCACAGGGTGGGGGTGTCCTCCCGCCACCCGGCTGCCGTTCCCATGGCAACGGTGCAGAGATGCCTGTTGCTAAGGGTGACGGGTGCTGCGGCGGGAACGGCGGATCCAGCTCTGGCTGAAAGAGCCCAAGGCTCTTGTGGCAAGTGATGTAATGGGGCTTCGCTTAAAGGGCAACCGGCTCTTCCTCCCTCCTCCTCCTCCTCACCCCCACGCAAACCTTCACAGGCATCTTCTGATTCACTTGTAAAATTAACTGGTCTGAGGGACGTGACTGTTCCCCCGCAGCACCGCCCTGCACGACCTGGGGGAGGGAAGGAGCAAAGCAGTGGGTGAGAGCACGCTGCGAGAGCGGTTTGGAGCTGGAAAGAGAAACCAAGTGGAAACTGTCGCTGCCCACAGCTCTGCTGAAGTGTCAAAAAAATACTCATAGCAAAAAGCAAACACATGCTCTCTCCCTTTTTACAGCCTCCGGCACTAGAGGAAAGCAGCCAGTCCCCTTAAATCTACAACCAGCTAAAGCAGCAGGACACAAGTCCTTCCAGCAACCTGGCAGGCTTGCAGCGGTGGGTTATGAACTGAGGCTTGTTACAGAGGAATTGTATCCCCCAGACCGCCCCCAACGCCTCTGCCACCTCCCCAGCCCAGAGACGAGGGCCCGGCCAAATCCCAGCCGTGCCGTGTCTGGCTTCTGGGCACAACGAGTTCCCCAGAGGAACACAAAGGAACGGCTGGCACGAAGCATCCTCAGCCCAGGGAACTGGCAGCTTTACATCAGCTTTTACTCAATGCAGATGATAATGATGAGCAAGCAGAGCTCCAATTCAAAACCTGGCCGCAACCGACAGCTACTGCCCCTTCCGCGGCCGTGGCACAGCTCCCCGCAGCCCGGTGTGCTGCTTCTCAGAGCTGCGACGGTGCCTTTCCACCCCAAGGGACTACGTCCCCTCCGCACCCAGCCTGGATGCTGCTCCCGGACCAGCTGCTACCCCCTGCCACAGCAGGGACGGGGCACAGAGCCTGCAGAAGGAGAGACCCAGTAAGATGTCACTGTTCTCTAAACCTGAAGAAATGAGTCTCCTGGAGCCGGTGGACCCAAGGGCAGTGGCTGTCACCCCACTAGGAAAGGGAAATGAACTGAGCACAGCATGAAGAGCTCCAGCTCTCATTGCTCCCTCCCTACACCTGGCAGTGAGCCGCTCAGTGCCTCAGTTTCTCTGCCTGCACAGCAGCTAAGACACCGGGAAGCTGTGTTAGGCTCTGGACAACACTTTCCAGATAAACACGTAGAAAAAGGCACTACGACAATAGCAACAAACCAACAGACGTTATTTCTTCCTCGGTTCCTCTGCAAGCAGTAAAATTTGCCCCTAAGAGAGAAAAGCAACAGAAGACACTCTTTGAAGACAAGACACAGCTGCCCACGGGGTGCTGTGGGGGCTGAATAACCTCCTCATGCCTGACTGCTGACACAGCGGCACAGGGAGAGCAGCCCCCGCTCCGAGACGCGGCTTCATTGGCTTCATTCCCCCGGGGTGAAGAAAAGACCCATTGTTGTGGCTTTCTCCCCTCGAGTTTCCAGGGTTTGTGCTTCAAACAGCGGGCAGAGCACAGCAGGATGAGCTGGGGAAGCGGCGGTGCAGCAGAGCCTTCTCCCACCTCCGGGCCCGGTCGGCGTCCTCTGCTCTCAGCAGAGATTGTGTTGGGCGGTAGGTTTTCAGGACAGTGATAATTGCCCCCCTCAAGTCACACACCCAGTGCTGGGGCTTGGAAAAACAAGTCTTGGCAATACTGTAGGGTGGAGAAAAGTTGCATAAATCACTGAAAGGGATAATAGGGACCCTTGCTTTCCAGCTTCCACACCCTTCCTGAGGCTATACTGTATCAGTCACCTAGAAACCCTGCTTTCCAGAGCACATTTTTCAATTTACACAAGACTGTTCCTTGCAGAGGACGCTACAATATCCTACAAATTTCAACACCACTAAGACAGCAAGCTGACTAGCGTCTGGACCAAAAAGGAGAGCATTCACCCACTGCAGAGAAAAGGCAGGCAGCCGTTAAGGATGGAGGTGATACCTGATGAACATCACCAGATTCAGAAGCAGCTTTTATACAGAATGGATTTTGCTCACTTATGGACTTACACTTAGCTGACTTCGGGGGCTTTAACTCCCAGCAGCAAAGATGGCTCAGGGTAGTTTAGGGCTGCAAGTGTCTGCCCAGGCTTGCCACAGCTATTCTGGATCATCTTTGTGCGTGAATCCAGGTGCGCTCTTAGTTTTATCTATTCAAGTGCACTGCACCGCTCAAGACCTGCTTGGGAAAGGAGACTGCCAGCACGGGCTTGCTGAGCTCCAGGCGCTTCACCAAGCCTTTCCCAAGTGGAGTTGCCTGGTCCTATTCCAATGGCGCTTGGCCTCGGCACTGCTGGGCTCAGCTGCCCTCCAGGATGTTTAACTAATGCAGAGATGCTCAGGTTGCTGCTTTTTAATCAAACTCCTCAGAGCCTGGCTGCAGCCGCTCTCCACACAGAGGACACACCAAGGACGGTGGCTTTCAGAGACCGACGGAGCTCAGACACTAACTGCGGCAGGAGGGCAGGGGCCCACAAACCGAGGAGGCTTCGAGGGATGGGAACACTTGCCTAGAACTGGCTTGGTCTTCATTTCTGAAGGTGGTCTGCAGCTCCAGCGAGCTCGTGCAATCAGACGTGCCCTGAGTATCATTCAAGTTTGTGCAATCAAAAGTCAACGGGACAAAGAGCAGAGACTCTCAGGCCAGACCCCAGAGAGGAAGGATGTGTCCCTCAGGCCTTTGGAGGGATGCCCGTGCCCCCAGCATAGCTGTCTCTTTCCCTACCCAGTAATCCACGTTTGTTCAGCTAAGTGGGATCTTTCCTACGCCAAAACAACTCCTTTCCATATTTGCACCAAGTGAGGATTCTGTGAAGAAGAGGCAATGGGCCAAAAATTCTCTGCTCTAAGGATGACGGGAAAACCACATCTAATGCACAGGCACGGACCTAGCCGTTGTAACGGGTGAAAGTCCACGCTTTCAAATCCTAACCAAACCCCCCCATCAGAGGCACAACCTTTACCGCTTCTTCAACCCAACTGTGAGACCTTTTGCGACAAAGATGTTGCAGGATAAATGCTGCTGTGGTCCTAGAAGAGAGCGAGGAGCCTACCTCCTCTTCTCTCGATCCCACTGATAAAAACGGGGCCATGCAGATAGCACAGGAAGAGGTATATGGCTTTAACGTACTTGTTTCTCAGAGGAGCGGTCACGGCCAGAGCGAAGTAAGGTGCACTTTACGCTCCAAGCTTCAAGGCCTTGTGGTAAGAGTCACTTCCTCTTCAGATGCAGAGAATCACAATCCAAGCGGCAAGATTTATTATTTATAAATAACATGCAGGAAGGTAGCGTTCTCTGGACACCGAGTGGATTCATTTTTATAACCATGAGTGTTTCAGTTCTGGCAGGGAGCACGAAGAGATTAAAAATGAGGAAGGATGCTCTTTGAGTCTGCACTGGGAAGCGCAGAGTCCTGAGTACAGGAGAAGTTTCCTCCCACAGTTAAACAGGAGGTCTTTTTTCTCCCTGGCTTTCCCCCCAAACGACCCCACTCCACCGCTGCCCGTACAGGGGCCACGCAATACAAACTGATTTCCTAAATACTGCCAGAGGTTTTAGAGGAAAGCCACAACCTCCAGCTTTCCCAATAGCAACTCCAGCAGAATAAACAAACAAACAAAAGCTTCAGATCCTTTAAAAATATATATAGGGAGAGAGAGTTGTCTCTCCCTGCTGCTACCCTTCCACCTATCTGCTGGGAGAAAACCGATGCTACCACAATTGCTCAGCATCTCATCACCATAACACATGCAGGTGTAGCCACAAGACCCAGCTCCCATCAACCCCCCTCACTCTTCTGCAATTACAAGCGTGACCCATTTCTCCGAGGCCTCTTCCAAGCTGCCAAGCATCCTCCGAGGGCACCGAGCGGACTCCACAGCACGAAGAGCTTTTTTCACGCTCTGATCACCACTCACTCTGTAAAGGTCAGCCTTACACAAGGAGAAACTGGAGCGCAAAGGAAATTACCTCCAGTTTGTAACGACAGACCTAGGGTTACCTCCAACCTCCTTCAACCCAGCCCCAGCGTTCCCAGGCACTGTACGCTGCCCATCAGTAACTCTGGGCAGACAAGGGAGCAGGTAACAAGGAGGAATTCAGTCCTACATAAAAAGCCAGCACGTTACATGCCTACATGCCACTTCAGCAGCTTCAAATGACTCCAGAGGACTTAGACTGGAAGCTTGCACAAGGTCAAGATCCACCTCGCATTACCAGATAAGCAAAGGAAGAGGCACTTTAAAGGCAGGCTCGGCAGCGGATAGGACAGAGAGAAGAGAGCAGTAACTCCCGATAGCCTAATTATGGGATGCAAGGTAGCCGTCTTCAATCTGCGAAGCAGCCTCTGAAGGAAGCAGTTCACCCAGGGCCTGTCCCACGGAGCCGCAGAGAACCACACGTGCTCTTCTAGCTACTCAAGGCCTCGTGCCATCATACTCGTGGGTAGGCGAGAAAAGGGTCATCTCTGCGTCCCCGAGAGCCGAGGACGATCCCCTGACCCGAAATACCGCACCTCCGTTGCTTCTGCCTTTCAAGGCCAGGGTAACCGCAGAGCAAAGCGCACAGCATCTCTCTCGGAAAGCGGCGTGGAAGAAATCCCCTGTGCTGGGACTGAGCCACCGGGAAGAGAGGGGAGGTCTTATTTCACTACATATGCTTTTCACAGTGGGAAATTAAACAGAGCCGTTCTTCATTCCCAGGGACGCCCTGCTCAGCCTGGCCCCTACAAAGTGCTGTATTACCAAGGAGGGGACAACGGCCAGCAAACCCGTTCGGAGGCCGTGAGGGTCGGATGCTCGCATCCCTGCATCCCCCACGCCGCGAAGAAGGTCAGGCCAGCACTGCAGCACGGCAGCTATCCATCCCCACGCCATCCCCTTCACCGCCGCACCGCGGAGGGAAAGCGGGGAAGGCCATTTTTCATGCAAACCACGGATGACACGCAGAAACGCGCTCCTCTCCTCCTCCCGTGGAATAAATAACCCCCAAACCCTCGCTAAGGGGACCGGGGCGCGGGGGGAGCGCTCTCCCGTGCGGCGGGATGCTGGGTCCTCCGGGATGCAGCCCCGGGTGACGGGGCGGGGGGGGTCTCTCATGCAACACCCCCGCC
>WAAD01021419.1:97095-135023 GCA_013389945.1 Fregata magnificens | reverse complement strand
TGTACGGAGCGGCACCGGCAGGGCCCGGGCCGGGCGAGTCGGCCCCGGAAGGCCCCGCCGTGGCGGCCGGCCCTACTTCAGCTCTCTCCTCCCCGGTAGGGAGCTGGCGTACCAGATCGCCGAGCAGTTCCGTGTCCTGGGGAAGCCACTCGGCCTGAAGGACTGCGTGGTGGTGGGCGGCCTGGGTGAGTGCTGCTGCGCGGGGGTTGGAGCCTTCGCTGTTCCCCTCTGGCCCCGGTGCGGTTGGGTTGGGAAAGAGTGGAGCGCCCGGGGAGGCTCTCTTTCCACACGGTGTGTTTTCTTCCTGCTGAGGAGCTGTTATCAGGTGCCCAAGGCGGCGGAGGCTGGTGGAAATAAGGAGAGTGATGTTTTCTAGCCTTACAGCTGTTTTCTAGCCTTAGGGTCTGTGTTCATAACTCAGCTCCGTGGTTCTTGCTGCAGACATGGTGGCGCAGGCACTGGAGCTCTCCCGTAAACCCCACGTTGTCATCGCTACGCCTGGAAGGCTGGCAGATCACCTCCGCAGTTCTAACACTTTCAGCCTTAAAAAACTGAAGTTCTTGGTAAGGCAGCTCTCCAGGGGTTTTTTTAATGCTTTTAAGATTTTTAGCTTTGTAGGTATGCGTGCAGATGATCTCATTTATTTTCGGCTGTGCCTAGGTTTTGGATGAAGCTGACCGGTTGTTGGAGCAGGGCTGTACTGACTTCACCACAGACCTGGAGGTGATTCTGGAGGCTGTTCCAGCACGCAGACAAACATTGCTGTTCAGCGCCACGCTAACGGATACGCTGAACGAGCTGAAGAGCCTGGCCGCGAACAGACCATTCTTCTGGGAGGCTGTGTCCGAGTAAGTCTTCATCCACTCTGCTGAGTGGATAAAGAATCCTGTTTCCTCTTTGTTATCTTGTCTTCTCGCTGTCTTTTATCTCCCTTGTGTTCTATCTTCACTTGCCAAACCGGTGCTTCTTGGTGCTTTGCCTTCCCCTCCCAACAGGGTGCGGACAGTGGATGAATTGGACCAACGCTACTTGCTCGTACCCGAAGCAGTCAAGGATGCGTACCTCGTCCATTTAATCCAGACCTTCCATGATGAGCACGAAGACTGGTCTATTATTATCTTTACCAAAACCTGCAAGTGAGTGGCATTTTTCCTTGTGATTGCTTTTAATGTAGGGGTGCCTTTACATTTCCAGTTCAGATTCCAAATTCCCACTGTATTAGGCTGGGATAGTATTTGCTTCCTTAGTCTATTCTGAAATTTGGTAGAGAAGCACCTTTTCCTTTGAGCAGTCTGGGGCTGAAGGGCCACCCAGAAACGTAGCATGCCAGAAGGTCAAGCTGCTTTACCTCCCTGCATCTTCCTTGCCTCCTGCTGATGGATACTGGAAAAGGGATGGGGAAGATACCACTGTCTGCTCCCCTGGGCTGCTCCCTTCCTTCGGGTGGTTCAAGGGACTGGGATTGAGCCGTGGAGCTGGTGACGTTTCTCTGAGTGCAAGTGGGAATCCAGTCACTCTGGGGTGAGCGGGTGTGGAGTGGATGTCCCATTCCCTACCTCTGTCAGAGCGCTTCAGTAACTAACTGCGTTGTGGTGGTTGTAGTGTGAGGGCTTCTCTAGGAACCCCAGCTCTGTCCTGATCCATCAGCTTTACACTTCCCTGTTACATTCTGATTTTTTTTTTATTTTTTTTTTTTGCGTTCAAGGGACTGTCAGGTCTTGAACATGATGCTTAGGAAATACAGCTTTCCTTCTATAGCTCTGCATTCCATGATGAAACAGGTGAGTGATGGGACAGATCTGGGAGATGGATGCTTCCAGCTGCATCCCTGAGCCAGGTGTCTGTCCAAGTCCTACAGCTCCTGTGGATCACAACATCCCTGATACAGACTTTTCTCTTTACAGCGGCAACGATTTGCAGCTTTAGCAAAGTTCAAGTCCAGCATCTTTAAGATTCTCATTGCCACTGACGTTGCTGCCAGGTAAGGGAAAAATGCGGTCTCTGTTGCCAAAGGTCTTAAGCCTGCTTTTTAAGCACCAGAACCACTGGAGATTAGGCTGGGTTTAGCAAGAGGAGAGCTTTAAATTCCCCCCACTTGGGTAGGACAGGGTTGTTCACTTCCGTTGTAGAACGTCTCTAAGCTGTGTTTTGGAGCCCACTTGTCTGTGATGTAGCTCTGATCCTGGCTTGTTTTGCTGCAGCAGGTGTGTGTGTGTGTGTTCTAGCAGGAGAATAATTTCTATGAGGCTTAGTGTGTTCTGTGGGTCTAGGAGAGAACAGCAGGCTACAAGGCGACATTGCATTTTGTGACTGTTGGAGAGTTGCCTGAGGAGAGAGTTTGTCCTAGAATCATCCTGAGCCAATAAAGACTATATTCATGAGAATATGGGGCTCTTGGAGAAAGCAGAGGGCAGGAACTTAAACTGCATATATTAAAACAGTGTTCTCAACTTCTGTTCTCTTTCCCTGCATTCCAGAGGTTTGGACATTCCTACGGTACAAGTTGTCATCAATCACAACACTCCCGGCCTGCCGAAAATCTACATTCACCGGGTTGGCCGGACAGCCCGTGCGGGTGAGCAGGGAAAACTGTGTGCTGTTTGCTGGCTAAAACTGGGATCCCGGTGCTGGGGCTGAGCCCTCAGTGGGTGTGAGGAGGCTTCACAGCAGCTGCAGTGCAGTCTTTTCAGTCAGCGTCAGATCTACTCAGATCACTGGCTCAGCATCCTGCCTTAAGATTGCAATGATGGCTCATCCTGACTTCTGTCTGATCTGCACCAATAGTTAACTGAATTTTCAGAGCAAATAAAGACCCCTCTGAGCACCCCGTCACCATAACGTGCTAGGCTGACTCATGGGTTAGGCTTCATGTCCCTCTGCTTGTCAAGATTCATATATCACTGCGTTTTCGTCATCCAGGTCGGAAAGGAATAGCTATTACACTGGTGACACAGTACGACATCCATCTCGTGCATGCTATTGAGAAGGAAATCAGTAAGTAGAGCACCAGTAATGCTGCTAAAATGTGGGATCATGTATGTTTCTTTGTGCTTGTGGTACTTGCAGTACTGATTTCATCTGTGCAGAATGTGTGATCCAGAACATCAGCATAAAATGGTTTCTCTCTTCCTGTGTGGCTAAGGCTTGGAAAAGAGCAGGAGCACCTGAATCTCCATCACCTTTGATTCTGCTCCTGAGTGTGCCAGGCATGAATGTGTTTGTCTTCCTGCTGTTTCTAGTGGAGGAGAACCAGTGTGCTGAACTTTCTGTTACCTTTTTACTAAAGCAGCCAGCTTCTTCCTTACTTCCTTGCTACTGTGTATGCTGAGGTGGACCAAAAGAACAGGTTGCTTTGCATAGGTTCAGACTTCATCTTTTTTTAGAAAGTAGACCTAATTAACGCAACATCTTGTGCTATGGCGAATTGCAGACTGAGGGGAGGATTTAATCCTTTGTTGGTAGGCCTGAAGAAGTCAGAGTGGTCATAGCATATGACAATTCCACTGATAAGCCGTGGAGGGTTTTTTAGTAGTTGAGAATGTGCCTTTGGATTTTGTAACCAACCATGGTCTGTAAATGTCTCGCCCTGATTTAGAGCTGAAGCTGCAGGAGTTCTCTGTGGAGGAGCGGTTTGTGCTTGACATCCTCACCCAAGTGAACGTCACCAGGAGGGAATGTGAAATAGTAAGTGTGCAAACATGAAGCCCCGTTGTTCAGAGGACTGGAGATCTTGGGCAGCTGGGTGTAACCAGGAGATTTGTTGCAGTCTAACGTGTGGCTCTGGGTATGCAGCTTTGCTCTTGAGCACATAAGTAAGAATTTTTGCTCCTTTTTCTAGCGGAAGCACTTGGATGTGTGTGTGTGTAGGGTTGTTTTAGCTATCTTCCCTAGGTTTTGCTCTATTATTGCACATTTTTGCAGCATTTTTATGCTGCTGAGTTGTTGAGGCTGGTACTTTGGGGGAAGGTCTGCAGGCTACCAAATGTGTACGCACTGGTGAGGTTCTACTGACCCTTTAGAGCTGTACCGCTTTTTGCTGTGTCAGACTCGGTGCTTTGTTACTGATTGCCCTGCTGTATTTTTGCTTTGACAGGAACTGGAAGGAATGGATTTTGATGAGAAGAAAGAAATAAATAAGCGGAAACAAATGATCCTTGAAGGGAAGGTGAGAGTTGCTGCTATATAAACTACTTTAATCAGTAGCTAGTATAATGCCATTGATGTGGAAAAGGAATGACAGTTCCTTCCTCACTGCTGTGGTGTGTCTGCCCCACTCCCCTTCAGGGTGGTGAAGTTTTATCTTAAAGGGTGACTGATATTAAAAAGTGCATTGGAGTAGTGTCTGACTTTTGCAGGCTACTCAGTCATGGGCTAGAAGGCAGCGTGGACATCTAGGAAAGGCAAAGGAGCTGGCACTGTCCCTAGGCATGTCACTAGTGTCCTGGCATTTGCCATTGCAGGACCCAGATCTGGAGGCAAAAAGGAAGGCAGAGCTAGCCAAGATCAAGAAGAAAAACAAGCAATGCCGTGAGAAGGTCCAGCAGACACTGCAGAAGAAAAAGCAACTGCAGCTGAAGAGGAAACTGCAGAAGAAGATGGAGCGGCGAAACAAACTGCATGCTGCGGAAGAGAAGTAACATCCTTTGGCCTGACTTGCTTGGTTCGGACTGTCCTGACATTGCTGCTGCTTTGGGAACACTGGGATCTAACGCGGTTTAATATGGACGTTTCTGACCTGAAATCAGTGTTGGAGAGTATGGGGAAGGCGGGTGAAGGGAGAAGGGACACTTTGATAAACCGTCTCCCTTATTTTTCCTTCCTGCACAATGCTGCTGGCTTGGGCCATTCCTGGCAGGCTGGATCAGTCTCCTGGAAGAATGTCTTTCAAGAGCATGTTTCCTTCCTCCAGCAAAGGAGAGGCCAGACCTGAATTCTTGGTGACGTGAAGGGAAATAAAGATCCTCTGTCTCTTCCCCCTTCATTCAGTCATTGCTCTTTCCCTTTCAAGGGCTGGTGCTTGCCACTCACACTTGTTTATATCAACAGATTCTCCCCTGAGCCAGAGTCTAAAAATACTGTGACAAAATGAGCTCAGCCCCTATCTGTGCCATAGCCCAGGGTTTTCTGAGAGGAAAATTCCTGGAACACATGGGGAGGTTGTATTATGCGGCTGTTCCTGGGGTCGTCTTGGGATAATTCTGCTTTATATGTTTAAGTGATACCCTTGCCTGCAATTGTCTGCCTTGGCTCAGACTCCAGCCCTGGGCTGCTATCCATAGGGATAGCAGGGTCATGGTTCGGAGACCAGGGCTGCTGGGGACTGTGTTTTCCCAGATGATCAGTCAGTTCAAAGACCACTTTCTGGCACAGAACAACCACCTCAGGAATAGGATTGCCTTGGTTCTTCTACCATCCAAGACTAACCGGAGTGGTTTGTATTTGGGTCTGCTTTGTAGGTTTCTGGGCCTCCCTGTGTAGATTTGCATCACCTGTGTTTGGAACAGGAGGTTGGTTAGGCTGGAGGGGGCTGAGCTCTCCTAGGAAATGGTTGTGTTTTCCTATGGAGACAGAACTTAAATCCCAGAGTAGCTCAGGCCAGAGTTTGGCCAGCTGTGTTCTGATGTCAGGTTTGATCCTCAGTACCTTCTTTAATGGTCAGAGCTTTCTATGACTTGAGACTGAAGATCTGTGATTTCTGTCCTCTGGCTTACAAAAATAGTTTCTATGGTTGGTGCCCAAATAAATATTTATTGCAACAAGTGACTGGGTGTTTGACCTTCTCCAAGACACGGGGGAGTTGTGGGATCTTAGGGGTGGGGAGCAGTCCTTGTGTGGGCAAACAGCTTGGAGATAAAATCGGTTTTATTTCAAGAGATGAGATGGCTAAGGATTGAGTTTCTTGGGGGTGTTACATCCCTCAGTCCCTTCATGCAACCTCAGCCAAGCTCCTTTCGTGGGAGCATGCGGTCTCTGTGGTGCCTTTGCCTGACTCAAGCATGGTCTGTGCACAGTGAGGTCTTGCAGAGGAAAGCCAATGTTTCCCTCAGGGAATCTCCTCCAGCCAGGCACAGCAGGGCTTCCTGCTGCCTTCAGGCCATGCAGGAGTGCAGTGCTGACATGGGCTTGGGAGGTGCAGGTCCATCTGCTGCCTGCTGGCAGGCGAGATGGGTGTGGTACCGTCTGGGGTTTCAGAGATGCCTGAATGTGTTCCTCCTCCTCGCTTTGTCCTCTTGGGTGCCCTCCAGGAAGGAAAAAGCACTCAACAGCCTGCCTTGTAGCACAGCTCGCTGTCACCGGTGGCAGCTGCTGCAGCAGCGGCAAATAGGTTTGTATCGGACTGATGCTTTCTGAATACTAAATGCTTCTATAGCCTCGTGCATGCTAATTTGTGGAACAAGCCTGTTTTAGCTGTGGATTAAAAAGACATCCTCTCTGGGACAGGCTGCTCCTGCCTTCCTGGGGAGGGTGCCGATACTGCCTTTGAGTGTCGGTTGATCCCTTCCCTCTCGCAGACACTTCTTAACCTGCTCTCTGAAGTCTCTTTGCTTCAGCCTGGTGGGGGTTTCTCAGTTCGTCTCCTTCCAGCACAATGTGACATGTGGGGTTTGATCAAGGCTCTTGTCTTCAAGCTTTATTCAAAATTCCTTTTAATATATCCCTTGTCTTTCTTGAGCAGCCTTCTCTGTGAGGGTAGGACACGTGCTGGAAATAAGAGCTCTCTGTAGTGCTGACTAGATGTTCTTGCTTCAGATAATCACTTTTGGGAGTGGCCAAGTACAAAAAGAGGTCGCTGTGCTAGTTGGGATGTGGAAAGATGCCTCAAGTTCCCAGATTAGGAATTTACGCCCTGCCCAGGGCCAAAGGACACTGGGTGACATTTCTGTACGTGCTGTCAGCACTGCCCCCTAAGTAGGATATTCCATTCTGGGGTTTCTAAGCATTGTGATAAACCTTTGGGATCCCCTGGGAATATAAGGACTTCCTTCTCGTCACAGCCTAGATTGCATCTTGGCTGTAAAACCACCCTCCTCTGCGTGTGGCTCTGCCTGCCGGTCCCCCAAGCAGGCGCTCGCACGCTTCCCTGTCTGTGCTGTGCAAGAATTGGCCCGGGCACGGCTGCCGCCTTATGCCCCGCTGTGCCCGAGCACGCCTCTCGCCGTGTGCCTTCCACACGCTCTGCTCTCTCCCCTCCTTCAGCCCCAGCTCGGGGGGGTTTCCCTGGCTGGGTTGCCATGGAAACCCTTCTCAATTCAGCATCTGAGGTCGCTGCCTCTTCTCCCACCCGGACCGTGCGCAGCTGCTGAACACCATGCTGGCACGGGGGCTGTGCACGAGGGGACAGTCCTGCACCCATGCCAGCCCTCCTCATCCTCCTGTCTCCTCTGGGTGTAAAACCATCGTCTGGCTGTGCTGCTCTGAGGGGCTTGGCAAGCACATGCTCCTCTGCCTCCCACCTTGCGGGGCAATTCTGGCCTTTACACTGACGGGTCTGTAGGCACATGCCAAAACTGGCTGCTTGTGTGTGTTTAAGGAAATACTTGTCTCTTCCTGGAGCATTTCCCCCCATCTCTGCTCCTCTTACAGAGGAACAAACATCTCTGAGGAGTGCTTCCTAGAAGTTTTGCAAGGAGAAGGGAGAGGCTGGGATCCTCCTAGGTGAGATACACAGTATTTGATAAATCCTCCACAGTGGCACTTCTGCTGAACACGGAAATGTGGAAGTGGGGACAGGTTTGGTAACACAGCAGTCACCTTCAGGGGCTGGCACCTCCTCCGTATATGGATGCTGTTACTTCCCTGCTTTCCCAGGCAGGGAAGCTCTGGATCTCTACAGTGAAGAAAAGGCAGCTGCAATGAAATAGTCTGGGGTAATCTTTGGGCCGGGCTTTTGATTTCTCTCTGCTGAGACAGCAGTGCTGCATTGGATCTCATGTTCCAGCTTTGCTACTGCTGCTGGCTGCAGGTGCAGCCATTTTCAGCTCTCCCCTCGCAGGGGCTGCACTTGGTGCACACACACCATCTCTCTATGCATTTGACACGGCTGTACCTCCATGTGGGTTCTCCATCCTGTCCGAAATCTCACTGGTCCAGCCTGCACTCTGTCAGCTGCTGCTTTACCTTTGGATGCTCTTTGCAAACACAAACTCAGCCGTTTTAAAAGCCTTAAAAAGCTACTTAACAAGCTTTTCTACCAGGAATGGCTTTTTCCCCTCCAAGCCCTTCTCCCAGGGCAGCTTGCGGGCAGCGCTGGGGGGGGGCCCACCACCAGGTTAGCCGGTAGATGGCAGTTGCTGTGGTCCAGACGCTCTCGCTGCTGGCTCTAGTCCTTGCTCAGAGGGAAATACAGCACAGGCCTTCTTGGCTGGGCAGCTGGATAGTAAAGATTTGACTTGAGAAAGCAGGGAGACAATGGGGGAACAGGGCTGCCTGTCCCCAAGCCTTGCCAAAGCAGCAGTCAAGCCCCAACTGCGTGCTGCTGCTGGCAGGATCCTCCTGGGTCAGTGCTTCAAGCCTCAGGATTTTCCCTTTACTTGCAGGGTAGGACTGATCCTGGACCCTGCAATGCTCCATCGTAGTTATGGCTGCCTCTCCGTTCCAGGGCTCTCCGCCCAACTCCTTGCAGTTTCTTTGTTGAACCTTCACCTTCCCTGCTGCACCTTAAAGCTCTTCCCTGCCAGTTTTTGCTGATTAAACTCCTTGTCTGTGGCACACCCTCATTCAGGGCTTGACTGCAGCTGCCCAGACATGTGTCTTCACTCTGGGTATGACATGCTTGACACTGTAACTCCCCTAATTCCTCCCTGCCAGCATCAAGACTCCAAAAATGGGACAGAGGGAAGGAATACCTGGATTTTTTTTTTCTTCTGTGCTAAGAAAACCTCCCTGCTGGCTCTCTTTAATTCATACCTGTCTCTTACTCCCTGCAGGAGCTGTGTCTCCTGGGAACGCATCCCTGCATGACTTGCTTTGGATTCCTGTCACCTCTGGGAGGGAGAGCAGTTATCAAGGAGAAGACTCTGCTCTGGCCTTGCAAAGAGAAGCTGTGAGCACAGCACTAGCGTGTTGCAGTGCCTCATCCCCATCCCTTCATCTCTGCTCAGTACTTCCCAGTGTCATTCTCAAATTCCCAAGCCCAAACATCACAAGCGGTGCTGCTCCCAGGTTGAGACCACAGGAGAGGTGGCACTCATGCCACCAATCTCTAGGCTCAGACACTGTTTTCATCTACCCATAACAAGGTCTGGACACTAATATCTCCAGCCAGTAAGGCTAGAGTGAAATGTTTTCTGTCTGTTGCCTGCTGGGATTTGAAACCCTGTTAGCCCAGCATTGGTGGAAATAGAAGGCAGAGACTATATGACAGCATCCTCTCTCACTTGTTATACCAGCCCTTGGGAAAAATAAGCTAGCAACAGGGTGAGGAGCTAGTGCTGAGGCAGAGAGGCTGCCCTGTTCTCTCTGGAGCACACAGTGTCACACATGTGCAGATTGCAGGATGGGGTACATGAGAAAGAGGTGACAATTCACATTTGTGGCAGCCTATGCAAGTTCCAGTGAACTACGAACGGGACATAGGCCCTGGAATAGCTGGTGCTGCAGACTGCAGAGCCCTTCCCTGCCTGCCATAGGGAGAGAGATGATGCCATGGGGACAGAGGTGATGCCAGCCTCCCGCCCCTTTCCACCTGGCCACTTCCTACAGCTGCAGTTGACAGTGGCATCCAAGGAGATGGAATTTGGTACCTTTGATTCTCATCTCGCAGGCTTGCGCTCAGCAGAGCCCAGGGAGCTGAGTGGATGCAAGCATTGCTTCAGCTGTGAGCTGACGGGAGCTTGCAAGTGCTGCTCCTTTAGATTACCTGTTGCTGGAACTGCCAGGTCTCTTGTGTCTGGAGTGTTGCTTGCTCTTACCACAAGTGTCTCATTTCCAGCATTATTCCAGCTGCTGCTTTTTTGGTAGGGTGGAGGGAAGCTGATGGAGGAGGTAGGACCTTGTGCAGAGATGACTAGTGCTGTAGCTCATGTTCTTTTCCCTCGGAGCAGAAACTGCCTTTACATACCACAATCTAATAACGATAATAATTATAAATTACTCTGGGAAAGGGGACTGTGAACCTCACTGGATTTCTGGGGCTTTATTATGCGTTCATGGACATTTTCCAAAACACACATTTAATTGCCTTCTCTGGTGCACAGGGAAATTGTCTTCTAGTGTGTGCATGTGTGTGTGGGGTGTTACACTCACAGAGTATGCTTGCCTGTGCTGTCAAGTGTAAACAGACCATTGCTGAACTAAAAATAACCTATCCTCTGAGTAACAGAGCAGCTGATCTCTGCAGCCCAGATGCAGGAGCTCAAAAGGATTAGGTCACCTATTTTTCATTAATGGTGCTATTTAATTACAAATTCCCCCAAGTTTGATCCTTTGGAGATTTAAAACAAAGCACCTAGTTGCTGTCCCTCCATCAAGAACTTGCTTCAGTGTGTTCTCACAAAAATACAAATACAGATAGCAAAGAAGACAATCTGTTAAGTAACTTTGATGTGAGGCTGCCTAACACCACAACACGCATTACCGGGGGCTCCGCAGCGGCTTTTTGGGAAGAGAAAGATTTTTACCTCTTGTTTAAAATCACTCAACGGACTTAGGGTATTAACGAGTCTGGCCTGTGCTAACCTTTTCTTCTCTTGGCTCTCCAGGCACCTTGTAGATGCTAGTAATTTAAGTCCAACAGTCCTTCAGGGAAGGTAATTATCTACTTTGTGGAGGAGGATAAATCAAAGCCTGGAGCGGCAAGGGAGTTTGCAGGGCAAGGGAGTTTGCAGAGCTGGTGGTGGTCTGCCACTCTGACCGCCAGGTCAGCTCTAGGTCTGGACTGGATCTACATTCCTGTTCAGCCTGGGACGCCTGTATTGGCATCTGTCAGATGGAGTTTGCATTAGACACATCCTTTTTCTGAGGCTCTATTATTGGCACGCCCCGTAATAGCAAAGCTTCATTTCCTCTTGCTGAGCTGGTCAGAAGGACGTCATCACGGGTCTGGATTCAGAGCAGAGAATCACACCTTGCTGCTGTTCATCAGAATGTCGTGCAAAGAGGGGAAGGTTGCAAGATTTTTTATTTGTTCATCCTGATCTCATATGCGAGCCATTTTCCCCACATTCCCTTTATTAATGTGCTGTCTAGGTTTTCTATGAATAATTAAGATCCTCATTTGCCAAAAGAATTAGGTCTCTCAAGGTACCTGCAATCAGTAGCATTTCTCCTCCAGCAAGGAAGCCACTGTTGTTTAGTTGCTGACAGTAATTGTTACTGTGAGACAGAAGCAAACATAAAACTGCAGCCTTGCCATTCATTTCTGGCTTTTGTAACACAAGATTTTCTCCTTTTGAAGCAAGAGAAGCATAAACAGGGAAGGGGTGAGGGTTGGAAAGTGCATGGTGGGGATGTGTTAGAGTGCTGCTGTTCTGAAACACAACTGAAGTCCTTTTTAAATGCTCGCTACAGTGGGGTGGATGGAATTAGTGCTTTGCTGCTATGCTGTCTACAGTAGGGTTGTCTCATTGCTAACCACAGATTTAGGGCATTTGTGGAAATAGCTGGTGATGAATGGGTTTTCATTAGTTTAGAAGAGGGGAAGACTGCAACGGAACCATCCATCACACTGCCCTGCAATGCCTCAATAAAAGACTTTTAACAAATGCTGAGCACAGGACAGATCTCATCAAAAAGCCACTATTCAGATTATTCTGGCAAGGAAAAGAATTGCAACTAGCACCCGTAGGGAAGAGTGTAAAGGAAAATGGCTTCTGTTCCTGGTTCCCGACAATGGAAGAGCAAAGGAGCGCAGCCAGGACTGTGACTAGCATGCACAGCAAACGCATGAAAAGTACCGCTAGCCTCAAGGTATGCCATGTGCAGGGAAACAGCGTCCAGCAGCCTGCCAGGGACAGGGCAGCTCCAATAGCAAAGTTTCCAGACGCAGACAGCACCGTTTGTTTGCAATGAACAGGCTGTTCAGAAAGTTTAGTGAATGGGCTACATTTGTTCCTACTGCAGAAGTGTTGATTTCACAAGAGCTGAGTGGAGGAATTTGCACTTAACAACATGACTGGGTGTAACACTTCCCCCACTAGACAGAAACAGTACTTCCAGGGGGTTACATCTCCTCAGGATATCATATATTGGGCTGCTGAGTCTTGAGAGGAGGCTCTGTTTCAGGATCCCTGCATGACCAGTGCGTAGCACCCCCTTCTTGTATGCATCACTTGTAGACCTTCTTGCACTCAACCTAGACTGTCAATGGTTCAATTCTCTTTGCTGTAGGTCTGGTGCAGTTCTCCAGTGATGCTAGGTTGTACTTTGAGGATATAAAATGCATAAGGGATGAGAAGAGCCTTAAATAGCAGAAGAGCTGGGTCTCATGCTATACTCCTGCCTGACCCAGGTCAGAGCAGGTCCTGGGGAGAGCGGCAGGCAGCACAGCGCTCCATGAAGCTGTCGGAGCTGCTGTCTCAGCCGAGCACCACGCTACAGCTTGCGTCTGTCTCTCCCCCACTCAGAGGGAGTCCTGCTGGGATGTGCAGCAGCTTGACCCAGGTCCTCCCTCTCACTTCTTGGGAACGGTCTGAGCGTGGCCTCCCGCAGGAGAGATGACTCACCCAGGCGTGGCACACGCTGGTCTGGTCAGCCCTCGTCAATGAGCAATACAACACAGGCACTGGGCTATGAAATGGTCACTGCCAGAATTTAAAGATCCATACCCAGCTCCGCTTTGTGGGTCACAGCCACAGAAGAGAACTGTGAGACGGTAGTAGTACAGAACACAAGAAACTTTTGCTCAACTTACTTTCTCCCATACTCCCAAATCCCACCCTCCGCCCTCCATATTACAGTGATAGAGATGCAAACCAAACACACCTTTCTCGGAGCTGATCTCTATTTCAAAAGAAGGCTGCTCCTGTAGGAATAAAATGTGAACACTGGCATGGAGTGGTAAACAAGTCCCTAGAAATTTCTGCCACCCAGTTACCTCCTTCCCTTCTTAAATACCCTGAAACAAATATTACTACAGCAGCTCCAGCCCCATACAGTTGTGAGAACACTTCATGCAAAAAAAAAAAAAGTACTAAAAAAGAAAAAGTAAAAACCAACAACCCCCACCCCCTCAATCCCAAAACAGAAGAGCCCCTTCCTGGCTATGCAGGTCTGGAAATCTCAATGTTTCCTCATCACCCCTGGGAGAGGGAAGGGCTTTGCCTAGACACAGTCCAGCACAGTCACCAGCAGTTCTCCACTCCAGCAGATTCCCAAGGTGCCAGACCTAATCCTGCCCTGACTTGCAGGCAGTGCGTGGAACTGTGGGTTCTTCTCGTGGTCACCAGGTGAGTGAAAGGAGAGGCAGGCCCCGAGGAGCCGCACTGCCTTTACACAGGTCTGCCAAGGTTCGGCTGGGTGCGGAGAGGGCAGTACTTGGCAGCCAGTGCTTGCTAAGTACCGAGTTTCTGCAGACCTGTGAAACGTTCCCAGGATTACTGCTGTTTCCCTAACTTATAGCGGCAAAGAGGGCAAAAAAACCAACAACAAAATCCAAATCCATCAACACTCCTGTAAGGTTACTAACTACTTCTACATAGACACTGCTTCGTCATTCAGCACAGGGCTAAGCATGCTCCTAGGTAACTACGGGGGCGCAGCGGGTGCCGTGGGGGAGACACAACTTTCCAGGTTTCTGTGGTGCCTCCCTCAGGCCTTGCTCAATTCCTATTACTAGACAACATCTACGATAACTCACAAACTTCCCACAGGCCCCGCAGGGCACCAGTCCCAGCATGATCCAAACGCCTCCTGTTCTTGTTTAATCTGGCCAGGCATGGCAAGCTGGGACCCGTACCCTTCACAAGGAGTACTGCTCGGCTGACACGGAGCAGGACATCTCTGTGGACTGTTTCCCAATTAAAAAAGAAAAAAAGAAACCAATAGCAACTGCTATTTGCTCCATTTAATTTCAATTAACTGCAGCCCTTAGAGGCCAGGAGAGATGCCAATCTAGCAGTTTGTTGGCCATCCCCTCGGGGATGTCCCATTTCTCAGATGCCCCTTTCCCAACCAAGCCTCTACTCTACTCATCTTAAAGGAGTTTTAACAAGTCATTAAATCCCACTATGTTAAACTAATAAGAGCTTTAAAACCTGCAATTCCCTTTCCTCTGGAGGATGTGACTGAACAGTGGAAAGGACACACGGTCAGGCAAGCACCCTTCTCTGCAGAGGGGACTCTGCTACCTCTGGAAGCTCCTGACAGTGACCAGTGTTACTGGATCCTATTAGAAAGACACGATGTAGTTAGGGCTGGGTAAGAGAAAAAGGAGCAACTGTTGTCCTTGGTGTGCTAGAACTTCTCCCTCCCTAGGTGGGGAAACAGGCAGCTTATTTGCAAAAGGCAAGTGGTTTCCTAAAAAACTACTGAAAAAATGCGAAGGCTGCTCAGCCCCTTCCCCTAGAAAACTGTAAAAACGTTGGAGACACAGTGTGGCAGCAGGGAGGCTGGGAAGGCAGCACAGGGACAGCTGCTGTCTCTGGACCATGCCACAGCCATGGCAGGGTCCAGAGAGGTCTGGCTGTGACTTGTAGATGCTCCCTGTAGAGGATCCAGGAGCTCACGTCCTCTCTGCCCTCTGTCTGGGTGTTCAGTGGGCAGTAAGTGGCTGTGGCTGGTCTCCATGCTGTCCAGGCAGCTGCTGGTATGTTGGCGTATCCTGCCTGAACAGACCTCGAGGCTGTTCTGTGACCGTAATTGCTGTCAGTGACCAGTCCCAGCTCAGGCTCCCCTCCTCCGGAGGTCTCCTTTTAGCATGCTGCTGCTCAGTTGCTCTCTACCAGCTTGGCTAGTCCCTGACGGATCTCACTGAGCTCAAATATCTTCACATCCATTATCTCTGCCACCTTGGTGACCTCGTTCTGGATCTTCTCCCTCTCGGCCAGGGTCTCCGCCAGCGTCTGCTCAGCAAGGTGAAGGCGTCGCTCCAGTTCTGCGTTACATGCCTCCAGCTCCTGCCGAAGGACACAGGTGCAGTGAGGTGGCTGCCCCAGCACTGATACACGCTGCTCACAGACCACCACCCTTATCTCCACGAAACAGCCCTGCTAGCACCCCAGCACCAGGCTACCCACACCCAGCCACCCCGGTCTCCATCAGTTCTTTCACTGAGGGACCTCCCTATCTTGACAGCACCCCAGCATGCACATGCATGCAAGCACATGTTCCCCAAACCCAGGCACCTGCC
Source organism: Fregata magnificens (assembly GCA_013389945.1). Taxonomy (NCBI): domain Eukaryota; kingdom Metazoa; phylum Chordata; class Aves; order Suliformes; family Fregatidae; genus Fregata; species Fregata magnificens. The sequence goes on along the minus strand of WAAD01021419.1, from coordinate 119,737 downwards.
CACAGTTTGCAGAGGTATATAAATGCAGACCTCCTCACATGCCTATCATCTCCAGGTCTGACGGCACTGATGTTTGGAGATATTTTTCTGCCATGAAAGCCAGTGCCTGTGTATGGGGCTGACCCCCACAGCAAATCCCCTTGTTCAGTAGCTTGGAGGTAAACACAGGCAGGCAGTTCCCCCAGAGACTGCACAACAGATCGTGCTTCCATCTGTGTCCTTGCCCTGAGGTGCAGAGCAGCTTGCATCCCTCCTGCCAGCCAGACTGAGTCAGAGCTCTGCTCCCCATCCATCCCTGTCCATCCAGCAAGCTAAGCAAGACGTCAGAGAGACGGAGGGCCACAGGACATCACGGGTCCCACTCCAGTCCCACGTCAGGGGCTACTGCAAGCACTAGAGAAGAGTACATGAAGGCTGGGTTTGCTATTGCCTGCTGATTGTGCCCCGTGTCATATCTCTGAGGGATACAGGGAGGGTAGAAGAAGGCAGAGACATAGTCAAGGACCTGTTCCCATCATCCAGAGGCAGAGACAGGCACGGCAGCTCTGCGGCATTCACCCTTTGGCTCAAAGGAAAATGGGGACGGATCCCTCTACTCTGAGTGCAGAGGTGTCCCAGATCTGCCATCCTCACCTGCAGCTTCTGCAGTGTCTCCTCACGCTCGCCCTCTGCTTCCCATCGGCCACACTTCTGGCTCTTTAGCATCTGAATCTCCTAAAACACAAGGAGGAAGAGCATCATGTCAGACCCACTCCTGTCCCAGTGGAGCCAGCTCCCACCACATACCCCAACCAAGGCCCCTTCCCTCTCTCCAAGGATCATATAACCACACTCAGCTCCAAATTTTAATACCTCCCTTTCTAACCTTCTACTTCTGCTGTAGCTGCTGCCTCCCTCTAAGCCGTTAGTCCCTAACCAAGATAACTGGCTGAGTGCCAGCATGGTTCAGCGGTCTCTTCACCCTGCTGCATCCTTGCTCAAGATCAGATCCCAGGCTCTTGGGGCCAGGGTCCCTGCTCAGCTGTTGGGTGAAAGCCTTTGCACACCTTTGCCTTGCCCCAGCATTCTTCCTCTAGCCTGAACAGCTCTGGGGAGGGGGGAGAGCTCTCTTCTCACTAAGGATCAGGAACCCCAAAACGCCTCCCCTCCCCAATCCCTGCTTTGTGACTCCAACCCTAAGGGTCCGTCCACCCACCCTGCTGAAGCACGGCCACCAGAGAACCTACAGATGTGCAAATCGGAGAGATTCTCTCCACATCTCCCCTCTTTCACAGCCTCTGTAATTAAAACCCTGCTTCAAATCATTCATTTAAATGCAGTGAAAGCGAGAAGCAATTACTACACCAGAGGCTAACTGCAGCTGCAGATGGCTGAGAGGGGAAGGGGTAAGACACATCGCTGCTGTTTGTGCAGTGTCTGAGCCTCTCCACTCAAGGCTATTTGCATGGGAAACTCCCAGCGCTTTACTCTCACTCAGCTTTGCCTGCCTGGGAAGGGAGACCACTGAGGGGGCTGTGCTGGCTTACGGAGGCTCATAGCTTGCACAGGCAGCATGTGCAACAGCATGAGAGGCCCTCTGATCTCATACAAGCTGTAGTGACAGACAGGGTGTTGGTGATTGACAGGCCACCCAGCTTCAGGCTTTACTCTGCTTTGTGGGGTATTACCTCATCTTTAGCCTTGATCAGTAGTTCCAGCTCCTCCAGGGTTTGGCTCAGCTCTTCCTTGTTGTTCTCACTGGAGGAATCGTGAGCACCCTGTGACTCCAGTTCTGCTACCTACATGGAAGCAAGCACAGGGAAGGCATACTCAAAGATATAGGAATGTCCTGACACCTTATCACCCACAGTCATTCTCTGTCATGTTTTGGCTTCCTTCCTTCCAACTCAACCAGGCTTACAACAGGATAGCAGCTCCCACCCTGGGGCTGTTTGGGAAAAAGTCCCTCCTGCTCTGCATAGATCATGCACAGAAACACATTGCAGCAAAACTTTGTCTAGAGACTCTGTCTCCGCTTTCTCCTGCAGCCTTGCACTTCCAGCAAAGCCTGACTGGCGGACATCAAGCACATGAGCCCACAACCCATAGCGATAACTAGGTCCAGCTCCATTTACATCCCTGGGCAGGGATTGCCGAGGGCAAGGGAGTTACTGCAGCTCAACCACAGCAGAGCTGGGAGGAAGGGTTTGCCCAAGCGTGCTCCCCATTCCTGAAAAACTCAGCCCAGTGGCTTAGATTATTCATGAAGAGGATTCATTTTTAAAAAGCTCATCAGAAGGTCTACAGCAGCTATTGCTGGGGCCCAGGTTCTCACAGGGCCTGCACTGAGCTCTGCAAGTGCAGCTCCAACGATGGGTACTCTCACAGACAGGGCTCGGACCCTGGTGTGACACTTTCCCACGAGCAGGGGCAGCAGGGTGACACTGGCTGGACTGGGCCTCTGCCAGGGCCCATGTAAACAGTGGTTGTGAGCTGTCAGGCTCACAGGGTCATGGCCAGAATCAACCAGCTCTGGTCCTAAAATGCTCCGGTTTAGGGACAATAATCTAGATGTTTCACTGAGTTACAGTTTCTTCTGTGATTCTGCAAAAGTCCCCAGTGGTTGCCCTTAACCCAAGGCTCACGAAATCCTCACTCCTACCTCCTGGCTGTGAGAACAGCCACCAAACAGCTGAGTATGCACAGAGCAACGGCAGGGAAAAGGCAGCTCATCCCAGCCAGCCCCAAACCCACACATATACGTACATACAACCAATATCTCTGCTGTACCTAGGGCAGGCTCCTGCTGCGGAGGAGAAAATTTGTTCCGTGCAGCTATTTTACTGTCTGACTTCAGCACTGAGAATTAGCAATGGGCACAGTGAATCCTGGGGGACGGCTGTTTACTGCACAGACTGGCCACGCAACAGCCATCAAGTGGAAACAGCTGCTAATTGCTATAAATCCCTGCTGCCTTTTGAATGAGCTATCTAGAAGTGAAATGGCTTGATGCCTTCTTCTCCAGGGCTCCAGAGTCCTTTCCCAGCCAAACCCCAACTGTCCTAAAACCCTTTCCCAAGTTACTCCGCAGTTCTTCCCTCCCAACAAACCCAACCATGTGACTGTCACTCCTCTGCCCAGATGCACACAGGCCTCCTCAGTTGATCTGTGACCTCTCTGATATTACGCAGGTCAAAAGATCCTATTATTCCAACCGAACAAGGGCTTGTTTGTACTGCGCCACCCGGGTTTCATGATATCGCAGCTTGGATTCAAGCTAATTATAGCAGATAGAGCAATCTTCATCCTTCCTGTCAGCCGCCAGAAGATTGCCCTGATGCCCAGCTCAGGGAGGGCACAGGCCTCACTCAGTATTGCTGGCAGCTGGGAACTACCCCCAGAAAATCTGAAGGGAAGCTGGTATTCTTTGACTTTGTGCTCTGGTCTCCTCCGTTTATCCACGGGGACTCAGCACACCCCCAACTTGCTCTGCAGAAAACAGGAGCTCTTGTGAGAGCTCCCTAGTTACATGGCCTTATTCCTTGACACGTTTTCCCTGCCAGGCTCATGCAGCATCCTGGATTTCCTTCTCATCTCCTGCTGACACCCATGGAAACTGATGGGAGAACAGGGTCAAGGGCACCATCTGGCTCTGGGACAGGGCTTCCTCTGACCTGCTCTGCAAGTGCCCTCCTGTGCTCACCCGCTGCCGCAGGGTTTCCGTCTCCTCCTGATAAGCAGCCAGCTGCTTCTTCCACTGGTCCACGTTGGCGTTGGCTTCATGGAGAGCAGCCACAAGCTTGTTGTTGTTGTCCTGGAGGCTGAAGAATTCAGCCTCCCACTGGACCTCACTCACCGAACTGTGTGAGAGAACAGGGGAAGTGTGCAGGAGAGCATAAGAGAGTCTCAGCATGAAGGTTTCTTCCCCCAGTGCTAACAGGCACTGAAACCATGCTCTTGGAAGTGCTGGGCAGCTTCCTGTTTTCTATTTGGCTTTCACACCACTTCCCAAATTTAAATGCTTCTTCCAGCCCTGAATCTGTATCTCTTTCCTTTATCCCTGGATAACATTTGACTTTGAGGCCATGTGTGCTTGCTTGAAACTGCAGAAACCACACTGTGAGATTAATGGGGTGGGGGAGTGGGGGAGATACAGCTACTATAAAGGAGCTTTGCAATGTGGGACTGTGAATCCATTTTTTAAATCTTTGTTCGATCTGAGTTTGCTTTGAATAAAACCGTACCACCCCAGACTCAGGAGAAGGTAGCAAAGGACACTTGCTTTTGATTTAAAAATATTCCAAGTGTTCAACTGGGAGCTCAGCGGGAGCCACAGGGCAGAATCCAGCCCAGAGTCTTTTGAACAGACAAAGAGCGGAAGCAGGAGGGACTTTGCTGGAATCATCAGGGGAATTAACACAAATGCAGCTCTGGGCCAGCTGGAGAAGTGTGAACATCTTCTGGTATCGCAAACTACTGATCTGTAGATAACTGGCATCAACTCATCCCTGCTGTGGGCACAAAGCATTCTCCTTCCCACACTGCCTGAACAGCAGATTTCACCTCCAAGCTGGAATACTTTATACTGGGTAAGAGGGGAAATTGGTACAGTGGAGGGTTTGAGCAGCAGCAGACATGGGGCATTACTCAGCTACCTAAAGAAACAGCGTTGGGTCAAAAGCATTTGGGATGACAGGGACATGCACCAAATCATGACACAATAGACAGTTTAGGAGTCAGGAGCAGAGAGCACTTGTGGCAGCCTCACCCTTCTGAAAGCATCTTCTTCAGCCGCTCCTTCTCTGTTGTTATCTCAACATCGGCACTTTGGCTCCGGAATAGTTTATCTTCTCCTGGCCCATTGGAGCTGATGATGGGGCTGGGAAGTACCTGGGGGATGAGGAAGAGGTGGTTATCACGCAGCAGTGAAGACAGGCCATGTGGCCACAAGGTCTCTGCAAACTCATTCACAGCCCGGGTTCACGGGGCTAGTTCTCAGTCCCTGCTCTCTTGTGAGAAACGCTGGCTTTCAGTCCCAACTCTTAGGTAGCGCTGTGCTTGTTTACGTGACAAGGGCTGGCAAAGATCCTCACATATGGCTCAGCAACACCAGTCATGGCATAGCAATGACTTCAAAAGCTATGCGGACACAGGGCTTTCTCTTGGATAGGTAGGTTAGTGCTTAGCTCTTCCAGCAGCTGCCCTGCTGCCACGTCCTCCCTTTCCCTGTCTCCATGCCATGCTGGGGCAGCGATCCCAGTGCACAGACACCCTGAGCAGGTGGGCTCACAGCTTGCACGCACCAGCTATTCCTCCCTCCCGACTTGAGGTACTGAATTCTCTGACCCTCAACTTTCCCTTGACAAATGCCAGCAATGTTACAGCCTGTAACCTGAGTCCCGCGGCTGTGCACAACACTCCGAGCTGCTCAAGCTGGCCGTTTCAGGGTTTTGCTGAATTCTTAATAGGATTTTCTTGCTGGTTCTCAGAGCAGTGGAAAGACTTAAAAAACCCTAAACACAGACCTGCCGGGCCACCTGGGTTCCGTCGCAAGTCCAGCTTCTGTACCTTGAATTAAGACACCAGATGCCATTGGGATAGTGTTTCTCAGGCTCAAGGGAGGAAAACTGCTATTGCTCAGATGACTGTGGCACCCACTTCCCAAAGGTGTGGGAGAAGAAACTCACAGCCCCTGCACCAAAGTATACCCTTCTCTATGGCTCCATGCTCCTGCATACACCAGAGCTAGCAGAGACAAACAATCTGTCCTCCCAGGCTGGAGGGAGCTGACAGTGGAGCAGAGATGAATATGCCGAAGCCAAAGCAGACTTTACATCCTCCAGCCCCTCCAGAAGACCCTGTGTGCACAGTCTCCTCTCACAGCAGGGAAGAAGCTTGGCACTGACAGGGCAAACTGAGCTATAAAAAGACTCTCTGAGCAATGAGTCTCTGGGATCCTAAGTTGGGGGCTGTGAGACCAGGTGGCTGGTGAGCCTGCTGGAGTTGATAGGTAGCCCTCAAATGCCTCTGGTAAGGACAGCCACCTGCCTTCGGAGTCAGCTGACATCTATAAATAGAGCCACATAGGGCCATGAGATGTATTGAACACCAGCTTCACGAAGCCTTCCAGAGAGTGATTGAGAAGCAAGACCTGCAAAACACAACCCTGCCTCACCTCTACCACAAGGTGGGGAAACTGAGGCAGGGAAGGGGCAGAAGTTTCCTGTTCTGGTGCATCGAGCCCCTGTGACTCCAATTGAAACTGATAACAGTTGAAGATGCTACACACTGTTTTGTTGCTTACATTATACTCTGTGATGGGGATTGGCCTAAAAGGTACTAGAGGACAGAAGAGAGCTGCTATCCTGGGATTTCCCCAGCTCTGAAAAATCTGAAGTCTAAGTAAACTAGTGCAGATGCAGAAAATGAGGGAGCCCTGATTTAATTTCAGGAGACAGATCTGCTCTCTGCTGACTTGCAAACAGAAACACAATCAATTATTCAAGGATGAAGCTCATGTTTGAAGCTCTGCTAATGTAGAGACTGAGAATCAGCAGTGGGACACTGGGAGAAGGGATGATGGGCTGATGTACGTACAGGCTGGGGAAGCCAGGACAAGATCTGCATGCCCACATGGCAGGGGACACAGCACACTGGCTGCCGGATGGCTGCAGGCAGCGGCCTTGCACACTTGTGTCCGAGCTCTCCCACCGAGACGACCCAGGCTGAATGCGAAGAGCGAGCCTGGGTTCCCATTGTGGCAGTTTTAGCGCTGTTGAGTCAAGTAAGGAGAACGAACAGAGGCTTAGGCCACTTCCCTGATCTGTGTTTAACCCTCACCTTCTGGCCTCCTCATCCCTTCTGTTGCAAGTTGCCATTGCAGCATAGGGGAGATGAACGTGTCCTTTTGTGGCACCTGATGAGTTCTGCTTGGTGTATACGGGATAAGAAGGAGTATCTCTACTCTCAGCCTCCATCTCCTGGCCAGGGGAGCTAGGAGGCGGAAGCTGCAGCTGGCCATAAATGTCTTGTCTTGGGCAATTATTACTGGTCAGAGTCTTTTACCTAAAACTTTGGTTCTGCTATGAATGCTCTACTCCCTTCTTCATTTGCCACCCATTAGGATGGGGCTTAGAGTTAGCAGGAGGCAAAAGCTAGGCAGATTTTCCCCATTTTTGCACCCCACATGACATTTCCAGTCTCTGCAGAGCCACCGCCTTCACCTCCCCCTCTTTTTCCTGGAGGCCAAGGTACTGTTCACACTCCCTCCTCCTCCTCTGCTGCCACTCCATCTGTACTCAGCCCAGAGAACATAGTGTCCTCCATCCTACAGCTCCTCTCCTACTGCCAGGAGCTCTGGGAAATGCAGAGTCACCTCTGGAGTGAACTGTTTGGGAGGGCAACTTCACCATCAGCACTGAACTGCTTCACCATGGGAAAAAGCAGGGTAGAGTTCTCCACAGCTTATCCTCTCCCCTCCATCCCACTGCTGCTGGAGTTGGTTTAGTGATACAGGGAGAAAGGTAACAATTGCAAATGCAACACACGTGAGAACGATTTGTGATGGGCTTAAGCTTTCCTGCTTGGTCTCCTGGGGAAAGGAAATTGAATGACTGGCTGTCACGTGCACAGTTCTACCTTAGGGGAGAGTTCCCAAGGAGGGGAGTGATTTCTACTCTCACAGCACAGCTTCTCTTCCACAGTGGAAATATGACAGAAACAGAAGAAGTCTGGCCAGCACTCCTCAGTCACCAGGTCTAAGAGATCACTTTGTCTTTCCACGGACCCCCGTGGACAGCACCATCACCTATCAGAGACACTTGGAGAAGAACCCCCTGCAGCCCCAGAAGAGGAAGAAAAATGGTTGGAAATGCCACGTGTCTTCCTTCCTATGACCTTCAACCAGGCGACATGCACTCCTGCATGCTACTTGCCTGTTATTGTCACACTGAGCCCAGGGAAAGCCAGCAGCTCTAAAGAAAAAAAGAAACACAACAAAAAACACCAAACCAAAAAATCCAAAACACCAAACCAAAAAATCCCAACCACCACAAGAAAAACCCACACCTCCAGCATGGCTTTATAAGACATTGAATGGTTTTGATAGTTTAACTGGCAAAGAGGGAGGAGTGTGAACCTTCCCAGGAGCTCCACTTAAGCACTAATTAGTTAATCTACTTCATGTGGTTCAGTAGAGTGACCTCAGGGCCACAGGTGTCATCAAAATGTGAAGCTCCAACCTCAGTGTCTGGCAAGAAAGCTCTCAGAGAGAAAGGGATGAACACAAGAAGTTACTAGAGGAGATCAGCACAGTGGCCATTTTCCCTAGCTGTCATCGCTCTGCAGTGAGCTTTACTCATGCCTCTTTCCAAGCATTACCTGGTGAGATGTGATATTCAGGGCAGGATTGGTCAGCTCTGTTTTATCCTGGGACTTCTCCCTTGCCAAACGGGCTGCTTCTTTCACTTCCTGGAACTTCTCTGCAAACTGGAGGGGAGCAGAAAAGTCACTCTGGTGCTACGCTGAAATGCGTAACGAACTAGAATTGATGCCTCAATTACTCCTCCGTTTGCAACTTCATTCAAACATGCTTTTTAATTTCTCTTCAATGAACAATAAAATTCAGGGAATAGCCCCTTCCTGCCCCTGCCCATGATTCTGGCACTCAGGGCTGTGGGGTTAGCTAAATAGCAATGACAGAAATTGAAATTCAATTTGTGATGCTCAAAACACTCTGCAAACATTACTTTAAAGCTCTTCCTAGCATCTTTCCATCTTGCATTAAATTTTAGCCCAGTGGGAACAGCATTACACCAGGTTCCTAGAGTCTTTTCTTCAGAGGCTGATCTCCCCTTCAGGGTTTCAGGGACATTCCCCCTGCTAGTATCAGGTTTCTGCCAGCACCTGCAGCATTACCTGGGAGAGATGTTGCTCAGAAGCAAAGCCCAACCCATACACTGTGTTGGCTCGGCTGTCTGCCCATTGTCCAAATTTCTGGGACGTCTTTGTGAAGGTCATGTTGGGAGTAATAGTGCTGTTGATGATTGCCTGCAGAGAGAGGCAACAATGAGATTCAGAGAAAACTCCAGCCTGCTGCCCTGGGGTGATGGTGTGGGATTGATCACTATAATCCCTGCGTACTCTAGGAACTGGGGGTAGAAAGGTCTGGCTTTTAATCTATAAAATAACAGTTCATGCTTTTGGTGACCAAAAGTCTTTCTAGTCTGGCTACATGACATGAACAAATCTCAATCCTCTTGTCTACCAAAAAAAAAAAAAAAAAAAAGCCTCAGTATCATCAGCTTCCTCCATTGCTGGAAAAGAAGATAAGAGACAGCATGTCTCTGGGGTCTTAACAACTTTCTGATGTTCTCCATTTTCATGGCAAGTAAGGGGGGGGGGAGGGGGGAGCTTAAACAGGAATCAGGACTAGCTATTACAAAACACTCTCTGCTGGTTAGGGTAGCAACAAAATAAATTGCCTGGGAAGATTGCCAAATCTCTGCCATTGCAGGCCTTCAAGAACAAGTCAGGAAAACGCCTATCAAGAACAGTTTAGGGAGAGTTAATCGTGTTTTGTGGAAGTGACTGAACAGACTATCTCCGAGACTCCCTCAACCTCTGTCTATCATTTCATTATATCTACAGGGGTTGGTTTTAGCACAGGATAAAGTCTTTCAGAAAGAGCTTGTTTTGCACGCATGGGGGGTGAGAAGAGAGTGGGGCAAGAAGGGACGACATCAGACCCTAAGGCACATTTTTCACCAGCACGGACTCCCGTGCCTAACACTAAATACACTTGAGCATGGAGGCAGTGCTTTACCTTCCACTCCCTGCAGTGAAGATGCTAGAGAGCCCATGCTGAGAACTGACCAACTTGACACCAAAAACATCAACACCAGAACAGACTTTGGCTGGAGAAAAACCTGCTGTCAAGCTGTGTGATGCTTCAGCAAATGCCCCCTACCTTGGTGCCCCCCACGCTGATGATCCGGTACACATTGCGTGTGGCATCGTAGAAATAGGAGACAGTCAAAGCGTGCTTGCTGGCAGGGATCCAGTTCCGTTTGGTAGCAGGGTCGATCTGGAAAACATGGGCCCTGGTGCTGAAGATTGGCTGCTCCCTGCAAGAGAAACGGACAGGGCTGTCAGGGCAGAGGGGAAGCTGAACAACGGGGGAAGTGCATTGACTTCCTGGCACTTGTGTTGCATTATTCACTGCCAGGAGCACTTCTCCTATTCGCCTTCTCTCCAGGGATCCGCGACACTAGGTGCTAAGTACTGCAGCCCCCAAGGACACAGCATCTCTCAACCAGCAGCCCTTCACTGAGCCACTGTGCAGGGAGTAGCAGCTCCCCACTGTTTGGGCTGGTATCATCTCGTGTCCCTTCTTATTCAAGGAGTCAAGACCCAAGTTCTCCATCATTCCTGTGAGTTGCTTTTCCAAGAACTCTAGGCTTCTCTGTGCTCTCCCCAAGAGCCCTCCACATCCTTGGCACTCTTCTAAAGCCCATTTTAGAAGCTGGGGGACTGCTGGCTGATGCTCCTGCAAAGTAAAAGCCCACAGCTGTTTATGCCTCCTGTTTGCCCACCATCCAGGCAGCATGACGACAGCAGCTTTCACTGCACACTAGTGACCTTGATCTGTGAAAATACCCTTGGCACAATAACAAAGCTACCAAGGGCTTTTAACTACAGGTACAGGTTTTTACCTTCCTCTAGAGCTTCTCTGTTCTCCCCTGCAGTCTTCAGAAATTTCCAAAGACCACAGCCTGGTCATTCTAGCAATAACAGACTATGCCCTCAGGTTAGTAGGTCTTATATGCATGTTCACCCAAGGATGGGCACAAAACTTGCAAGCAGAAGTGCAAATCACATCACAATCTCATGTTTTGGGCATACCTGATGGTCCTTCACAACACAGTTCGTGTGGCAGAGTTATGCTAATGATTAGGGGTTATATTATTTTTAGCCTGACTTGAAGCTTTCTTTCACCATCCCTCGGCACCTTAGTGGTCAGTTCATGGCGACTTCACCAGGTATATGATTTCTCTGGCTGCTGTATTATTTGTACTTCATAGGATATCTCCAAGCTCTAGTGAAATGGATGGATGGAGGATGTGTTTGGGATGTGAGCACGAAAAGCGCCTTCCTTTCAGCACAGCTCTTCCTCCCTTGACTCATGCTTGGGAAGCGCATCCTGCAGCGAGAGGTCACATCGCAGGATTAAAAGCAAGTCACTTAACAATGAATTAAAGGAAACACTTCACCACACAATGCGCAGCTGCTGCAAGAAAGCACTGAACCAAGCACTGCCCAGATTTTGTACCGAGTAATATCTGAGCTGAAATGAGGAGCTGAATCTCAGGCATCAGGATGTAACTTGACTGTTTCAAGAAGCCGGAAGGAATGTTTCCATGACACAACAGTCCAGGTGCATCAGGTCTTGGGGTCTTCATTTGACTTTCGTTAAAACCCAAGGCACTGACCATTGCCACACTCCTTACCCAAACCTACAAAAATCTGATGTGATTGGAAACATCCCACACCCCCATGACAGCTGCAAACGAGGCATAGTCACAATCCTGCTACGCACGAGCTCCCAAAATCCAGACATTCGTATTTCCTCCCCATTCCAAGTCCTCACAGCTGCAATGAGCAGACCTTCCCATCGATCCAAAGAGAACTGTACCTGGTGCTTTCTGAACCCATCTGAACCCATCAACAAAACTTAGGAAGGAAATAAAATGCTCCCTGCTACCTCCCAGTTTCAAGGCTGTTCCCAGGTTACAGCCCCGACTCAGATCTCTTGTTCAGAGGCAGACTGCACGAGGGTCTAAACCAGCCCCTTCTCAGCATCCTCTCTGGCTGGTTTTATTCATTCACAGTCTGTTTTTGGAATGAGATTCAAATTTTCCAGACTCCACTAACAGATACTAAATTTTATATGGATCACCACTTACCCTTTGAAAGACAGTATCTACAGAGTAGGGAAAAAACTAATGTTTCTGCACCTTAACCCCCAAGTCCTGGGCTAGTGTCAGAAAGAACAGAGGAAGGACATTACCTAGTTGTTGACATTTGTTAGTAAGAGTAAAACAGACTACAGGCCAGTGGAGTTAGTATGCTTCTCTCCTCCAACAGCTTCCTTCTCAGGTCTCCTAGCTGGACTGAGGCTCCTTTTTGGTTTTGCCTCCACAGTGATTCATTTCCTAGCGATGGAAAAGTCAGCTGTTATTTATCACACAGAGCACAGAGCATTCAACCAGGCAGCGTTTAGGGGCTTCGTTTGTCCCGAACTCACAAAGCTTGTAATTTGTAATGATTTCTCATCACCGAACAAGTTTTCTTCCCTGTCATGGGAGATAATTGGGTGAGCTGTGTAACTGGAGTTAATCCCTTTGGCAGCAGGCGCCGGCCGTTGGGAGAGGGCCACAGAGGAGCCTGGAAGGCTCTAGTGTTTCCAGTCACACACACGTGATGCTGGCTGCATGACGGAAAACCCTCCTCAGAGATCACCCCTCACACGCACGGCAGCTATTCCTGTGCTCACTATTCATCAGTGAGGTCTGCACCCAGAGTCAATGGAAACCATCCTGCTGACTGCAGCAGGTTTCGGACCAAGCGACAGCCCCCTGCCATGCACCCTGATGGAGCTCTCTGACGTTCCCGGAGATAACCCTTCTCTGCCCGCAGAGACGGGGTTTGCAGACCCACCTGGGAATTCACCCACCACATGCAGTCCCTGCCCTGTGCTCCACAGAGCCGGGCATGATCCCAGACACCAGCAGTGAGGAGCCCCTGTGGCTGCCCTGTGCTGTCTCCCCATGACATGAGAGACAGCTGTGCTATTCATTTGCTTTGTAAATTAGTCTCTGCAGTAAATGGTCTCCACCCTGCTCTCCCCCATATCAATTGAGACTGCATATCTCAAAAAGGGAGCAAAAGGGTAAGAAAGTGAATTTGCATGATGAAGGATGCCTGTAGAAGGGGTAGTGAGCCCAGATCTCCCAGCCTCTCTGCTAAGTCTGCCTTCAAGCAGGTCGAGTCAGAGTGTCTTAATACCTGGAAAACCCCACTGCCTTCCTACTGATCGCTCCAAGACAGGAGAGGCTCAGGAGGCCACTCAGATGTCAACTGTCCTGTAATTACAGTGTCACTAACCACAAAAGTCCGCATTACTTTCCTTCTGAGCACCAGGAGTAGAAAATAAAATGCCACTGGAAGGCCTGTCAGACAGAAGCCAAGCCCATCTTCACAGGGGTTAGCTTATGCTTTTTCCACTCGAATGAGGCTGACTTGGCTGCTCCCTCACCCAACACACAGCCCCTGGGCAGGCATGCTCTTTTCCTAGTCTCAGGTACACTGAAATATGCGCTGCTGATGGTGTTGATGAGGAAGGGTGCTCTACTTTTTGTGCCTTCACATAATCACTGCTGTCTCGACACTTACACATTTGTTTGTGCCTTACGGTCTTCCCTGGAGCAACAAAACTTCATGCTGTCTGCGAGAGGTCTATCCCTTCCAGTTACAAATGTGAAAGCTTCGCAGACTCTCCGAACAGGCCTGCTGCCAGTTACACCAGATGTGCTTTGCTTCCAACAGACAGCAAACTGGCAGCAACAGCAGCAGGGCATGTCGGCAACTTCACCTGCCTGCCTGGTGCCAAGGAGGGAATTCCTGCACCCAGCTCCCTCCAAGTGAAGCAGAGGATGCAGGATCTCCTGAAATTATCTTTCACATCTCCCCTTTCCTCACTGCAAACGGGAACAGTTGCTGCCAACTTGCATGTCCCTAATAATGGCGACTGGAGATTGCTTTATGAGGCCAGCATGCTATTGCCTTCTCACAACTACCTGAGTATAGTGCCAGCCTGGCATCGGGACAGCGCTTTCTAGGAAGCAGTTGCTTAAGCTCTGTAGGTAATGCTCAGGAGAGCTTTGTGCTCTGCTGGGGAACAGCACAGAGATGTTCATCCTCCTTTTGCAGTGCTTGTGCAGGGAAAAAGAGTCTTTGTTTGTTTGTTTTAAATCCATCAAATGATACAAATTGTATCCAGCTAGTACAAGAATTTCATTGTCAAGGATACTGGGTGGCCTGGAAACCAGCCTTTCAGTACTCACTTACTTGTCTGACAAGGTTAAAGCAAACGCTACAAAACAAAAGCTCTCGTACAGTTTAAGTGGCAGAGCACAATAAAAAACAGACAGAAAGAGTAGGCAGCAATGCAAACCAAGAGAGAAGGAAAGCAAGAAAGTCTGCAAACCTAGGGGCACATCACAAATGGCTTATTAAATGGAAAATGCCTCTACGTCACCCTTTCTACGATTCCTGTAGCAGCAAAGAACCACGGCAGGGTTTGACACAGCTCAGCAGAGCTGAGTGGATTAGCAAGGTGGGGATACAGGCAGGACTGCGGGGCACTGGCATACGTGCTGGGGGAGGTTCAGAGCAGGAAAAGCACAGGTGCTGAAAGCCAGATCTGAGATGCATGAGCAGAGTAACATCTGAGGAGCACCCGTCTGCATTCAGCTTGCTTCTGGCCAAGCTGCTGACCTCTTGTTTCCAAAAACACTACAAAGCATTTAAAAATAGTCCTGAAAGTGCCTAGGATTCAAACTGTCACGTTCTCTCCTGCTACAGCCCACTTTTCCCCTATGTTTTAAGTGTATGTGCTGGATACACCATACATCCCTAAATGCTGACAATTCTTTTCCTGCTCCCAGCTGGGTGTCCCCATAACAATACAGACATAGCACTGAAAAGGGCATGTGTAAATAAAACCACTTATATCCCCCCAGGGCTGTCCTTAGCGGATAATTAAGAAAAACCAAAGCAAATGACTGAAAGGACAAAGATCTGGCTGAGACACAGACATGATCAGCAAGTGCCTGATGGCAACTGGAAAGGATCCAGGTCTCATCGCTGCCAGGATTTGTTCCCAGCCCAGGGGGGAAGGGCAAAATTCAATATCCCACATCCTGCTGGTAGCTTAAAAATGACCTCTCCCCCATGAATGTTCCCTAGCACTCCAGCAGCAGGCTTCCAACTACCAGGCAAAACCAAGCAGCTAAAAATGAAAAGATGATCTAACTAATCTAGGTATTCCTAATGTGTTCTTTACATCAGCAAAGCACCTGGCTCCACAATGCTGCCTGAGTAAAGACCCAAATGACTCCTCTTGTGGCTTCTCCTTACAGAGAAGCTGGAAGAAGGTCACTGGGTGTTTGTGGAGGACACGTGAATATAGGGTATGGATCAATCATTTCCGATTTGCTCACTGACTGCAGTCTCTGACTCAGTGGTCATTAAGACGACATGTAAAACTGCATGCTGGTCTCATTTCCACCTTGGTTCTTGTATTATTCCCCTCTCTACAGCATCCAAATTGATTTCTTAATGAATAGCTGCTTATTTCACCATTGCCAGGAGAGCAAATCATTATTTGTTCTCTTAATTTATGGTCTCAGCAGAGTAGCAATGGACTGAGCAGGCCAAAGGGACCGAGTCGCTAAGGCTGGACGACGGACCTCATCAGGTTAGGACACACCAACGCACTGCCAAGACCCTGGAGGAGAAGCACGCCCTGCAGGCACTGCCCTGTGCCAAGGAGGTACAGATGGCATCAATTCAGTCCCTTGCATGAGTGCCACATTTTACCTAGCAGGGGGACAGTGGGCATAAAAGGTGCCAAAGTCTGGGAAGACTAAAACCAGCGCTGCCCCCTCTATTCTGTGTGATCTGAACACATATGTCACTGGACGCATGGACTGTCCTTGAGTGTCCTGCCTGGATGTGGGCTCTACTCTCCTCTTTACAGGCACGCAAGCCTCTTCCTAAGTGGGATCTTCTAAAATAACCCAGTGCTGCTACAGAAAGGGAGATAAGCCACCTCCCAGAGAGGCCTCTCCAAAGAGGGACTGCAGCATCTCCTGTTTAGGAGACAGCACCAGGGACTGGTGCCAGGATTGTCCCATGAGGCACCTGCAATGCATGGGATCGTATGGATCGGTATATACACAGGCATCACAGTAACACAGGCCCACCACGCCACAGTAAAACAACGTCCAAGCTGAAGCAGAGCTCCTGAGACCAGGCTGCTGGGAGCTCAGCTCACCTGCCCTGCCTCAGAGCCCATCTCGCACAGAGAGTTCCCCACACACATCTGCCTTACACTTTGAGCAAGCCACCTTTAATCCCTCTGCTAGGTATGTCTTTAATAGGGGGATTTCACAGAGTCCTCTCTCTAATCCTTCCCAGAAAAATAGTCCCAAGCCTTCAGATGAGTCTAACAGCAGAACAGAAGTAAAAAGGTGAAGAGATTTTTTGGCTTAAGCCACAGGAGTCACAGACAGAGCTGGGAACAGGGCACATTCCTGCATCCTCCAGCCTCCCACCACAAGGTAATGGTGTACAATCCTCTAAAGAAACATCTCCCATTTTAAGGAATAGCCCAGGTTAAAGGAAGGGACAGACAACCTTTGAAAGAGCTGTTCGGCAAAACGCTTATCTCTATGTCTGAATTTCAACAGCACTGTGGCAGCTCCAGTGTTTCACTGCACGCTCGCTCCCTTCTCTCTTTGCCCCACCCCAACTTCAGCTGCCTGCTGGGGTCCTTACACCACACAGCCTCCTCAGAGAAACTGTATTTTATTGCTTTTACTTTCTCATATAATAGAATCATAGAATCATTTACGTTGGAAAAGACCTTCAAGATCATCAAGTCCAACCGTTAACCTAGCACTGCCAAGCCCAGCACTAAACCACGTCCCTAAGCACCATATCTACATATCTTTTCAATACCTCCAGGGATGGTGACTCGAGCACTTCCCTGGGCAGCCTGTTCCAGTGCTTGACAACCCTTTCAGTGAAGAAAGTTTTCCTAATATCCAATCTAAACCTCCCCTGGCGCAACTTGAGGCCATTTCCTCTCATCCTATCCCTTGTTACTTGGGAGAAGGGACCGACCCCCACCTCATTACAACTACCTGAAAGGAGGTTGTAGAGAGCGAGAAGGTCTCCCCTCAGCCTCCTCTTCTCCAGGCTAAACAACCCCAGTTCCCTCAGCCGCTCCTCATAAAGACTTGTTCCCCAGACCCCTCACCAGCTTCGTTGCCCTTCTCTGGACACGCTCCAGCACCTCAATGTCCTTCTTCTAGTGAGGGGCCCAAAACTGAACACAGTATTCGAGGTGCGGCCTCACCAGTGCCCAGTACAGGGGGACGATCACTTCCCTAGTCCTGCTGGCCATGCTATTTCTGATGCAAGCCAGGATGCCGTTGGCCTTCTTGGCCACCTGGGCACGCTGCCGGCTCATATTCAGCTGGCTGTCAACCAGCACCCCCAGGTCCTTCTCCACCAGGCAGCTCTCCAGCCACTCTTCCCCAAGCCTGTAGCGTTGCATGGGGTTGCTGTGACCCAAGTGCAGAACCCGGCACTGAGCCTTGTTGAACCTCACACAACTGGCCTCGGCCCATTGATCCAGATCCCTCTGTAGAGCCTTTCTACCTTCACCACAGACCAATGCTCCTGCCCAACTTGGTGCCATCTGCAAACTTACCGAGGGTGCACTCGATCCCCTCGACCGGCCACCAGCTGGATTTAACTCCATTCACCACAACTCTTTGGGCCAGGCCATCCAGCCAGTTTTTTTTTTACCCAGCGAAGAGTACGTCATTCCAGAGGCATCTCAGGGTATTTCCAATGCAAATAGCACCTCTTTAGGAAAAATCCCATTTGACAGTTACAGGCTCTCTCTCTTCAGCAGGTTCCTAACCGTAAGGGCAACCGCTAAAATGCAGCTCCCCTGCCAGACCTCTTCGCAAGGGAGAGAAAGAAATCAGGTTTTTATTGTTTGCTTTAGATCTTTTATTGCATCCCGCAATGTCTTTGCTCGATAGCTTCTACACCGGGTGTGGGGAGGGGTCTCTTTCTGACTGCACAGCTACCTTTGACTTATGCTTTGTCCTTGTTCTTCTCCGATTTTCTGTGCAATCTGAAAGATTTTTCCCGCTGAGATCCTCTTTATTTTTCTGGTTCTCAGTAATTCTTGCCTCACAATCCTGTCTGCCTGCCTGTGACATGCCCATTTAGTTAACTGAATTACTTATCACATCCTGCTCACCTGCCCCCGCCCTTTGCTGCATGACCAGAGAGAAGAAACCTTACGTTTGCTCTGGAGAGGGAAGCTTTTGGAGTCACCATTCCCCATATTTATACTAATGTTTCTGTCCTGTTTTCAGTTCCAAAGCAAGGTGTGTGACAAAAGAGCAGGATTCAAACCTAGACACAAGTATAGAGTTTTAAGAGAGAGATTTGGTGGGTGAGTCCAAGTTCAAAGCACTCCAGGAACACAAATAGTGAATAGGTCTGAGGTTTAGGAATAGTCTTTTAGCCACTTAAGGCAGCAGCTGGAATGTGCTGGGGAGGCTGAGCTCAGTCCTCATTAACCACATTTGCGTTGGTACTCCTGGATGGGGTTCAGTCAAGGGCATCTTGAGGAAGCCCATGTGCTGTTCCCCAGCCTGCACCTCCTCTCGCTCACTGCAGCTTCTCTTTGCAGGGATGTTCATTTACTTGTCAGAGAAAAGGAGCCTCTCCACACTTGGATGCAGGGAGTATAATCACTTCAAATACTTTGCATCTAGCCAGTCTGTGGTCCCCCTCCATCTGAAAACCGAGCCAAAAATGCAAGAAATCACGAAGTACCAGATCAGCAGAATCATTTGTTTCTGTGGACCACGGGCACAGCAGTACTCAGCCACGAGGGCAGGGAAGGGCGTTGGGGGTGCACTGTTCCTGCTGACAGCAGCAGGATAGCTTCAGAGTGCAGAGACCTAGGAACATATTTTTACACCGTGCCCTGTGGCTGGGCTCAATGTGCAGCCACAATGAACAAGCCCCCCAAAAAGAGAACGTCTTCTGATAAAAGGCCCATTGCCAGCCACAGCAGGAGGTAATGATTTCCCAGCTGCTGTGGTGGGAACTTTGCAATTCTCACTGCAACCTTCCCAAAAGTCCTTTCTCTCTGCAAGATCTGGTTGCCTGGATGGGTGTTCACAGGGCAGCTTGTGCAGAGCAGAAAGGGGTATGTGAGAGCATGTGAACACGAAAGATATGTGGCTCAGCTCTGGCACTCAGCCCACCGCCACGCTGAGTCAGCTGGGAGGCCATGCTGGCTGTGTCAGGGCCAGGGCTCTCCCTTCTGTTGGATTGCCAGCCAGAGCACTCGGGTGCGAGAAACCCTACAAAGCAGCATGGTCTGGGATAACTGGGGGGGGGGAATGTGTTTCAGACAGACAGAGCCCAGTATTTCAAAAGGCAGAACTGGAGCACAGAGAGGGCATGAGAACCAATCTCCTCCTCCACTGCTGTCTGTCTTTGTTTCCTTTTATCTTCCCTCAGCAGCTTGAATAGCTGCTGACTGTACGTCAATGCTGTTTGGGGAAGAAGTGTGGGTTAATGAGAGTCAAACCTCATCTCTTTCCCTTTGCATTTCTCCCCAAAGCCTAACCCTTTCTCTGAACCAGGGACTGGGTGTAACTCCCTCCAGAGCCTATGGAAACTACTGCTTCACTGTAAATGGGTGCAGAGTGTGCTTTGATATCACCTACCCAGGATTTGGGCACAAGCCCCCAGGACACTGATGGTTAGACACTGAACTGCAAAACTGCTTTGGGAACAAAGTTTGGGAGGGCCGATTCCCAGCCCTCTGTTCTAAACACCAGGCAGGTTTTCAAGCCCCGCTTAGCCACAGCTTTGCTTTCATTCTGTGCTGCATAACGTCACCTTGGGGAAAATGCATAGATGCTGCTAGTGTCCAGATGGGATTGAAGGAGGCCAGACTTCTACCCCATGGCCGCAAAGGGAAGGTGGAGTAGTGCAGCTCCAGCTATGGGAGCTGGCTAGGGGCTGCTTTCCCTTCTGCCTTCCCCAACTCCCAAAAGATTACCCAGCAGGGCTTAGCACAGGAATGAAAAGCAGCTGCCTCACGGCCTGTCTGCAGATAAAGGGCAGCAAAGGAATCCTGGCTGAATATGCTCCTGTTGGATCAGTGTGGGGAACAGCAACAAGCATGCAAGGTCAGGCACAGAGACAGGGAATCAAGGGCGTTTAAAGACACAACACAGCTGAGGGATATTTTTTTTCTTTTGGAAACCAGTCTCCATCTCCAGAGCATCTTGGCTGCCGAACGCTATGCTACTGGGTGTCTACAACACAATCTGTGCATTCACCTTCCTGGGACAACTGTTACTTCTGCTACTAAGCTTCAGCAGCTCTTTCTTTTGAGACACGCAGACCCGTTGCTGGAAGTCTGTACAGCAATTAAAGTTAAAAAACCCAGCAGAGCCAGACTGCAGCTAAGCAATTCTTCATACATTCCAGAAAATATGTCCAGTAATAATTAGAACCAGAGAAGTGGAGATACATGCTCACTTCTAATTGCTCCATGCCTCCAACACATTCTGCCTCTGCATCTTCATTAGAATCCAGAGGATCCATAGCACTTCCAGGCACAGATGCCTGCTCAGCTTCACTAGAACAAGTCCCCAAGATCTGCTGCTATTTTCGACCTCCCTTGCCGGAGCTCCAAAAGCACAAGCAGCAGCCCCTCTGACAAGGCCAGTTCAAATTGCCTGTTTAGCAGAGGTCAGTGGGATGCCATTATAGATAAGAGTGGGTGAATTCATTTGCTTGATATATGTGACAAGCAGGTAAACTCTATACTGCTCAAATTAGAAACCGGTAAGTTGCACCTCCCTGTACTTACGTTTGACAATACTATCAGCAGAGAGTCAGGGAAATGTGAGTAAGTGTCCACCGAAGGCTCAGCTAGGACCTAACTACATTCACTTCCCTCAGGATCAAGTGTTGTCTACAACTGTCCTCTTCAGAAAGGAAGTGCTAATGCATTAATACATACAGTACAGTGGATACAAAAGAGTCCACAGAGAATTTATCCATGAAAACCAGAACATGATGTTACAAAGAAATCTAATATGGAGGAATGAGACCAGAACCTCTGCTTTAAAACCAAGTTAACTAAAATCAACTGCCAGAATGTGATGTAAGAGGTGATGTGCTTTTAATCTCTTTTGTATCCAGAGTAATCTAAATGCTGCTGAAAGCTACTCAATATCCCCATGTGATCAACATACAAGCAAAAAGACACTTTTATCTCAGGAGTTAAGTGGAAATAAGGAATTTTGGGTGGAAACGTCATCTCTGGCTGAACAACGGTTTTGCTACTAAAGCACTATAATTATACAGTGACGTCTAAGCAGACTGAGATGGTGACACCATCTCAACATTTTCCATGGGAGCTGGCAATCCTCTAAAGAAATCACATAGCTGCTGGGTGTACCTGCAGTAGGTCCAAGAAGGATTCATCCACTAACTCTAATAAAGTCCTAATTCCAAGCTATCTGCTTGTTAAACCCTTCCTGGCAGTTCTAGAAGTTTTACAGTAACTTTGTGGATCACAGGAAAAGTTGCAGGAAAATAGGGACACTTTCTGATTTAACCTGGATCAGCACATACTCTCCCAACTTCAAAGAATCTATCCCAGATTCACACTGCTGTCACTTTTGATTCTTCGCCTCTACCTTTTCTGCCTCTTGAATCTGTGTTTGACTGTTCAATCATTTTATCTAGAGAGTCCAAGAGGAAAATTAGCAAAAGAAAAACAAGCCCCTAAGAACGTTATTTATTTCTCTGGCCTTGCCAAACCCACACGTTAGGAGGGAGCTGATCAGACAGGCTTCCTACAGATCCACTGTGCTTTCAAACAGCCACAAAGAGTTTATTGCACAAGAAACTCACAACACGTCCTTAAAGTTACATGATTGAGGCTTATAACTAGGACATAAATTAAATACCAGACTAAGCTCCTATTTCCATGCCAAAATCCACTGCCACATCCATGCAGCATTATTTCACTCTTGGAAAATCTGAGGGGGATCATAAATAGCTGATTGAAAATCCCTGATGACTTAGCTTATCTGTTTAGAAATGCAAACAGGATCCATTTTACCGAATACCAAAGTCACAACAGCCAAATAAAACCCCTCATTTCTAACTTCTGGAAAAGTTCGTTAACACAACCCGGCTCCAGTCCTCCCACCCAGCCTCCCAGTCTGGATTTCATACAACATGTAGATCACTAGAGGCTTCCCTTACATACGAGTTTATTTAAATAAGTTGCAGAGACTTGCAATTACCTACTCTCTAACCCATAAAATCAAAAGCAAGTCTAAACTTTAAAGCTTGCAATGTGGAAAAAATGCAATTTAAAACCTTCATTTCTTTTGCAATTACCTTAAAAATGGCTCAGCGGCCGTGAATAATAAAAGCAATTCGAGAATAATAAACTGCCAGTCTCACCCCATCTCTGCCTGGGTATCAGCTTCTTTCTCTCCCGTCCTTTCTTCAGCTGCCAGAGATTCTCTCCACGTTTTGATTTATTTCTCCCTTCCTCTTTCTTTCTGTCTTTCTCCGGATCCGGATGCTCTTTAAATTTCCTCCGGAATTTCACTTTGAAACCTTGCTAGTTTTGGCTTGAAACGCCCAATAATCCCCGAGCGTGCGGGGCAGCGAGAGCAGGGGCCGCCCGGACCCCCCCGGGCTGCGGGCGCCCACACCCAGCTCCAGCCCCGAGCGCTCG
>WAAD01021419.1:57186-96956 GCA_013389945.1 Fregata magnificens | reverse complement strand
GCACCCGGCGGACTCCGGCGGGCTGGGTCGCGGCGCCGCGCTGGGGTTTTAGTGGGCGCCGGCTACCCGTGAAAACAAAAATCGTGCTCTTTTATCTTAGCCTAGACATCTGTCAGAAATGGGGCGCTCTTTGTTGTTCTTTTATGAAGTCACTTATACAAGGGGGAAATTAACATAAACCATTACTACATTTTTATGAAATGCGAAAACACCCTGGGAAGAAGGGAGGCCGAAAGGGCTGGGGCAAGCGGAGCGGATAATTAGCAATCAGCCACTCCCAGCGTGCTGCTGTGGCCAGAGGAGGGGATGCAGTCCTCAGCTGCGATACCGGGGCTGGGAGCAGGAGAGGAGAGGGGAGGTGCCCCTGCCCCCTGGAGAGCCCTCTGCCCAGGTCTAGTGCCCACACCTCCGGATGCTGAACAACTGGAGAGGGCTCATGGGAGAGCCATGAGAGAGAACAAAACAGGCTCTGCAGTGAAGGAATAAAAGTGCCTCATCTGTTCATCAAAGTGACTTGATCATAACCATAAAAAACTTCCTGGTAAAAAGAAATTTGATTCAAGAGTGCTTTTCAGTTTAGCCAGCACAGGTGTAACAAGCTCCAAGGGCTGGAAGCAGGCGCTGAACAGGTCAGTCTAGGAACAAGACGCATTTTTAATCATGAGGGTAGAGATGCACCAGTAGTCTGGCCTCATGAAGACAACAGAAGGCCAGACCAGGAACGGATCTTTTCACGCCTGCTCCTTTTCAGCATTATATCCAACAGGTTTGCAGTAAAGATTTTGCAGACGGCAGCCGCTCCGGGCGCTGCCCGTGTTCTGTTCTGTAGGCAAAGCCCCATGTGCATCCACCCCGGTGTTTCCACACAAAGAAGGACAAGGATGGGGGCCTGCTCGTGAACACTACCTATTCTAATGTGTTTGTGAAAAAAATTAGAATTGACCAGCATCAACTGTACTGGGCAGGGTGCCGTTAATCCTGGGCTTTAAGTTGGTAACTTTAAAGCTGTGGACAAGTTCTACACAGTTTTTAGAGCAGATGATAACTGTGCAAGCTTCTCATACCAACATGCCTAGTAAAGAACCTGAAGCTTGGCTTTGGCAGGAAACTATATCCGCATCGCCTCCCAGACAGCCCTACCAGAACACCCAAATCCGACTGAACACCAACACCCCTCACTCAGTTCCCACAAGTGCCTCAGTTTTGCTTTAAAATATTCCACTACTCTAACATGAAGCTTCCCATGAGCAGACTCAGTGGTGCCGAGTTATGTCACTGCTGGATGATCCCAGCCCCCTTTATGCTCCCTACTTATCAGGACACTTTAATAGGAAATCTTCCCAAGAGAGATTTTGTTAATCCCAGACAGTTCTGCACGTTAATTGCTCCGTGGGTTAATAACTTCAGAACTTGCACCAAAATGGTAAGCTCTGTACTAGTAATTTTACAATAAAAGGTGGAAGTAGCATTCATAATTTAGCAATATTTGTATCACAGTTCAATACTAGCAGCAGAAACACTAGCAATAACACCACTGCTGATGCTCCGCTTCCAGCGTTTTCCCTCCACCCTTTTGTGTAATGTATTTACGGACGGGAGGTTTACTGAGCCAGGTTAATTCCTTGTCTCCAGTGTCCCCACCACTATTGCCCCTGTGTTTGGGGTTATGGTTTGCTGCCGGTAATTGGAAGTGTAACATCAGACAGATATATTCTGAGCACACTAAGGTAATGCTCTCTTTGAAACAACAGCAGCAGCTGTCAGCACAGAAGATTTTTGGCACCAAGACAGCTGACCCAATGTCAGAAGCAATGGGGAAGGTCCATGTTTTCGCAGCGTATTGGTGTACACTCAGAAAAGTCATTGCAGGGTGCAAGTCGGAGCAGCGCTGGATGGCTGTTCCAAGCTGGCAGCTGAACAAGCAGCTCAAGGACTACCTCAGCTCCGTCCTCTTGCCCCATATTCTCTGTCCTTCCTACGTGCAGCGTGGCAACCAATGACAAAAGGACTAAAACTGCACCGAAAACACTACTGAAAGTAGGGCACATTATCTTTCATATCGACCTGTTAACTGTAACTTATCTATGACTTCTCTTAGAAACTAATTATTTTACACATTTAAATTAGGGTAATTAGATCAGCAGGCATTGAACTAAAACCAAATGCTGGTAGCCTTGTGAGGATTTTCTGAAATGGGGTTTTGTATTCCATCTGCACTTCCTTCCACTAAGGGAAGAGAGTAAGTGTCCCCAAAGATAAGAATGGAAATTTCGATCACTTCCTATGTTATTAGTTACATACCACTATCCGGTCTGCATCATTAATTTCCATATAGCCCTTTGCATATCGGGAGTAGGAGTATAGGTAAAGGAACGCTGCAAGGAAGTAGACTCTCTTTCAAACTGTGAGACAAGATATGCACCTCAGATCTTGTTTCTGCACTGCACCGATACAATCACTGAAACGCAGCCAGGCAGGTCTTGGTATAACGGTTTGCTAGCAGCTATCCACTCTTCCGATTTCCAGACGTCCATTGTATATAGTTCTTTCATCCACACTTACTGCCTATGGCTTCACCTTGCTAGAAAGGCAGACGTTGTTCCAGTCTTTACATCCTTCCACAGAAAGTGCAAACATTGCTGTGTTGGCAAGTAGCAGCGTACCAGACATGCTAATCTGTGAACTTTATTCTTCCAAGTTCAACAACTGGCCTCACCTTCCTGCTACCGTATTTGCACATAATACACAAGAATCTGTTGTTATGAAGCGTAACAGAAGAATAACTTGATCATGGGAGAAAGAAGGCATTAAAAAGAGACCGTGACTTTGCTCCAATGTAAAGAAGGTTAACCTATTTCTGTTTTAAGGGAGAAAAAATACGCAATAGCCGCTTATCTGGTCTTTCTTCCTACCAGGTATCTATGCTGTACACATTGTCTTCACTTCCAAGCATTCCTGTTTAACTTGAAAGCAGGAGTCTTGCTACAGCAGGTACAGCCTTCCACACAGAAGAATCCATTTCCATGCAGGTGTCTCCTTCCATAGCTATGTGAAAACTGGAAAAAAATGTGCTGTGTCTAGAAGAGAATCAACCTTGTACTTTATGCATGTCTGGCAAGAGACAGAGTGAGGCAGCACAGCCTTTTGTTCAGGGATTTCTGTGATCAAGAACTGGTGTTATCTTCCAAACAAGAAAACATATGAGAACATTTATTTGAAAATGAAGAAAAAAGTGTCTCGGAAAAAATGCTCGACTTTCAATGGCCTTTAGCAATGTCTGAATTTTGACCACACCTCAAAAATAAATTCAGAACAACGATGCAGTACGTAAGTTGATTCATGACATTTTTGGACAGAGGAAGATGTACCATGAAGGTCACTAAAAACACATTAGGAAAAAAAAAAGTGTGGAAAGTGTTTTAGAAGCTGAAATAAACTGAAAGGAGAGGAAAATGGAGAAAGATAAAATATAGGAAGATGACTCAGGAACTTCTAACAAAGCACCAGATCTGACACCAATACTCACTATGGTCATTGACAAGTAATTTAACCTCACATGTAAAACGGGGATAGTAGCAACCTCTTGGGGCATTGGGAGACTTAATTAGTTGCTATTTGTAGATTAAACAGAAAGTCTGAAGGTGAAAGCACTAAATGCTAAGTATTATTAGCTTCTGAAGTATTAATTTCTGTAATTGGGCAACCCCAACATTACAAAAAAGTGGATCAGTGTCAATTTTTGAAAGAAATTTATTCTTATGGTTCTATCATGTCAAAAAGGTACCCAAACAAGGAATTTTGCTTTTAAAAGTAGTAACTGGTAACACATCTCTGTAACACACAATGCAGCTTGTCATCTTCAATTCCAAGCTTCTGACTCCTACCCAGATTTACATTCCACATTCCTTATCAGGAAACATCATGTCATCTTAACCAAACAGCTCTGTGAGCTGCAAGCTCCCAGAGCTCTCTCTGAAACTTGCACTGCTATGCATTCCCACTGTACTCCTTAAGAAAAGCTCACAAGCATTGATTCATTAACACAAGACATGTTCGTTTGTGTGGCTGAACTCTTCCTTACACTGCCTGATCCCTCTGTAGCCAGTCCCGGACTTCCCAAGCCAGCTGTACCAGTGGTTTTTGAGATGGTTTCTCTGCTCTTCCAAGGCAGAGATAAATGACCCTTGTAGAAGTTCCAAACCAACAAGAAAAAGAGAAGAAGGGCAAACCCAGCCCCCAAGAGTTTTAAAACAAGCTTCTCTCTTCGGCTGTCCACAGATTTCTGTTTTGCTGCCTCGTTCAGTACAGAAGGTGGTACTGAAGACTGAAAACCCTCAGCTCCTGCTTCATTATACTTATTTGCTGTGGCAGTAACACTTGCTTCCTCTGTCTTTTCTTGGGCATAAAGGGCATAGCGGGCCACAGTGATAAGGAATTCCTTCCCTCTGGATTTCTCTACCGAGAGACAATCATAGAATCCGGCCGCATCCACTGTCACATTAAATATTGCTATTCCTCCATCATAGAGGAGATATTTAGAGTCCTCGGCCTGAAGTCTGCTCCCATTAAACTTCCACACTACACTTGCCAGATTCGACAGAGGAACACATTTAAGATGAACATTGTTTCCAAGGGTAAAGAGACATTTTCTTACACTATTTTCTGAAATTATGAAGACAATTTTTTGTAAGTAAGAACACCGGGGATTTAGTTTCACTTACATAACCAAATACATATTCAAATAAATATAAAATTTAATTCACCAGTCTGACAATGGGTAACGAACAGGTAAGGGGTAAAGACAAAGAAATCCCATTACTAACAGGTCTGACTGTCAGTGACATCTTGCTGGCCTTATTCCCACTGTTGTGTAACACAATGAATATGGGACTAGTAGTTTAAGACTTCCAGATTTTAATCTGATTTTGCCTCACCTGTATACATAGCTGTGCATAAATAAATTCACCTTTGTATGCCTCAACTTCTATATTGGTTAACGACATCTCTTCAGAAACGCTTTGATGTTTAGATTTGCCTGCACAATGCTTGTATCAGCTATGTAAAAGTTCCCCAACTGTCCCACTGATGATTATCATTTGTCGTGCAGTCTAAAATATACAAGACTGAAGACAACTCTGACTTTAAAGAGACCTAAGTGGAGGTAAGGGAAACATCCTGTGTCACGAAAAAAGCAACGTATCTTGCAACTCATTACGAAGTCACTGCATAATACCACCAGATCACACACACCTTCAATTCTACATTAAAAGTAATTAATTTCACAATCCCACTAAAAATAATAAAAGTAATTTTAAATGGCTGATAACAAATAGCCTTCTTTTTAAGTGTACTCTTGAATAGTACGTCATGTATCCATGTATCTGCACAGCAGCGTCCTAAAGCAGTGACAGATTTAATAGGACAGCTGATGTGTTGTGCGATTTCTGCAAAGTGGGTGTGGGAGGGACACCAGTAACTTCAAACGGCTCACATTTATGCTTCCCTTGGGACTAAGAGTTTCAGTCTGAACTGAAGTATTCTGACATTTAGATTGAGAGGGTTAAGAGCATTAGGCAGTACCAGCTCAGTGTGGGGTTTTTTGGTCTTAGTTCAAAAGTAATGATCAACATGATTTCAATTCTGTGGTTTTCTATAATGCAAGAATTCCAGTGAGCACAAAGCATTTTGATCGCATGAAGTTAAAATATTCTTTCTTAAAACAAACATTCACATACCTACACTAAGGCAGCTGGAAGCATCCCCATATTTCACACTTTGAATTAAATTCCTGGAAAACAAAAACAAAAACAAAAAACCCCCGAAACCAAACAGATGAAAACACAGACAAGAAGTGTTCCAGCTTGTATCATTCCATTTCTAGGAATCATCCTAGTTCTGTGTTAGAGACATTAAGAGTGCACTGATAAAGCAATCTCACATCAGGTGTGCAGCTGAAACAACAGCTTGTTACTTACTTCGTATGACCAGTTTGATTTGCCAGTAGAACACATTCATTAGCAGACTGCGACCATGCGCAGTAAGGATCCCTTGCCAGGATGCAATCCAAGCAGTACTTGTATCGGCGGCACTCAGAAACTGGAAGCTGCACCACTTGAGACAAGGACCCTGCATAGAGCATTCCCTAGAAATGCAGGAAGTTCTTTTACGATAGCGAGTGATATTTTAAGCTGTTATTTTATAATACGGATTGTAAGATTTTCTGATATTTGTTAAAAATACCAGTAAACTAAAAATCTTGTAAGAACAGATGGTGATACGAATGAGAAAAAACCCCTAGCTTTCCATAGCATGTAAAATTACAGAGTTCCTTCCCTAATTTTTTAATTAACATAAAAGCTTGTTTCAGTTATGTTTTGACACACACAAATTGTTCTTCTACAGAAAAAAGATGTTTTGTGCTTCTGTTATTAACGAATACATGATAGAAGGAGAATTATGAGACATTTACAGGCTACCTAAAAGCCAGACCACCACCACAGAAAAGCAAGGCCTGAGGCAAGCTATTACAGCAGTCACTTTCCATACGCAGGGACAGAAGTTCTACCTTTTCAGAAGACAGCTGGAGAGATTGTACAGGCTCAGGAGACAGAAACAGCTGTAGCTCTTCCACAATGAACATTTCCCCATCACAATTAAAAGCTTTATGCAAATATCCATCATCTACATAAAATGAAATGTATTTCTAAAGATAAACTTGTTTAAACATAGCATAACATTTTAGCCTGATAATTCATGTTGAAATTAGATAGAGATTTAGAAGACATTCCTGGGCACAGTGAATTTTTGGAATTCTTCAAAGCAATTCTTATTTTTTCTTTCACTAAGAGAGAAGAAGTGATTTTTTTTTCAGGGGAAAAAAAAGACCTCAAACAATCCCTGAATTTGCAAATATTATTATGTCAAGTCCCCTTTGATATGGAAAGTTTCTAAAGAGAGCCTTTTAATGTCCAACAAGCCAAACACATTTAATCTAAGACGAAAATATTAAACTAGCAAGACAGCTTCTGAATGCAACACTTCAAACAGAGCTGATGAATATTTACTTTTTTGAAGTCTCAGAAAAAAATTCTGGAACAAAATACATAAAAATGTATAGTATCTTTTCCTAAAATAAAAGCACTTACCTGTTCCTAGAAACATAACATCGTATGTTTGTTTATCTAGGCCAGTGACTCTGTCTACTACAATCCTGGTATAGTTTGAATCTCTCTTCAGTAGCACCGGTCTATTACCAATTGGATTTACAGAATTATCCATTAGAGGGTGATCTCTAACAAACTGCAAAACTTTGTCAGGCAAGTCAAAAGAAGTATTATACCCAATACTCCGGGCAAAATTATCAATGCACTAGAAAGAAAACATAACAAACATGATTACAATTGCTTTTACATTTCACCAAGGTATATAAAAAAGGTGTATTTCCTTCTAAACACTCAGTTATTTCTACTTATCTTCAAAAGATAACAATCATTATTTTCCTCACACTTTATGAATGAGCTAATAAGCCCACATCTCTTGTGGAGCAGAACTGTAAGCAAGGCAGCTTTTCTAGGAACCTTCGTATGATGGAATGAGAAAGCAGGTTATCTCTTTGCTGATTATAAACACGGCATTTATACTGGTAAAACATGAGCTAATGATTTGCTACCAAAAAAAGATAATCCAGAAGCTGTTCTTTAATTAGAACAAGTAAATTCATATTTACAGCACCAGGACGTGGAACTGGCACTTCTCCCCTATACACCATCCACTTAACAGGGGAATGTTCTACAGTTACTGGTCCTTTGTAGCTTCCTTTGGAGAAGACTTCCTGAATCTTGTTCATACTGTATGCGCAAACAGCTGATATGTCTAATCTTCCCCTTGGAAGAAAAAAAAAACCAAAAACCAAAATAACACACAAAATAAAAGCAAGTTTTATGGGCTTTTATGTAAAAGAAATACTGTAAAATAATCCAATCCCCACAGTGCACGCCGCTGTATCTTTTTCAGGATTAGTCAAGAGACCCAACACTAAAAATACTTCTCTGTAGCAGTTTTCATGATTCACTAGGAATAAAACAAAGACATTAATAAAAGACGGTATTAAATATGTTTTTGTTAAAAATCAAGTAACCGCCCTCAAATAAACTGAAAAACCTTAGAGGACCTTTTGACGACCTTTCTTGCAGATAGATGAGCCCAAGTATTATGGTAATCAACGTTTTAAGAGGATTCTCCACCCTTTGGCTCCACGCTTCTGACACAGACCATTAATTCTTCTTCTAATCCTTTTAACTCATCTTATTGAAAAACACAATACTTTTCCTGTTTGCCTCCAATTATAGATGACGACTGAAAATTTAGGTAGACTTTTACGAGTGTCTGCATCAGACACTGATGTGATTTCAGTTCTACCAGTGTCTCCGTCTCTTTGCCACACCCAAAGGACCAAATGTTCCACAAATTCCTGTCTTAGGACACATTGAACCCAACCTGCCATAACCAGAAATAAAACTCACATAAGCGCCAGTGGGTATAAACGGACGGGTAAATAGGTGGCAGCAGGTTAAGCTAGACAGTGCTGACTGTGTTGCATTCCTATAATTCTGATGCTTTTATAAAACATGAGAATTACCTACTCCCAGCTACTTTGTCATCGGTATTTTTTGACATGTACAGTTTTGATACACTTTGTCTTGTTTTTCTTCCTTAGAGCATTAAGTAAAAGCTAGTTAACCCTCAAACTTGCAAGGTATTTTGTTTGGAGTTCTGTTTTCATTTTCACAGAATATTACATTAGACAAGCAGGCCATGTTTTGGAACAAGAGAATAATTCTGCACCTTGAAATGTCAGCTATTTCCTTTAGTGCTATAAAGACCAGAAGAATCCAGGGCTTTGTGTATGTAATCATGTAATTTTATATGTAATTAGTTTTAATTGCCCCACCATCCGACTAGAGAAAACATAACTCTAAAAACTTGGCTTAGGAGAAGCTTTTGGTTAGTCTTTAATTGAAGGCTTTGGCCCAGGAACCAAAAACATTTTGTTTCAGATGATAACGTTTGCACAGTTGGATCAAGCTGTAAGAAAAACAAATGTGGTCCATTAAAACATGCAGCGTAAATAGCTGGTAGCTGAGTTAAAGCCAAAAGGCTATACTCAGGCTATTAGTACTACAGTAAGAACCTTTACTCGGTTCATTACAAACTTTAGTAGCATACGGAGCCCTCTATCTCACCATTGTTGGGAAAAAATTCCATAAAATATGCTGTCCTGCCACTTTCTTCTCCTAAGTAAAAAGATGTCCTGGACAATATTGAAATGGAAGTTTAATTCTGGAATGGCACAGGAAAGGCGGGATTTTAAAAATGAAGTCCATCTTCTCTGCAATATGCGTTTTCCACCAAGATCACCCTAAATGAAGGAATAACATCAACACTGTAGAATGCATAAAGAAATAGACGTCTTTTTCACCTAATAGTGTTGCTGTGGGGAAGAATATAGTTGGCCTTTCAATACAAATCTCAGTTCAAAGGCAAAGAAAAAAGGTTTAATGTCAAATGCAACCTGAACAGCTGGTTCTGTTCTAGCAGGAAACAGAGGAAGCTAGTTCAGAAATAAAGTGTATATGACAGAATTTTGTTTGGTTAGCCATTGTTAATCACTTCACTATGAAACTTCATCTGAAATACACTAAACAAAATCTTTATACTACAAATACTAACTCTGCAGATACGGGCAATTCTGGACACCAGGAGCTTGTCATAGAATTCAAATTCAACAGCTGTTTCAGTGAAGAACACATAAATTTTGTCATCATCTCCATCTGGATTAGATTCACTTTCATGCACTATTTCCATGTTGACAAAGCTTGGTTCTGAAACACAGAAATACACAAAACATTTAAAGTTTATTCCAAGAAAAACATAAATGCCAGATATTTTTTTTAAATTAAGTCTAATTGAACTTTTTTGTGGACTAGTGGACAAGGAAAGGGCTGAAAATTATTTATTAATCTATCAAACATTAAGAGAAGGAACTGTGCTTTCATAAATGGAAAGGGGCTGTGGCTCTGCTCATCGCTGTAGTCCATAGTCACGAATTTGTTTTAAATTCTGTCCTTAGTTTAAAGGCTCACACTACAAAATCAATACATAACATACTACTACGTTCTAGAGAGCATTCACACACCAAATTAAAGTTCAAGTGACTGAAATATATAAAAAACCTTCTTACCATTTAGCCACGATATTTTAAACTCTGTTCTTACAGGACTTCTCATACTGCGAAGTATTATAGGTTCTGTTCCCAAGAAATTATTTGAAGTAGCCGAATAAAATTCCCCATCTGTAAAGATTTGGAAGAAACAAAAAAGTATAAGTACCTATTTTAAAAATGCAAATACATATCATAAGGAACAAATTGGGGTTGACATGCAAAAATAGAATTAGGATAACAGTATCTAATAACTTAGTTCAGGTGAGAAAAACCATCTCAGGTTGCATGTCAGTCCAAACATACCTACAAAAACAGACGCATACTTTAGAGTTGGTTCAAACGGACACTTTCCTCTGCTCTCCTCAGCTCTTCCTTGCAAGCTTATGTTCGTCCCATGGATAACCTATGGCAAACAATGTTTCAAATAGGATAAAACCAATAACATTTGATAAGTACTTCTTTGGTCTTTCATACTTCTATGAAAGAATTAGGAAAGTTTCAAATTTTCAACAAGAATATTTTGAGAAAGGTGGTCAAAGATCTGCCATACTACTCAAATACCTTCAGTAAAACCTGTATTCAAACATTAATTACCATATGATCACAAGTTGGGTGATATGCGTTGGTTCCACAAACATATAAGTTAGAGTTATTTATCTTATGGAGGAAGAGGATGTAGTTCTGGCATCTTATCTAAAACAGAAAATAAAATTAAAGTTACATAGTGTAGTGGATTGCATCTGAAAATATCCTGGTGTCTTAGCCGCAAGCAAACAAACCCAGCAGATGTAAATGAACTTGCTTTTACTTTGTTTATTAAAAAGAAGCTTGATAATGTAGCCATTTTTATTTTAGTTAATAACTGAGAGGGGGAAACAGAAGTTCCTACCTTGTCCTTTCCTCTATGAATACATTCCAGTTGTCTTTCCTGTGTAGCAAACCAGTATTCCTAAAAGCCAAAAATACTTGTAAGGTGGTATGTCGCAATTGGGGTTTTTTTTTCCCCCCACAAAATTATGTGTGAAAAAAATCCCTAAATAATTCTAACTTTGAACCTATTGGATAAATAAGCATTTTTCTATGTATCTCCATAACATACAAGGCATATAAATAACGTGAAGAGAGGTATTGCTTTGCTTAAAAGATTCTGTGATAAAGTTTCAAGTCTTGAAACAGTAATGCTTTTATACATTTTAAATCAGAACATTATGTTCAAATTAAGAAAACCACAGGCAGAGTATTTTTTTAAAGAAGGCATGGGAAAAAAAAGTTTTTACTTTACCCTGGCTATTTCTCTAGAAATATTATTCAAGTCAAGAGCAAATACTGCATCTCTGCCTCCAACAAATAAAGTATCGGTTTCTTCGTTCACGAGGAGAGTGGAAACATTGGATAATCCTTTTTTCATGAAAGTGTTTATATTTCCAGCTGTAAAACATAGAAGATATTTTAAAAATATTTATCAGTAGAGTTACAGTGTTATGTAATAAAAATTCCAGATTGAAAACAAATTGTAACAGAACAAAGGTAAAAGCTTATGCACATTTCCAGAACATTTTCTAAATAATATGAAAGCATTTGAGTAAATGCATAGATATTCTTTTCCCAATTTATTACTGGAAAATAATCAACACTATTCTTAGTACCTATAAGCCAGAACCTTCAGCTACAACAATTATTGTTCAGCCATTCCTCACTGTCATTCGGATGAGTGCATCTGCAACACTTAAGGTGAAACAGTCCATAGCATTCTTTCTATGCCTAATAAAAAATAAACTCCCAACACTGTGCTATGTTTCTTTCTGTTTGTGAAATTACTACTTTTCACTTACTTTGGTATTTTACTGTTTTTCTGGGAATGCAGTTCCCAACAGATGTGTTCGTCTCTTGTATTAATTGCAAAACAAGATAAAGGACAACAGCAGGGCTACCCATTTTCAGAGATTCAAGTAGAAATAAGTTCTTCCCAGTTTTTATTCCTTCTCATTAAATAATTACAGGCAGCAATTTCTTCACAGTTCTTGAAAATGCCCCGCGGAAGCCCTCCAAAGTAAGTATCTGTAGTCTTCAAATATTTTCTGAAACTTGTCAAAACCTCTTACATTTTCTGTTCAGATAACTACTTCCAGATGTCCTAAAATTAAAAGCAGTTTAAGTTCACTGTAATATTTGGTTACCTTCATTTTTATGAGATGGACAGCCATGCCCTTTTACAAGATTTGGAACTATTACCTATATTTATACTAATCACAAGTAGATGCTACTGCTGGCAATTCCAAGCTATTACCAGCAAACCAAGCTTTGCACCAAGTCTGTGATTCTCATTTGCAGGCTGCGATGTTTCAGGTTTTCTGCAGGGTATCTTAAGTATTATTTCACAAAGAGTAAGAACAAGTGGGAACATTTTGCAGCACTCAGCTATTTTAAGTATTTAAGAAAAATCATAGCTAAAACTGCTTTATTTACAGTAATTCACCAGTTTTCATATAGATGTTATATAAAAGTAATATATATACATATCAAATCAACCATATGTTATGAAAATAGAATTTATATTTTATTAAGTTAATTAGAATCAGGTACTCTTATGCCTGGAATTTTGGCAGTCCATCTAAATGAATATGCCCTCCAGCCAATGCTAGAAAATTGAGCAAAATTAAAGCTAGGTAGTTGTCATCTGCAATTACAGAAACCACAAAGCCAGACTCCAAATCTGCTTTCATAAAGAAGGGCATCTCTGCTCTTTCTGCACTTGCATCTGTAGGCAAATGCCAACAGCTGAGGAAACCGTTTGCATTAGCATAAGCCAAGTAATATATTGTTTGGGTTAGAAAACTTTTAAATCAGTAAATCAGGTTGGAAACATCAGAAAACTATTAAATAACTTCTATTAGCCCCTGTATTGTAACCCAGGGTGTGAGTCTGCATAGACAGGTATTGCCCACGTGCCAAGACATTCCCCTGGCCAACAGCACCTATCTCCTAGGATGCGTGGTATTTGAGAACAGATTTTTTTCTACCATTGTTTTATACTTTCCTGTGACCAGCTTTGTTCACAGCACCTGGGACAGCTGGTCCCGGCAATCATGGACACCAGGAGTTTGCAGCCATCCCGTCCCATCCCATCTTTCCTTCAGTGGATAAACCGTAATTCTGAACCTGGGTTCCCACAGCACGTTTTGCTTTAACGCTTTCCCCGACGGGCACTTCTGGACCGCACGTGTGGTGCGGCAAAGCAGAGGGGGCCGAGGCCTGAGGGACAGCAGGCGCGTGACCGCTTGTGGCCCCAGACTCCCCAAACTACGCCCCAACCCAGCATCACTCCACTGAGCCTCGTCACCCCTCTGGGGACGCCCCCGCACCCCGCTGGGCCCCAGCAGCCAACGCCGCTGCGCCNCCCCGAGGGCACGGCCGCTGCCTTCCCCCCGCCGGGGACCGGGTGCCCGCGGGGAGGGAGCCACGCACACCCCTGGGGGAAGGACCACGCGGTGCCGGAGACTCGCGGGGGAGATGTGTGCTGTGAAACGGAGGCACCGACCTCCCCGGGCCGGGGGCCGTCGTGAGACCGACGGAGGAATCGGAACAAAAACCTTCCTCTTGCTTCGCAGTAAAGCCCGTCTGTCTCCCCGTGGGCCTGTCCCAACGTTCGGCTCCTCACTAGGTCACCGTGGCGGGACCAGCGTGTGGAAGCTACGGCTGGTGCGCAGCAGAGGCGCTTGCTTTTCTCTGTGTCAAATTACACCCTGAAACGCTTTACCCTATTTAGTATTTATATTCGTTTTTGTGAGTTGGGGAAACGCACGTACGTTACATGTGCATATGGACGAGAACTGATCTGCGTCCTCTTAGTGACTTGGATTTAATGACCAGGATTGAACAGTAAAATAAAACATGGATTTTTCTGTGCTCAGCGCACACAACAAATGAGAACTTTGCAGAACTCCCTCTGCGAGCATTCCACTGACACTGGTAAATCACGCACAGTAACTGATAAGGCATCAAATAAAGCCAGAACTTACGGATTCTCTTTTCATGTTCGTGTTGTGTGACCTCTTACTGATCTCTCATTTTACATTGTTTTTCAAAATTCTTATTTCCCATCCAACAATAGTTCTGGTTTCTGAAATAGGTCTTGTAAACTGTTCAAAGATAGAACTTCTGTTCACCCCACGAATCAAATAGTCTATAATGAACTTCTGCCAAAAAGGCAGCTGTTTTAAAAATTAGATTTTATTGCTTTGTACGTGCTGCTTTATTATTGCTTTATTACCTAGTGGCAGGATAACGAAATACGACTTCCCCTTCAAAGCAAAGTCTTGCCTAGGAAATGATTTTCAAGGAAATTAGCACAACCTTCTAATGACATGAATTAGGCACAAAAAGCTGAAGAGAACACACTGCGCGCTAGCGCTTTCTTAAACAGCAGTAACTTTATTGCCCACAGATAATTGCAAACATTTTCCACACTTGCTGCAATTCAGCAAGTTACCTACTTAACAAGGTTCACAA
Organism: Fregata magnificens; assembly: GCA_013389945.1. Taxonomy (NCBI): domain Eukaryota; kingdom Metazoa; phylum Chordata; class Aves; order Suliformes; family Fregatidae; genus Fregata; species Fregata magnificens. The sequence continues at coordinate 82,225 of WAAD01021419.1, read as the reverse complement.
AAACTATTTATTTCAGAAGTACCCTATTGTTCTTTGAGCATATTCTCATTTAAGGTGTTTATTATTGCTCAAACCTACAGTCTGGTTGTGATTGGCCACTCAGTCATGAGATATGCAGAATTAAAGATGATACAGGACTGTCAGGAATTCATTTTTAATTAGAAAATATACCTGCTTGTAGGATAGAAAACAATCCAAAATAACAATATTTGAATTTCTGAGTCCAGACTTGCTTTGGGCACAATACATCAGGATTAACTTTAAAGCAGAACGGAATATCAATAGAAAAAAATACTGTACATTGATTTTGAGAAGTAACATCTCAGCACAGATTAAGTGTTCATGCTAAGGATGCTGTAGTGTCTTCTAAAAAAACAAAAAAAAAACAACAACAAAAAAAAAAGGAAAAATGTCATTGGTATTACACCAAAGAAAAGCTTTGAAGGCAAAAAAATGAAAACATCTCTTTTAGTCCAACACAATTACTCCAAACAGTGTATTATTGACTGTAGTTCTCTTACTCTGTTAGGGCACCTCCCCCAGAATGGGGATCTCCTCATTTCTCTCCAACGAGAGCAAACGTCCTTTCTTCTAGCACCAGGTCCTTACGTATAATAAATTTTTGAAGGAAAAGGAGGAAAAAGGTGTAGCCAGGGCTTGAACTTGCCTCTGTAAAGCTTTTCCTAGCTGTCAGTATAAAAGCAAGGGACAGGAGACCTGGCTGGTATCTTTCGCAAATGAACGCTCTCACTTTACCTCTCGATAGAAGGCGGCTGCGCAAGTGTTAAATTTCAGTTCGTTGCAATTTTCCCCCTCATATCCTGTCTAAAAAAGGAATTTGAATTTAAAGGCAACAGTAAACCACACGCATATGTAAAGAGAAAGTTTTGCTGTTTTAAAGTCAGTACACCGAGAAAATCAGAGAGACAACTAATTCCTGGGATATGTGAAGAAAGGGTAAAACTCTTGCATTCTGACTGGGGCACAACTGTTTTGGCATTCATGTGGAAAATAACACTGTTGTGTATGGATTTAATGCACTAGAAGCCACATGAAAAAGTAACTAAGAAATGATTTAGTGGGTATTCTCAACAGAGACATTTAGCAGCACAGAAACAGAGGGACCTTCCTTCCCTCATACGCTATAAAATCCTGCTTTACACTAATGTAACACTGCATAATCTCAATTCCACTTGTTAGTGCCAAAATGATGCATATCTCTTACAAATGGCCAAATTCACAAGCAAAACATTTAAACCAGAAATTGTTTAGTTCTACATTTATTGCAGATATTAAAAGATTAACAATGCTAACATGTTTACTTACACTAAAAAGAAATGTCAGTTATCCAATAACATAAGCATCTAATTGTTACTAGCTTAGCACTACTGCCAATTTGCACGGAACAGAAACTAGGAAATTGCTCTACAAGATTAATGGCAAAAAACAACCAAAAGACAGTAGACACACCACTGAAGTTAGTTAAAATGTTCACTGAAGCTTGCAGTCTTCATGGAAGAGAGCCTGGAACTAAAATAACAGAAAAGAAGCTAGTAAACTTTAAACAAGGCAATGTATCTGCATAACAAATGTTTCACATGTACAAGTATTTAAAATTTTCAAATCAGAGCTGCCTGCAAAAGCAGGTCAAAATAAAAGGAAATTCCTTTTGCAAAAGGATCGTAAGGTCATCTCTTGGTAAAACAAGATAAAAGTGGCAAACGGTAACCCACTTGAGAGCAACACTGGAATCTCAGCACCAGTACTGCTCTGCTGACATCTTGTCCAAAATTAAAGTTTGGCACAAGAAAGACAGACCATACTACAGTCATCCAGGGCAGCAGATTAAGATTTTCCCAATGTTCACCTTTATTCTCAAGACAGCATTATACTCTAAATTGAATTGCACTCAGAAAGGACAGTACCATTTGCCAATCTGGATACCAACAATTTTCCCAGATTGGGTAAGCAGGTGTTTAGCGAATGCACCCCGAACGGTACTATGCCCAACAAACTCAGGCTAAATCAGAGCAGCGCAGAATGCCGATCTGGGTTTGAGAGAGTGGATTTCAATCTAGTGTGAAGCTACACTTTGCCTTGTGCCTTTCTGCAAATAGTGTAACATATAATCAAGAATCCTTCCAAAATGTAATGTGAAAGAAGAGGTGAACTGGAAGTTTGCAGGGAAATAAAAATTGTGAACAGCAACACTGGCAGCTTCATCAATGAAACTAAAAGAAAAGCTAAACCCTTTGAGCGGGTCTGAGAAATAAATCAGAGGCCAACAATATTGGTTCCAGAGTGTCATTCTAAAACAGACTGTGACTGATAGATCTCCTTTTCGAAAGGCTCAAGTTTTACACTGCGTAACTGCTAATTAGGCACAGGAAAGAAAGCGGGGCAGTGAAGAATATACCCAAGTAAGAACTTAACAGGTAAGCATACACTGCCAAATACCGTAATTGATGATCTTCCAAGTAGCCTGTGGTCCAAAATGTTTAAGGATTTCAAACATCTCCAAGTAAAGCCTATGAGAAACGCCTGGGCTATCAAATGTCCTTAATCAGGTGTGACAACCAGACAAATTTATTTGTATTTATAGCCTTCATGCTTCAACTTCTCGTAATGTAAAGGTGAAGAAACATGTGATGTTCATGGAAAACCAGAACTACCAGCATATTTTTCTATACCTGCCATCATGGTTTTATTTAGCGATTATGGGCTTCAAGGCAACTAAAACTGAATGATCAGAAAATTACACTGTGACATGATTTTGTTTCTCATGGTTTCAAAGACCCATACAGTAAAGAAAAAAAAAAACCCCTTGCATTCATAAACTAAAACTGGTTGTTACAAGCAAGGAAAAGTGTGTTGCTACAAAATGAAAATGAAGGCACTCCCTTTTGACCAGCAGGGTTTTTAATGGAGAAAGAATATCATTTTGTTCTTTAAACAGCAGGCACAGGCAAGTTGATAACTGAAGAACACATTTTCTTGCATATTTGTCAGTTAGGAACTTGAGATGCTGCCACATTACTGTGGGGTGCTATTAGTGGTGTACCACAAGCTCTTAGCTCTACAAGAAGCATGGTGCAGGATGAAAACAACAGCAAGACAGCACTCACTCCTAGTAAGCAAAACATGCGTCAGCTCAAGATAAACTCTTTAAAGAAAACTTCAGTGAAGTAGGTTTTGGTACTATAACATTCAAGTGAAGACTTTTGACTAGTTTTAGAAAGGCAATGATAGAGAATGAGTACACTGAAAAGTGCTATGTTAAATTCTGTCACTTTCAGTAATCCAGTCACAGATCCCTTATTGATGTGCAAGTCGGGAAAAGATGAATGATCAGACCTTGAACGTTTATTTGTGGTAACACTGCTAAATCTTTCATGTCTTCAGAACTGCTTCACCAAGCAGTTAGGTAATGCCTTTTGTTGAAGCAGAGTAGATTAATCCAGTCTTCTCTTTCAGTAAGTTCTGGAATAGTCCCTTAAAAGTACAAGCTTTTTGTCTTATTTCTCAGGATTTTTCAACAAAAGAACTTCTGCAAAGCAAATATTTAATAGAAACAGAAATGACTCTCTAAACTCATGGTCTTATAAAACTGATGATCCACTTCCAGATGGCTTCCAAATATCTGACTTCCAAGTATTTTCTCCAGTATTTTCTGCAGACACATGAATTGCACCTGCTCATGGCTTAAACTTCTTTGAGAAGGAAAGAAATTATTCAAGAATTTGTTGGAGAAGAGCTGCAACTTTGTGTAAAAACAAAAAGTACACTTAAAATATGTACTACTTGTTCATTACAATGAAAAACCTTAGCAGCTGAGGTTTTCAAGGAAGAGTTTAGTGTTCTCAGACTCAGATGAACTCAGTTATTCATCCTACTCTTAAAGTCTAGAATCCTATACAGAATAAGCACGCAGGTAGAGACTCTTCTTAAAATTGGCGTATGGAGGAAAGGAAACTGCTTTATGCAGACTTCAGAAGTAGATCAGAAGATTAGCCCATCAATAAAATGTAGTAAAATAAAATCTGAACTGCCTTGCAAGAAGATCTGAATTTGAGAAGATTCTTGGCTTCAGAAAGGATGAGAGCCAAACCAGGCTAGTCATATTTTTCATGTTGCTTATTCCATTTTTTGGTAAGCCATCTCATCACAAAACAGGCAAACTTGGCCAAAGAGAGAGGTAAACAGGCACTTCCGAGAACAAAATCAGTTGTTTCTTCCTCAGAAGATGACATCCAAGTTGTTAGCTTGCACAATTAAATACAAGACTAACTTTAATCTTGGAAAATGTTTTAATACATTAGTATTCAAGTCCACTACTACAGAACAAAGTGTTCTTCATACTGGCATACTCTGCCGAAGATCTTTCACACAGCAGCCTTTGCAAATCCGTGTACTTTCTAGCGAGCGAGTCTCTTATGTCAAACCTAGGAAGTAAGATTTGGGGTAATTCAGCAGTTCAAAGCAGTTCAACGTAGGTCTGGATTTTCATGAAATGTTAAGAAGCCAGATATACGCATGGAAACAGTAATATTTTCTTGGTAAAGGAAGACTTAAAAACCCCTGGTATTTTAATGTTTGCAGGAATTCATAAACCAGACGTGTCCATTGCACATACCTATTTACTTGCTCTTTTCTGCCTGTACATTTGTATCATTCTTTGACGGAAAACATCAAATGCATCTTCTTTATTTTCTTCCCCTGCAACACCCAAGCCCTCCCCTGCAGAGGTAGCACCCCTAGGGAGCAAAATGAATAGTTAGAACACTCTGTTTCTGTTACATTTGACAATGTGCAGAAGAGATCTAAACAGTAGCTTCCAACATAGACAGAACTCAAGCGGAGAGTAATTCTGCTTCATCTGGGGGAGAAGGGGATTGGAGGCTTGGTACTTGGCATACCAGATCAACCATAAAACAATTCCCACCTCCCATTACACATGCAAATACCCACCAGAAGAAAATGCTCCTATGATATTAAGGGAGCAGTGAAGATATAGTCATCTAACAGATCGAATTCTTACATGAACTCTTGTATTAACCACTTTATGCACGGCAGATAGGATCCTCTGTTGAAAAGATGGCCAAAATCGCCTTGTTACATTTCAAAAATGACAGAAGTCAGAGACTTTGAGGAATGAGTAGGAAACACTACATAAGTCTGGAAAAAAGATGAAATTTTTACTAGGGGAACATAATACTGCTTGCTTAAAATTTCTAGCACCCAAAGCTAGCTGAAGTCTTGTAGGACACACACCATAGACAAAACCTGGAGCTCCTGCCCTTCCAAGAAAAATGAGTCATTAACTCATCTCTCTTCATCCAAACATGCCAACAGAAGCAGACAGGCCTCAACAATATCAAAACAACTTTCTGCCCTGGAAGTAGATGGAGAGGATGACCCACAAGAATGCAGAGATACAAATAATTAAAAAACATCTTTCTCCAGGCTATGTGCATAGAACATAGACATTACAAAGCTAAGATTAATGAAACCTCTGCCACAGGAACGATCCTCTGTGCCAGTTTTATCCTCCAAGTCAGTTACATTAGTATTCTCTATTAAAGATTTCATTACATGAAGTAAGAAAATTTAGATTGCCCCATGTACTGAAACTGGGATTTCTGTGCTATCAGGGTAAAATCTGAGGACCTTAAGTAGAATAAAGAAAAACTATTCCTATCCAATTTCTGTAATAATAGGTCCACTTAAGCCAAGTAGATTGTTGTGCAATTCTAAAAGAATGTTCACGGACTCTAAAAAGCAAATTCAACTTTACAGTCCACAATAGAAACCCTGGGTGCTGGTTTTTCTTCCCAATGGTACAGAGTCTGACTTGGCAGCTGTATGGTCAAGTTAAGTTATGTTTTAAATGATGGTTAGAAGTAAAGTCACCTAAAAGACCTCCCAAAACTTTGCTTTTTTTCTCCTTTTATAGTATGACCTGTTTGAAGCAGACGCTCTTCATTTGTTGTTTCCATTACGCAACAGCTGCTTCGTACTTGCAAACAGAAAGAACAATTTTTTTTTTCTATTTACACCACAGTTCCTCTTCTAGGTTACTTTCAGAATAAAAAAACTAATCAAAGACATGAGATAATTACTCACAGGAGGTTCTATCCCATAACAATGTTCTGCCTTTGAGTGCCTTTTTTTTTTTTAAAAAAAAAGTCTCTTGAACCATAGAATTGATCAGACCCATAGCTGTGACAAATTAGTTCTCAAGACAGGGAACAGCTCACAAGACTAACATGAAACTCCATTTAAAATTTCTGAACCCATCATTTCCATAAGGAGTCACCATGCAATTCATATATCTTTCACAGTAACATAAATAAAAATCTCCTCAAACCTGCAAATATGACTTGCTCTCACAGCCAAAGACAAGCTTTAAGCTTTCCTAACAAAAAAGGGCCTCAACTTCTTTGTGTAATAACTGAGGTGCTTGAATACATCAGTTTTAGATATCAGTGTTATATAATGATCAAGATACGCTCTACACTAGAACTGGAGTGTCTCCAACTATTAATCCGTCCCCTTTTGCTCAGAGAATGAGATTACACAGCACGTGGACTTTTAAACAAGTCATCAATAGAAGAGCTGGTAGTTTTCGAAAGGGGAGGAAAAAGTAGAGGCTACAGATTACTAAATGAAAAAAACCTCTGCACTGTATCAAAGCAACTGAGAAAGCAAAATGTTAAATTGCACTGGTTTCATCCTCACTGAGATTGTCCCAAAGTATGGGAAAGTAGAGAGAGGTGCACACCATGAAAATAATCAATAATATGGAGTTCTCTCTACATTACAGAAAAGGTCAACAAGTTTTTCTAAGAGGTATAGAAAGCAGTTCTTCATTACTCTTTGCAGGTGTCTTTACAAGAGTGACATAGCAATGGACTCAAGCTGGAAAAAACTGTATTTTCACATATTAAAAATGCAGTTCTTAAAGATGGCCAGAAACTTTTAGAATGCGGTGGGCTAACTGTCTGACCAGATACAATTAAATAGCTCATGATTAGCTGTGCAGCAGAACTTGTGCCAGGAGCTACAGGAACAAAAAAATTATTAATGTATTTGGTCCCAACAAGTTTTGAGGTTAAGAACCAAGTTTCTAACACTGGTGAACACAAAAGAGCTACAGGCAAAGTAAGCTGCTTTCTCATTGTCCGTTTGCTGCTGAAGAAGGCAATATAGAAAAAATAGTGATGGCCACTGGACCACAGGGAGCACTAAGGGAAAAAGCAAACAAACAACCAGAAGTATCCCACCAACTAAAATGACCAGTACTGTCCAAGGCATGAAGAGAAAATAGGAATCCCTGGAGAAAGAAGACTGTTAAACCACAGACTACGTGTGTGGACTAGAAAGCTTATCATATGGGTTCAGAGAGAAATAAATAGCTTCTGCCTCCTTATTCAGTCAGGGAGTTGAAGGAGAATAATTTCTGCCTCCTTATTCAGTCAGGGAGTTGAAGGAGGTATTATCCATTCTCCGTGTTGGCAGCAGTGGACACTGGATACAGCAACTTTAGAAGACAAAATGAAGATTCAAAAACAAAAGTGTATTTTAAAGGAAAAAGCACACTTACCTTCTGGCAGATGCACTTACCTCTTTCAGTATGCAGTGGAATGAATCACATAATTAGAGTGAAAATAAATTTGTTGCCTAAACCTAGGAGTACTGTGTATGACATTCCTAAAGTCTATTTATATATTATGTACCTGGCATGGTAGCAAACAGATGTCCAGGATAATACTATGTGTTAAAAAACCCTAAATACACCAAAAACCACCTCCTGAAGAACAGGGGCACCCATATATCTTTAGAAAGCATCCGCACACTGCAGCATTCATGCTGCAGCCCTCAGTGATGTCAAATTGGATGGCAAGAAACAGCCACCTTCCAGACCAGACTTTGCCCAGCCTCGCCAGAAAAACGCGTGAAGTCTCCACGCTCAACTTTGCTGAGGCCAGAGGCCAACGTGAAGAAGGGAGCAAAACACTGAACTGGCCACATCTAGGTGGGTTAGACAAACAGAGTTACTATTAGAATCCCAGCATTTTCCAGAGCTGTCAAATGTCTGCAGTGTGTTCTCATTACATACACTTTTACAGGCTCTCTGATTCCTTTTCCTCGTGTACCAAGGCCATGTCCTTCTTGCCAGCCCATCTTCTGAAGCATCTGGAAACCCACATTCCTGTTTGTCAGTTTCTTGTGTGAAAATTCTAAATCTTTTGGTTTCTGTGGAGAGGAAATAACAGAAAAACAAAGGGGATTTTTGTTATACAGGGAGATCATGTCTTTAAAATCCCTCAAAAAAACCCCGCCTATAAACTAAGCGTGTTTGAATTTCTGGATATACAGAAATACCTTCTAAGCAGCACTTCTCTAGCTACACAGAAAAAGTCTATCAAAGAGTAAATATCTGCCTTGCCAGTTTAAAAAAAAAAAAATTAAGAAATTTATTTCAGGTTCTCAAACTGTTTAATTATGTTATTAGAATAGCAAAGAGTACACCTTCATATTTTAAAAGGTATTTATGGATTTTAGTAACAAATATTGAATGATCTGATGACTGAATCCCTATTACAAATACAGAAGTAGTCCAATAACATCTCACCGATTTTGGAAAATTACAACTTATTTTCCAGACAGCAATACACTGATTTCTTTATTTTTTTTTAAAATAGAAGACAAGATTAACACACAGCTGTTCAATAGTGCTCTAATCATAAAATGTTTAATTTTGACACAGGTAGTTAAAAGACAACAGGAGCTGTGGCTCTCCTCAGATTTAGTCCAGTCTTTTTCAGGATCAGGTTCTCCAGGTTTTAATTTGATTTTATGACAACAACACATTTTCAAAGGCTGTCTCTTGTAAAGACAGTTGATTCTCAGAATGCAATGGCAAACCAGAAGAGTTCTTTACCTTCTTCTTCTTTGTAACTGGGCAACCACGAGGCCTATCATAAGCAATTCTGACAGGTTCATGCACTGCAAGTCAAATCAAAGACAAAATTCAGCTGTAAAGAAAAAGCAATTTTAATAGAGAACTCCAAAAGTACATCATCTCAGGTGGGACTCTAACTCAATGCCTTAGCCTAAAATCAGAACCAACAAGAAAGAATTAAAAAAAAAAAAAAAAAAAAAAAAAAAAAAAAAAAAAGAAAAGAAATGGTAAGACCTTTTTTTCCCCTCCAATGCAAAAAAAGGTAATTAGTACATGCATGTATTTAGCTTTGGACATATTATCCCAGCAATACACTGATGGATGATACACTAAAAGGACTTCAGATCTTTCATTTCCCTGAGCTTCTGTAATACTCTGAAAGAAAATTCAGACTGGACTTAAATGAGGTTATTGTACATCATTTTCGTATCACAAATTACAATCTTCACCAATAAAAATCATTATGCAAAGAAAAGACATTTGTTAAAGTAGCTGCAGAGCACACATGATCAGTTTTAAGCTCCTTATCTCTCAATTCTTAGAATATCATGACCCACCCCCGCTGTGGCCACATTGACAAAATCTGACAGGACAATCCAAAGACTAAATATATTTAGTCAAACACTTAAAATATGTTCAGCGCTATACTTAAGTCTGTTAAACCTTCCATACACTGATAAAATAAACCCCGCAAAAGCTACTACTGTGAGTTTTTTAAGCAGCAGAGAGAGGATAACATTCACATATACTTAGACAATATTTGAGGAATGATGTTTGATGCAAACTTTGCTATTGCACTGTAACACAAAAACTGTTACACAGTTTATTCAGATTCCCCTCTATCAGTTGAATGATCCTTTAAAGTGAACATTGTATTCATTTTTGTATTAAAGAAATGTAATTCCTTTAGGCAATAACAGTCAGTAACAAAGTACATAAAAATCAGGAATTCTGTACTGATACCTACAAAATATCCTTTAAGTAACACTCACCTTTTGGTTCTTCTATGAGGCAAATCCTTTTAGATGCAGGAATCATACCAACTTTCAGAGACTTGCTGCTGATTCGTTTGCGAGGAAATAGGGTACCAGGAGCAGGAGTTGATGCCTGTGTCGACAGATTTGGTATAGCACCATCAGATGATGAGGCTAGCTGCATTTCACCTGTTGAAATTTCCTCTCCTGTTTTGGAAATCATCTCTTCAGCTAGGTTTTCCACACTTCTACCTGCTGACATGTCATCCTCTTCTCCCTCCTCTGCTTGCTCCATTTCCATTTCTTCCAAAGGCTGGGAGATATCCTCCTCAAACTCAGCTTCCTCCTCATTATATTCTTCCTCTTCTTCTTCTTCATCCTCCTCCTCTTCTGAAATATCCAAATTTCTCTCTTCAGGTTTAGCACCTTCCCCAGCATCAGTTGCTTCCGACACAGCACTGAAGTTAATAGACGGACATAACTCATAGACTTTCATTCGGTAAAATTTGAAAGCAGAACTGTTTCGATCCTGTAGAAACCTGAGCAAAAATTACAGTGAAAATAATATCAGAAAGAGATTTTCTTTAGCTAGCATGAAGCGAGACTTAGAAATAAATATCTTATTAATTTTTTGAATGGTCATTCCAGGTGTGTTTTTGTAGAACTGTAGGATTCCCCAACGACATGTACTAAGAGCAGCAATCATTCTCCTCAATTCTTACAGACAGCTTTTTATCAGCGCTTCTCTAACTGTGTTGTAAATAATTCAGTACAATTATCTTCATTATCTAGATGGAGAAACTACAACAAGATGCTAGCTCTGGATGACCCAGAAAGCAAACAGCAGACCCCAGAAGAGATTTCAGGTCTTCCAAATTTCAGTCATGTGGTCTATGTGGAAACAGGTGTTGATTCTGAGAGACAGAAGAGATAACAGGGCTCCATTTTTGTTGGCACAGTATGACTAAAAGAAAAAACCTGTTCTAATTTACACTAGAGCACTTAGGCCACTGTAATCAAAGCCTCACTTAAAAAAATAACAAGATTGAAAATACTTTGGCAGAACACTGTTTCAAGATGCAAGCTGATTACTTAAGATATAAGAGAAAAATACATATATCGGTGCATGTATGCATTTGGGAGAAGTGTTTTTCTTCCTTAGATATTTCAGATATTCACCATTAATGGAGGTGCTGAGCAGGACAACAGGGAGTATTGCTCAAAATCCTCTGCTCCTAAACACATTGAATAAAAGCACACATCTCAACAAACAATAGAATGAAATATCTCTTTAGTAATTGTTTAGATGTATTTTGATTTTTCTTATTGGCCCATTTACACAGATAAACATGTAGGTTACTCACCAAAGATCGGGGTTATCTGCACTGTTGTCTATGCTGAACTGCTCAATTTCTGGTCCTACCTGAGCAACAAACTTGGCAAGCTTCTCAGCAGTTTCCATTGTTTTAGCATCCACTGCAAGAAACAGAATGCTTGTTATCTATAATATACAATATACAAAATCTGCATCACTGGAAGGTCAATACAGTTGAGAAATATCTACTTCAGCAAAATAAATGATTTTTAGAATTTCCAGCAGAACATTCTATGCAATTTTTTCCTCATATAATCCACAATTTAAAATCTAATCTTGAATCTTCACTTACCATCAGGAAACTGAGAGGACAATGGTGGGAAAAGTTCAGGTGGTGCTAATAAATCCTCAGAATCTGCCCTTTCTTCTGGTGGCAGAGACACCTCTGAACTGGTGGCACATTGTGAGGATGAGGTTGTATCGAGGGAAGAATTCTTCTCAGACAGGCTGGTTTCTGATACAGAAGGCTTTGACTGGACTGAACCTTGAAGATGCTTGTCTTGGTGCTTCAGCACTGTACCAGCTGAAAGCACAGTCTGTGTCCCTATGGTTGCTCTCCTCACCTTCCTTCCTCGAATACCATGTTGTGTGATAATTCCAAGCCTTTTTCTTTTAAATAACCTTCTCTTAATACTTGCGACTTTCCTGGCATACAACATAGCCCTGACTGACTCTGTTGCAGATTCTTCTAGTGTTCTGCCCTCACCACCCGCTTCCTTTCCAGACGACGTCCGCCTTTGCATCTCCGATAACTTCAGTCTGTAATACTTGTATTCTAGACTATCTTCATCAGACAAGAACCTAAATAAAATCATATAAATAAAATGAAAGCCTAAGTTGAAAGCACAACCAATCTTAAATTCTCAGCTCAGAAACTCAGTAGCAATTGATCCTTTTTTCCAGGGGTGTACACAAGCTGCTACACTAACGTTAGCCTGCATAGGTTTTTCTCAGAATAACAGCGAACTCCACTTCTAAAGCAGTGAGTAAAGTATGCCAAGCACATAAATGATGGAGGGTTTTGACATAAATAATTTGGCTAGTAATTAATCAGCTATGCCGCAATTCACACATGAAGAGATACTGTCATATTAAAAGATCATTACACTTGGAAGTGTCTCAGCTTTCCTTTTCCAACATTATTCATAGAATACTAAATCCGTAAGTCTGTTACCTTACCGTGTGTTTATAGTAACTACATTTGCTTACTATTTTCATCTTGTAAATGTAAATCGCTTTTAACATCTTGTATTTGGATTGACAGACAGTCATTATTGACAGATCAAAAGGAACCTGGTCTACTAGACAAAACAGAAGCAACAGGACAATTTCCAGGGATATCAGGAAGTATAATTAGCTGAGGAAACATTTCAAGAAGTCTGATTAAATATACAATAGGCTTTGATCTTACACGCATTAAACGAAATACTGAACTTAATTAAATATATTCCAAATATCTTCAGCAGAGAGTAGTATTACGACATACTGTTCAAACACACCTACCAATATTCAGGACAGTTCTTTTGAGCATTTCTCTCTTTGGCAGACAAGGTTCCTGAAACAATGCTATTCACTAGCTGTTCAATTGTCTCTACAACTTTCCGATCAGCTCGCTGTGGGGCTGTAGGAAGAAATAAAATGCAGTCATTGTATTATTCTCAGCAACAGAGTATCAATATGTCGTCTTTGTTATTCTTTGACAAACCGACATTTGCAATATTTCAACATATTAGTAGAAAAAAGGCTGCACTTACTACTAGAATAAATTAAGGAAACCTCAGAAACTTTCCAACTGTTTTCTCAACTCAACTTAGACTCTAGAACAGTTTATTATGAGAAGCACTGTGGTTTAAGAAACTTACCCTCTGCCATCCTGGGCAAGTTAAGCCATCCTTTAAATGGCAATTACTTATTGCACCGAAAGAATTTTGTGCAAAACAAGTATATTTGAACAGCACTCTGAAGGAGCGAGTTCCAAATTATTAGCCGTTCAGTGTCAGTGCTGCAAGATCTCCCTGCGAAAGTATCTGAAGTTCAATTAAGAAAAAACAGATGAATATAGTAATGACTAAGAATGCTTCAGAGAGGATGAACTAGATGGCCTAATACGGTAGAGGAGATACTATTCCTATAGATGGTAGTATATAAGCAACTTCAAAGAAATACACCCGCATCTGATAAATGCAGTAACGGTAACATCTCCGACTTTGCTTATATGCAAGTACTTACGCTGTGAGGTAGCCAGTTACAGGTCTGGTCCTGGCCTCCCTACCTTGAAGTTGTGAAGCTGGAGGGTAGGGCAGCTGAAGCAGCCAAGGGCACAAGGTGAAAATCCTAGATTTAAAGTATAAGCACGTGCAGGAGAGGGGAGGAAGGAGACGTGCTTTCATGCACAAAGCTGAAAGCAATTGCTACAACAGATAGTATCTACTACCTGCCTCAGCACTGCTAGGGATGTACATGAAATTCCCAGAATTAGGAATTCCTGACCTAATGAAACCATAAAAATTAAGATAAAATGCTAGCGACAAATAAAGAAATTATATAGTGCAAAGTATCTTACAACAGTTCACTCACTTTTAACTTTTGTGTCGGGAGAGAGTTTTTTAAGCTGTACTGTGGACTCTGGTTCAGCTTTTTTCATCTGAATTGGATATCCACTCTTCTCCAACCAAGCCTTCAAGTTTTCAATGTACTCTCTTCCAAACAACGTTGAATCATCGAAGTTTGGGAATAGTGTTGGTGCTGGAGCCATTTCCTGGAGGCCTACGGCTTCAAGTATTTTCTCTTGCCTAAAAACAGATGCTAACGCGAAGGTCTGACCCAGAAGTGCTAAAGACTTACGACAAAGAGAAACAGTGGTCTCAAAAGCATTTGCCATTTCTCTTGGATTACCAAAACCACTCGTCTTAATGCTTAATTCGTAAGCATTGCAGGCCATAAGCAGCGGTGTAACACCTTTTAGGAGGCGGTCTTGTAGCCTCATTATGTATTTATCAAAAGGTTTTATTATTTCAAAGAAGCAGTTCTTTGTTTTCACAGCACCCTTGTCCAATAGCATATTTAAAAACTCATTGTCCACTTTGGGAGTTTTCAGAGCAGCATGTTGTAAACTCTTGATAGTAAAGAAACAATAATCTCTGTGTTCTGGCTTTAAGGAGCATTTGAATGAAGCAAGCATTTTTGCACAGGTTTCTGTCTCTAGCTCAAAGAGAGCTCCAAAGAGCTGGGAAAATTCTGCATCGTTTTTTATTGCATGAAACCCAGCCCATTTTATAATTTCTATTCCAAATGTTGAAAAAATGTCCGATTTGTCCACAAGGTCAAAATTGAGATTTCTGAAAACATGTGCAGGTTTTGGGAGCCTGAGAATAGGTCTCTGGGTTGTTATAGCTGGCCTCTGATTAGGTCGTGGAGGCAACTTTTGATTAGGGCGCTGGACGGTCACTGGCCTCTGGTTAGGTCGTTCAGCAGTTTCTGGCAGCTGATCAGGCTGCATAGCTGGCTTCTGATCAGGGCCCGGCTGCACTTTTTTAGTGTTCCATTTCTTTAGGGGAGTTTTGATATCTCCTTTGAATACTTTAGTTTTAATAGCGCCCCTTGTAATACGCTTTCCTCGCAGAGCTCTTCCCCTGCCAATGTTGCCCCTCCGTATTGGGGGTCGGAACTCGCTGTCAGATTGAATTCCAAAGTCTACATCATACTCCTGATTTTCCATGTTGCCATACTCATCTTCCATGAGTCCTGGAGATCTGAAATCACCTAAAATATCCGAAGAACTAAAGTCAGTTTCATGTGGTCCGGTGGATTCCCAAGAGTCAGGAGGGCCATAGTCCTGGTCATGAGAAGCCAGGCCCCCATACTCCCGGTCATGGGAAGTTGGGCGTCCATACTCCCGATCGCGAGACGCTGGGTGTCCATACTCCCGCTCATGCGAAGCTGGATGCCCATACTCCCGGTCGTGCGAAGCTGGACGCCCATACTCCCGGTCACGAGATGCTGGACGGCCAAATTCCCGGTCACGAGACGCCGGGCGGCCATACTGCTCATGGTAATAGTTATCTTTCCTTATCAGAGGACTAGCAGATCTGTAAGAAGGTCCTGGATAGTCATCTCTAGGGTCTTCACTCCAGTCGTCATGTGGATGGTGCTGGGCACTGTCATGAGTATATCTTCCATCATCATGAAAACTGTCTTCATATCTTGGTCTTGGGACTGGCCTTGAATGAGCTGTAATGATAAAAACATAAATACACCAATGCACTGCAAGTAGTATTAAGAAAAAAATTTAATAAACACACATTTAGACACTTAGAAGAGTCAACACATCAAAACTTCTGAAGAACAGTACATGTATCTAACTTTAGGATATTCCCATTTGCTTTCTTACGTACATTGAATAATTCATAATAAGCAAAAAGCAACAAATGATTAACAATGCCTAAATACACCTGACAAAACAACTTATCAAAAATTCTACTCTCACTAAAGTGGAAATGCAAGTTCTGTTATAAACCCCATTTTCTACTTGCTCACAACTTTCTCAGTCTAGGAAGATGCTAATGTTGTGCTCATAATGCTTCTACTAGGATTTCTCAGATGCAAAAATATCAAAAGCATGGACTTTCTGTTTCCACACTGAATGTCGGAACTCCGTGGTTGAACAGATCATATTTTCTAAAAACTCATACACAATTATCTAAGATAACATTAAAGTCAGAAATACTAGAGTTTCCTGCAAAGTATCCAAGAATCCCTGTTCCCGAATTCCAGCAGTTAAATTAAGTATTTAAAATAAATGATTTCTTAAAGTTGCACAAGGTCCGAAGAAAACAGAAGAGATCTCATTTTAAAACTCTCAAGTTCCTATGAATGTATTCCAAGTTATTTTTTCTAGACATTTTAAATATCAAATTCAGAAGACAAAAGAATTTGCAGATCATGTTTTGTATACATTCACTAGATTAATGTCCTGCTTCTAGCTTTTTCTCCAAAAATAACATGAAATACAAAGACCCAAAGGCTTCAAATGCACTCCTACATTTATTTAACTTATCAGACATCAACAGAATTCCATCCTGCAGCGATGCCTCTAGAGACCTCCCTGAAATTGGACCCACTCTCTGATGCAGCCTGAACAGAATTCCTTTGTTTGAAATTCTTTTTTTTTGCCTGGAATTTGCATTCCACATTGAAATAGTGTCAGTCATAGCAAGCTATTAGCCTCTTAAATAAAAATGGATGTGGAAAAACACCAGCACAAGTCCACGTTTTAGGCAAATATACGTAAACGGAAGGCAAGGAATCTCACACAGCTGTTACCAGGAGAGCCGGTATAATCCACGGCACGTCACGCCCGGGTTTCATTACCTTTAAAATGATGGATTGTGTCCTCTATAGCATCACCCCGGTCCATGCGATACCGTTTAACTTTGTCCTGCACTACAGCATCAAACGTCTCCCGTGTGATCCGCCGAGAGGCCATTTTTATCCTGTAGCAAAACAGCACGATGCCGTCCCTGACCGGGGCACGGACGCTGGGGAGGGTCCCTCCCGGCGCCCCGGACCCCCACGTTGGGCTCGGCCCGGACGGATTCCCGTGAGCACCAGTCCCCTTCCCCCGGCCCCCCGCGCGGGGCGGCCCACCCTGAGGTAAAACGCAGCTTGGGGGGGAGCCGCGGCCGCTGGCGCCTCCCGNCCCCGCCGCGCCTGCGCACTGCGGGCCCTGCCGCGACGCACGCGCGGCCTCCTCATCCTCTCAAGGCGGGTGGTTTCGGGGAAGCGCTGCCTTGACGCGGGTCGGTACTAACGGTTAGGGCGCGGTCCCGGGTCGGACGGCGCCGTAAGCAGAAGGGGAGCGAGCGGCCCGCAGCCTTCCGCTCCGTCGGCGGGGCCCCGGGGCACCCGCTGCCCTGCAGGCCCACCTCAGCGAGTCCCCGCATACTGCGCATGCGCAGAAGGCAGATGACCGCATGTGTGTGGCGCGGGAGCACGTTACGGGAGGACGCATGCGCCCTTGCCCCCCCCGCGTTCTTTTTCGCCCCGCGTTTTCCCTCGTGAGGGGGAATTAGCGTGACTTTTTGCATGGGCGCATGCGCGCTGAGAGGGTTGAGCCGGCGGGGGCGGAGCCAGCTGTACCCGCCGACTGTGTACGGCGGCCGGGTAGGGCCGGTCCTCTCAGCCCGCTGCTCTTTGTCAGGCGGGAGGAGCCCGTCAGGGAGCGGCGCTGCGGACGGCGAGGGACGGAGGTGGGTCGTGAGGAGAACCGAGGCCCCTTGTGCCCCTGGGAGCTCCCCCAGTACCTGCGCCNCGGGCTGTGGTAGCCCTGGAGGGTGTGGGGTCTCGGGGCCGGGTGGGTCTGGGCGGGCTGCCCGCCGTGCCGCTCCGGCGGGCGAGGTGCGCTGAGAGCCGTGTCACGGTAACACACCCATCCGCAGCAGAGCAGCAGCGGCCTCCCAGTCCAAATCCTGGGCCTCTGAAATTCCTCCTTCTTTTAAGTGGTATATTTCTGCCCCTTAAGAAAAAAACCCAAAACCCAACAAAACATCCCTTTGAGCATATATTTTTGGTTTCAAGTCCTGTGCTTTTGTTCTGGAAAAGAGCAAGTCACTTCCTTTGTTTCTGATTAACCTTAAAAGGTTTTGCACCAAAACTAATTGTGGACTATCGTAATGACAGGACGAGGAAGCGGTTTATCCCATTCGAGTAAAATGGGATCGAAACAGATTGCGCAGGAAACATTTGATGATGCGGTGCAAGAAAACATTACAGAATTTGAAATGGATCCAGAGGAGGCTGTGAGAGAAGCCGTGCAGCAGTTTGAGTCCCAAGGTATCGTAACTTCATCTACTTTTGCAGTTCAGGTTATTACAGGCTGAGGTTTTACATATCTCAAAATTTAAGAGAACCTGAATGCAAAGATTCATCATCTAGTATTGAAAAGAAGTCTTTGTGAAGTGGAACACAGACACTACTAATGCTAACCTAGTTTCATGAAGTCATTATGACTGAAAAACTGCTTTAGGTGAAACTGCAAGCTGCAATTTGGTGAATGAAATGGAACTTTTTTTTTTTCCCAGTTGACATTTAGCTAGAACTGATGTTTTGTTCCAGGACATATTTGACCATTATAGTTAGCCAGAACTTTGGCAACTTTTCAGCGTCTTTGTGCATCGATCCATGCTTCACAATAGGTTTATCTTTGTTTACTGCGGTTAACTTGACAAATTTTACCCAAACTCCTGTAACTAATATTAATCTTGGTTTTGTTTTTCCTTTTAGGCGTTGATCTAAGCAATATTGTGAAAGCTGTGCGGCAGCCTGCCTCTGAAAATGGTCAAAAGCAAAAGCATCAAATTTTGCTGGTAGGAGCACAAATTTATGTTGTGTTCTAAGGATCAGGGTTATATAATAGTTTAAGTAATAGACTAAGAATAATGAGACATGCCTTCTACTTCTGGCCTCTGTCCCATTTCTTTGTGAGCTCTTCAACAAGCAGTTAATCCCATCTATTCTGCAAACTAGGAATAATATAAAAGTTCAAAGAGCTAGCTTGCACTTTTCAGTGGAAGTATCTGTGTAAGTGCAAAATGCCACTATTTCCTGCCTAGGAAATGCAGAGACTGCCTTTCATAATTTAGAAACAGATTCTGCTGTTCTCAGGTAAACTTAAACCACAGAAGAACTTTAATGAAAGAAATACAAGTAACCTAAGCGGCAGCTGTTATCTAGCCCTTCTGAGGGTAGCTGAAAAGATTGAATACAGCCCCTCACCAGCAAGAATATAAAAATAGTCATGCACACCGCTGACCCCTGTGAAATGTGCTAGTTGGACCCAGTTCACCTATTACTGGTCAGACTGGCATACTGTGACAGCGTGACATTGATGGCAGAAGTACAGAGAAGCCCCCATTCCTCCAAGGGTCCTGTGCCTGAAGACAAAATGCTGCTCTTTGAGACAGCCATTTCTTAGATATGTCAAACTAATTTTAAATTTAAAGGAAGGCTAGTATTATAAATAAACAAATTTGACTGACTATAAAGAACTGTTCTTGTTCCTTCACAGTTTAGATCGAAAAGTAACTCTTGTTCTCTGCTTTAGACTTTAGATTCCCTTGGGAGAGCTGTTGCTGACTCTGATCTTGCTGAGATGGCTGAGCAGCTAGTGATCTTTACTGATCAGTGCAAAGAACAGCTGGCTTTCCGCTACCTGGCCGGGCAGAATGGTGCCTATTCTGTGGTATTCTCTGCCTGCCAGTTGGCTTCAGGAGACAGAAATTTAATGCTGAAAACCTTTTATACTCTGTCTGCCATCTTGGATGGGCAGCCAGACCTACTTGACTCTGCTGGCCAGGATCTACTGCTACAAACTCTGAAAGATTATAGGGAGGATGCGGAAATGACGCTGGCTGGGATCCAATGCATTCGGCATGCCTGTCTGAAACACGAGCAGAACCGTCAGGACTTTGTGAAAGGTGGGGTTCTCCCACTTCTGACTGGAGCTATAGTCCAGCACGGAGACAGTGCTGATGTCGTCCGAACGGCCTCCTCAGCACTCAGGATCATGACGTTTGATGATGACATCCGCGTGCCCTTTGGTCATGCTCATGATCATGCCAAAATGATTGTGTTGGAAAATGATGGGTTAAGAGTCCTCATTGAAGCTGCAAAAGGTAAAATTAACCCCATGACTGTTGATCCTAATTTTGAATCATCTGTGCTTTCTTATCTCAAAACTCTGCGTTGTCGTAACTTGAAGCTCCCCAGAGGTGATTCAGAAATGTGCCAGTAAAATGATGTTTAATTCTTTCGATGAAATGTGCCCTGAGAGAGGAAAATAATATGACTGCTCCAGAGGCTATCAGCAGCACCAAGGTGACAGTTATCAGAGCTATTTGTCAGTCTATCTAGGAAGTATTTTACAGCCCAGTGTGGGTTTACAGGCACATTATCCCTACTGAGGTGCTGCATTCTTGCCAAGAAAGGATATTCTGTCTCAGTCTAGATACAGGGTGAACAGGATGTCATCTGTGCTGATGTGTTTTAATATATAAAGGGAAATTCACTGTTTCCTGTTTCCTTTTTTTTTAATGAAGCAAAGTAAACCACCTTGATTCTGCAGCACCCATCCTTCCTCGTAGTTACTCCATTCATCATCTCTTCTCTGCAGCATTCACAGATAACTCCAGTGTTCTCAGTGAACTGTGTGCCACCCTTTCTCGCCTCTCTGTCAGGAATGAATTCTGTCAAGAAATTGTGGACCTTGGCGGCTTAAATTTTATGGTGGCTCTGCTGGCTGACTGCATCGACCATCCGGTGAGCGACATAAAGTGTACTTGGGGGTGGAGGTAATGCAACAGGGCATGCTTTTCAGTTTAAAGTCCTGGCTGTGAATGGGCCTTAGGCTATGCATTATTTTAGGTGCAGTTAGGGTTGAAACCCACCCACTGATCTCTATTTACCTCCCTATTTACAGCCTTATACGCAGAACTAGGTTACATGTGCTCTGTCAGATAAGAATGCGGTAATTCTGAGCCCCTTGCTCATAGTTACTTCCTCTGTTCTCCGCAAGATGAACTCTGCTTGCTCCCAGAAAAGCTGAGCTGGCTTTCCACCATTCTAGCTGGAAGAGACTCCAGAGGACTTAGATGCTTGGGTTTAAGCTGCTTTGAAAACCTCTGCCAGACTAACAAGGTTCCTTATTACTCTGTCTAGCAAGAAGGTGTGTGTGAGATGCGAGTGACTGAGAATAGTGTTGCTGTTCATAACTGGGAATTACAGCTGTTTGAATGGAGTTGCTGGGGGATGTTCTGGTTGGCTTTCAAAAGCCTGTAAAACTCTCTCTGCAGCTTTCTAAGCTGTTTTTTCTTGATGAACACAGGACGTGGTGAAGCAGGTGTTGAGCGCCATCCGAGCGGTTGCGGGTAATGATGACGTGAAAGATGCCATCGTTGATGCTGGGGGAACGGACCTCATTGTGCTTGCTATAAGCCATCACCTTGCCAACCCTCAGGTACGCACCTGAGTGGTTGATGAAGTCCCACCGGGGCTGGGAATGGAGTTCACGTTTGGGTTGCGTAGTGTAGCTGTGTTATCTCACCTTGTGTTAGGGGAACAGCCCACAGCGTTGCTCTGACTTGTGATAAACAGCTTATGCTGAGAGCAGATACATTCTAAGTACAGTTGTTAAATGATTGCAGCTGAGCAATGTATTAAACCTTTAACATCCAGTTGTTGTAGAATGGTTAAGTGCATGCTTTGGCAAATACTTGTGTAAATGTAAAGGTACGTCCACCTTTCTTGTTCCTGAATCAGACGGATGCTGGATACAGTGTTTTACACCTCTGGGGTGTAAAACTTGGTTTACATGCCAGAGAAGCAGGATGTTTCAGTGGAAGAAACTTATAAAAAAATAAAAATTAGTTTTAAAAATTGCCAGAAAAGGAAGCAAACTCCAAACACTTTTTTTTTTCTTAAAGCAACATTTTCAGCCCGTGAGTGTCTCTTCCCCTTTG
This sequence comes from Fregata magnificens, assembly GCA_013389945.1. Lineage (NCBI taxonomy): Eukaryota > Metazoa > Chordata > Aves > Suliformes > Fregatidae > Fregata > Fregata magnificens. Next base: position 60,397 of record WAAD01021419.1, on the reverse strand, counting down.
TCTTGCAGATCTGTGAGCAAGGCTGTGCAGCCTTGTGCATGTTGGCTTTGCGCAAACCTGAGCACTGTAATGTCATCATGGAAGGCGGAGGGGCGTTGGCAGCTCTTCAGGCTATGAAAGCACACCCACGAGAAGTGGCCGTACAGGTATTTGCCTCAGAGCACTTGATTATTCAGGATTGGTGTTGGCTGTGTTGACTGCGTTCACTGCTTCATTGGAATTTGGTCGTTTTCTTGACAAATACCAGAAGGTTCTGAGTATGTTGGGAGTGCAGCATCAAAATGCAGGACTGCTTACATCTGTCATCCTGATGTGATCAGAGCAAAATTTAGTTTGGGTTTCAAATCCACCTGAATTCAGGTTCAAGGAACTGTGGAGTGCCATGCTTCTCTTCCAGGCATTAATTCTCCCCCTCCTCAAAAGAGCAGGATGAGGATAGGCTCTTTCAGACCCAGCCTGTGCTACGATGTTATCTGCCCTATAGGAGACATTGCCATCAGTTCTCCAGAGTCAAACAAAACACCTACATGGCAAGAAGTTAGCCTCTGGTTTCTCATGCAAGTCTCAGTAGGTCCTTTGTCCACTTCTGTGCTCTCCAGAGTATTAAAATATCATAGAAAATATTTTCTGAAAGAGTAGTTCAAGCTAACTGCCAGGGAAGGTGCCTGGAACAGCGTACAAGGGGGTGGAAAAGTGGGCCTGCTGTAACTGGAGAAGTCTGTCTTAGCATTATTTAAAGAAATACTTGGTATTGCCTGGCTGGTGTTTGAGATTTGGTGTTCTGGCAGAAGTGGGAGGCTTTGTTGTATAAACTTCAGTGTGAAATAGCAGCCGTACTTTTGTCCATGGATTTTATTCTTCCAGGAAATAGTTTATTGCTGTCCACAGCATCTCACATTTGTTTGCCCAGAAAAAGTTCTTTAGTTGGTGCCAGACCTGCTTTGCGTGTGCCAGCATCCTGCATGGATGGTATTTCCCTACAAAAGACGCTAATATCTCTCATTCACCTCTCTCCTCAGAAACAGGCTTGCATGCTGATCCGCAACCTGGTCTCCCGGAGCCGGGACTTTTCTCAGCCCATCTTAGAGATGGGAGCTGAGGACCTAATAACAGAAGCTCGTGCAACACACAAGGACTGTGATGATGTGGCCAAAGCTGCACTGAGGGATCTTGGCTGCAAAGTGGAGCTCCGAGAGCTGTGGACAGGTCAGAAGGGAAGCCTAGCTCAGTGAATCATCACCCCGCTGAGCAGTGGAGCTTCAAGACATCTATGTACATGAAGTCTAAGGGGGAAACCAAGGGGCATGGATTAATTTGCAGTTACATTGAACTGGAATATCTGAAGCAAATGCCTGGCTTGTGAGGCTGCGGTGAATTTTTTATTGGGAGCTACAGCTGAAATGGCTTTATGCATTCACAGGCTGCAAATCAACTCTGTGTAGTCATCGTTCCCTGAATCATCTAACGCCTGAAGATGATCTGCTCCCCCCTGTTGTTACGTATGTTACTTGTGTACAGAACGGGGCCGTTCCCGCATGCTCTGTTCTATACAGTAAGAGCAAAAGTGGATCTTTTCTGGTAGGAGTTTGGTACGTATCATGGCAGCTGGTTCTGATTTGTTCCTCTGCTCTCTGCCGATGGAGGCTAGCAGCCTGATCTGGTAACGGGATGGATGAGGAGGAATCCCATCATTTGTGAACGTGTTCTGTCCTGTTGTACTGTTCTACTAACTGTTATTTTACTGCTGACCACATGCTGTGTTGCTTCTTTGTTCTGGATTTTCAGCCAACATAACATTTTAAACAAAAGCAAAGTAAGGATTTTGGATAGTATGGCCCAAAGCAACGTGCTTTATGATGTTGCCATTTGCATCCGGGAGGAAAGTTCATATTCTCTTTCAGTGAGATGAGCAAGTTGGGGACTGGTAGCTAGGTTGGTAGTTTCAAAGCAGGGGCAAACGGGCAGTGGTACCACGCAGCAGGAAGCCAGCACTGGGGAGCCTAGGCTTTGGTTATATCTTAGCAGGGCAACGCTTCCCTGAATCCAGGAGTGCTGTAATTGTGATGAAGAAGCCGTGCGCCTCGTGGACCGAAGACAACTGCAGACTTGGGGGCAAAACAGGAGAGGTGAAACATCCAGAAAGCTAAAGGCTTCTGTGTGCCCCTAGCCAAGTGGTTCCTGTTTCTTGCTGAGCTGTGTTGTTACCAGCTCCGCTCTGGCTGCTGCATCTTCCTCCTGTGCTGCTGCTGATGTTGTACTTGAGTGGATGTTTTCTAATGTGATATTCTCTGTAGAAATGTTGACTCTATAAAACATAAAAATGTACAAGGGTGGTTGGCTCGTTACGGAGCCTTTTTGAGACTGGGAAAGAAAGGTGGTGGAAATGCCTTGCTGCTGAGTTTGTAAGTAGAGCCTCCTGCAGCCCTGCACTATCTGGCAGCAGATAGCAAAGGTCATTGTGTTCTTCAAAGGCTTCTAACCCCACAAGAGTGTTTGTATGAGGAGAGGCTGCCTGAGTCTCCTCTCTTCCTGCTGTGTGAAAAGCTTGGTGTGTTTGTGCACGGCTCTGACCTCCTACTGAGATCCTCTGGTGGAGGTGCCCTGCTCCTTTGTGGCAGAGTGGGCAAGAAGAGCTGATGAAGAAACCATGCGAGGTCCCAAGTCCTGTGGGTGCCTTGCATTGGAGAGAGAGCCTGATTGCTCTGGGGAACACGTTTGCTGCAGCCTAGCTCTCTCGGGCTTTGCCTTGCTGGTGGGTCTGGGATGGGTGAGAAGCAGCACCAAAGCTTAATGTGGTGCTGCAAGAGAATCAAATGTGGGGTTCCCCCACAGTGGCAGGACAGCTTGGATATATTTTCCTTCCGCTTTAAACAAATGTTGGTGGAATGCTGAGCTGCTTCTAGCTACAGTCTCTTGGTTTTAACCCCTGACTGGGGTATGGGGAATGGAGGGTGAAGGGGGTGTTGGGCAAAGCCCTGCTGGGACGCAGCTGCAGGCCAGGCACGGCATGCTGCCCTGCAGGACCCACGAGGCAGGCACGGGTGTGCTGCCTTACAGGATGCACCAGCCAGGCACTGCACGCTGCCCTAGGGAACGCCAGAGCCAGGCACCGCACGCTGCCACGCAGGGGCCAGGGCACAGCAGCTCGGGACGCCGGGGCCGGCCAGGGCACGCAGCCGTGCAGGACCGGCGCCAGGCACGGCAGGCTGTC
>WAAD01021419.1:0-56642 GCA_013389945.1 Fregata magnificens | reverse complement strand
GTCTCGCCTGCTTCTGCCCCGCCGCCTGCCCGCCCGCCGGTCCCGCTTCCCAGGCGTGAGGCGGGTGTCTGTGTCAAGCCCGTCAGGCTCCTCTTCCCCTCAGAGCCTTCCCCTCAGAGCCTTCCCCTCAGAGCCTTCCCCTCAGAGCCTTCCCCTCAGAGCCTTCCCCTCAGAGCCGGGCTCGGCTGAGCCTGTCCCTCCGGACGCGCGCTTAGATGCGAGACGTGATTTTTTGGTTTGTTTTTAAGTTGAAGCTGACAGTGAGGCCAGCTTGCGTTTCTCTGCGGAGCGGTAGGTGCCAGAGGGCGTGGAAGATTCTAAATGCAGATCTCGACGTCTTCTGCTTCTATCCTTCAGCGTAAGCAAAAAGTTGCAGAGCAGGGGTGACTTTCCCGCTTTGCCTTCAAACGTGGAAGTGGAAGAAGCGTCTCGGATTGGCTTTAAGTAGTAAGGTAAAAAGACACATGGAAAACGCTGGAAACGATTGTGCAGCGTTAACAAACACTGTTCCACCTTCCCTGCTGCATGCAAACCCGTAACTCGCTGTACCGCAGGCGGAGCAGTTGGTGCTGCAGTTGCTTTGTTGACCTGCGCTCCCCTGAAGTTTGGAGGAGTTGAAGACGTGTTTGCGTTTGACTGTGTTTTTCCTCTTGGCTCTTAATTTAGCAAACTGCGTAGAGTGGGTTTGTCACTTGGCTCTTTTTTGTGTCGGGTTCTTCTGCTTCATGGTCACATTCGCTGCTTTTTCTGGAGGTTGTGTGCTCCTCCGATGTTTTTCTGTGGTTTGATGAATTTAAAGTGTTTTGAAGCATTCTGCTTTTTAAATGACTCTAGTTTGGGAGAAGGGGGAGGGGTGTAAAGGAACAGAAGAGATGTCTGTGGGTGTTGGAAAACAGCTGAGGGAAGAGAGACTGTGTAATAAGGGTACCAGCGGGTTGGCATAATCATACCAACAACCTGTGGGTGAATGTATTTAAAAACAGTCGTGTGATTGGGTGTCTAAAACACCAGGGCCGGATTCTGGGTAACTCTGAGCATCTTCACGTCCTTCCAGAGCTGGGGATACTCAACGCTTATTTTTCTTTCCCTCCGCAAGTCAAAACGATTGTTTAGGACCTCTGAACGTTGGTCTTGAGGAGAGCTGCTGTGGAGGGGGGCACTGGGACTGTCCTTACTGTTGGATTTCAGCAGGAACTCTCTGGCCCCAATGATTGCTTCAGGCAGGGGAATTTAGCTCTTGATAACACAGCAGTATGAGCCAGGAGCTGCAGTAATTTCTTTTTGCTTGACCTGCAGCTGTAGCTAGCACACTGACTTGGGCAGTCCTGCTGCGAGGGCGTTTCAGGCATATCTGGTGTGTTAAACTTTGCTTCGGGAGCAAAATAAGGTGAGCACCAACGCAGCCTTGAGTGTGTGGTTACCTGGTGAAGCAGATGGGCTTGGTACAGGTCAGACAGGTTTGCTATTAGAAAAAAAGCTCAGGAACCAGGAATAATATTCTTCTAGTAACTTTGCTGCTAACTGTAGGAAGATGCGTTCAGGTTTGTACCTTCCTTATGTGAAACCGATACCAGTACTTCACCCTGCAGTGCTGTTCTCCGTTTTCCAGGTGATAGATAAGTATTCCTGGTAGCTGTCTTACAAAGGGAGATTACTTTTTGTGTTGTATGCAAAGGTGAAAGGAAATGCAAACAGCTTACTCCAGGTCACCAAATAAATGAGTGTTGGAGGAGTTCTTTGCTCTCTAGTTGCGCTTTAAATCCGCTACTCCTCGCTGTTGTGCAGTTAATGATGAAGGTGTGTCATGTGTTAGTGCTGCTAGGCCTGAGTTACCGTAAGGTAATCAAACTTAATTGAAATCTGTGGTGCTTTGGCTAAGCAGAGCTGACGCTTAACTTCGTGTTAGTTTTTGTACGATTTAAAGTGAGTACGACAGCCAGGAGGGTGGGTAACTTGTGGTCTAGCGTGGCTCCATACAGTCAATGTGGAAAGCGTTGCCGTTAGGAAATGCCACCTGCTCGGCACACTTGCGGGGCGTTCTGCTTAACGATGGAAGATTTTAGTTCTTTATTTTCCTTTTTTTTCATAGGCAATTTAAACTGCTGGGGTTTTAGAGCAGAGATTGTAATTATCCGTTATTGTGTTGAAATAGTTCCTGGCAAAGATTGCTCATGTATTGACTGGGGGTTGCTTGTATTCCAAATAATCTCAGTTTGAATTCAAAAATTTCATCTGTGCTGGCATCTGTCACTTTGGGACCTCGTGTGTGCCTGTGGTGACATTCAGGTGAATATATCTAGGATCCACTGATGGGAAAGCTTGTATTTGCATGGGCCTGCAGGAGGTCTGCTGACCGAGAGGTCATATATAATACTTTATTGTCATTTCTTTATGGCAATACCTTTGAGAAATAATTTTTGAGAGGAGTATTCAAGCTCTTCAAGCTGGGAGGATGCTTGGAGTTCTGTGTGTGTGGTTGTGTATTCGTTTTTCTGCCGCTGTTCCTGAAGGAAGGTGATGCTGTCGGACAAATGGATGGGTTCAGCAGAGGGCCCCTGTGGTTCAGTCCCCTTGTGTAAGTGCTCCGTTCTCCCTCAGACGAAGCTGTTATCTGTCTTGCAGATAAGAACTGGTCTTCACTTTTTGGCTGTGGAAAGCATAGTTGAGGTGATCCCAGCAACAGCCTTCTTTTAGCAACTTTAGCAACAGAATGAAGCACTGTTCGTTCTTGCCAGGATTTTCTCTGTTCTGCGGCTCATGCCTTCCTTCCAAGCTTAGTTCAAAATGCGAAGTCTCCTGGACTCCTCTGAATAATACAGCTGGCTTTGCTAGCAGAGGTTTAGATTTAACCATTTCTCAGTGTTCAGCAACTGGCTTAATTCAAGTCAGACAGTCTAAAGCCATGCAAAGAATTTGTATCTATCCTCAGTTTTATTGGCAGGCTTGAGTTATATCTGGCTGAGGGAGGCAGGAGAAGCGTTTATTTTGTACTTTGGAGCTAAGAAAGCACGTAAAAAAATTAAACTCTTCCAGATATTGTAATTTAGTGAGTCTTTTAGTCAATGATTCTTTCAAATCGTGCTAACAGTTTCTGTACAGACCTTTAAAGGAAGAAATGCAACAGGCTGTTCACAGCTAATGTTTTGGGATCAGGTTTGTGTGCGGCTGAAAGATGAATGAGACTGAAGAGAGTTGAGTCTGCAGGGCATATCTGGTTTTGATTTTTAATGGCTTAATCAAACTGGAAGGCAAAGATGGACCTCAAGGGGCCATATAATTATAGTTCACCCCCCTGTTCTGAGTGTTTCAGCCCCTTTTTCCTGCGATTTTCTGTGATGCTTTTGCTCTGAGGGTGAATTTAAGGCTGCAATAATCTCAGCTCTTACCACATCTCTTTCTCTGTCAGGCTCAATTGCTCAGTTTAACAACAATTGAAGGAAACCTAATTGAGCAACTTCCCTGGGTACTGTTTAACTTCAGCCTGCCTGGGAAAATGTGTGAAAATTTCTGCAGGAACTCTCTCGGTTTTCTTTTTTCCTAATTTAATTATACGCTTTCGTTAGTGATGTTAACAACATAATAAAAAAAAAAAAAAAGAAGAATTAGGAAGTGGGTAGCTGTTGAGTAATGAGGGAAGCTGGCATGTCTGAATGGAGTTACACAAGTGACTTTACCTGAATGAAATTGAAATTCTGCCCCAGAGGTGAACTGTGACTTCATCAAAGTCTGTGCGACAGTAACGTCTGCGAGCTGTAGGTACGGCGGGTGCTGTACACAACTCCCAATTATTGAATAAAAAAGTGTTCTAAGTTCCTGTATGCACCTTATGTTTTCTCCTCAGAAGCAGTTATCCGTCCTGCTTTTTGCTAACAATTAGAGAGAAGTGGATAGCAGGACTAGGTTTCTTCTGCCTATCTTAGGAATACAGCGCGTGTTGTGGGCATCGAGTCATAGCAGCTCTTGCCTGCTGAAACTATGTGGCTTTGCCATTACCTGTCTGGCAGGACACTCCCACGTCCAGGGCTCTGAACTGCTTTTATCATTACTGCTGGGGTAGTTCGAGGAAAAAGCAAACATTTCTTAGCAAATAGCCGCCATTGGATTCAGATAGCTGATGGTGCTGACTGTTTGCTTTGCAGTATAGATGGATAGAGGACATTCTTTCAGGAATCTTAGTGTTTTGTGACAAGTCTAAATTCCACTGGAGAATATCAGACAAACTTGTTTTTCGGTAATGACACGTTGTAAGCCAGCCTCTGGGCTGGATGCCCGGGCTTCTCCTGTTTTCTGACTATGTAGTAATGTGAAAACTGTAATTGCTAGGTCTGCTTTTGTAGTTAAGGTATTTTTCTATTAACAGGTAGTTTCGGGTCTGCCTGGGTGTTGGCAGAATGGGAGTGGTTAGGATGTTGGTGAAGCTTGGAGAGGATGGGCAGTGTGATTTCTGCTTCCACCAGCTGTGAGTTTTGTGCAAAACCTTGTTCTTCTCCTTCCCTCCTTCCCGCTGCTCCTGGGAGTTGGTGGTGTTGATCTGCCACAGGAAAGCGTGTGCGTAGCTGGCTCAATATACAAAGGAGGAACTTCAGGCAAGTCGTGCCGTAATGATGTGAAGTCAGACTTTTAAATAAGGTTTAATTTTGAAATATGGAACTGTATAATAATCTGCAAGCCTTTACTGTAGCAATGGGATTTTAATTGTACGCACCCTAATTGGGGAATTTGTGCTTATTTCTTAGCTCTGATGCCGGTCTCTGAAACTCATGGGCTCTTCTGCTGAGGAACTAATTATCTTAAGACTGTGTAATTTAAAACATATTCAAATGAAAGAGCTGAAATACAGCATCATGACTGGATTCACAAGTGGCTTGGAGAGCTAGAGCTGGCTTTTCTCTGCACCCCCACCCCCTTTGGGCAACGAACTGGCACCTGCCTGTAAGACATTCTTCCTAGTACGTTGCTTTTATCATCTGAATAACTTGATTCTGTCTCGCCTGTCCTTTTAATCAAAATCACCACCAAGAAAAGCAGAATGTCTAACTCGTCAGAGAGTCAATTTGACAGCTTGATTGAACTTGCTCAGGTATTCATTAAGTGCCGCTAGAGAGAGCTGGGAGAATGGAAAGACTAACAATGCTCTAGTTTTTAATGTGCAGAGCATAGTCTGTGCGTCTCCTGGTACGCAGGGCATGAAACTTGGTTTAGCGCACAGATGTTTCTGCAATTGCTAGAACACGGGCAGGACACCTCGAAAGAGTCCCGGGGCTCAGAGGACCGTCACAAAGCAGACCGTGGCAGCTGAGTTCATCAGTTTGTCTAAGATGCCACTGCCAGAAGCGAAGGGCCTGAGCTTCCCTGCTTCGCAGCTTGGTAAATAAGCGTTAATCTGTGACTGTGAGTTAGCGTGGCTGCAGTACAGATGGAGTTGAAGCTGGGTGCCAGAGTAAGTGCTTTGTACTTTCAATAAACTATGGTGAATTTTGTTGTAAAAGCACAGTGTATGTTACTCATTAAACCTCTTAACTTTTGAACTCGCCTTTGCCAGCAATTTTGCTTTCTGATTATATATTCTCTTAGGGAAGTGGTTTGCTCTACGGCGTGTAGTACTGAGGAGTCTGGATCCCGCTGTGTGACAAGGACCTGTGTAACTACGACATAAATAACGCAGAAGTGTGTTATAAAAAAAAAAATCTAATCCGCAGCTATTTTTTGCTTTTTTCCTCTGACTTTGTAAACATAAGTAATGACTGTGTGCGGGGCTGTACAAAATACGAGGATTTAAAAAATATCCAGCTGCTCCATGTTGGGTTTCAGTGGATTACTCAATGAGTGAGCCAGATTGCTATATATGCACAATAATGTCTGGCTTCTAATGGCCAGGCATTATAAATTCACACTGAAACTTTAAAGTGAAGCTTTGTTCCCTGTGGCTCCTGTATGGAGGGTAATGTATGTATTATTGGTCGTAACAGCCAGAATTCAGTTAATAACGCACCGACATCAGAATCCAGCCCAACTCCAAAATAAAAGAAAGCTGCATTGCTTTGCAGAGAGCAGATGTGAATAAAAATAATAAATGCTATTTTTACATTTAAGCCTCTGCAAGTTTAGGGCCTATATTTATGTAGAGCATGTGGGCAGTTTTAATATGTAAAATTGAGCATATAGACAGGTGTTTGTAAGATCAGGGCGTTGGGCACTAAAAATAAAAAAAACCCCAACATCTCTGAATAGAATCAAAGAGAATATTGTTGAGTAAATGGATGTCATCTTTATGCACGCGCATGTTCTAAAATAAGTCCAGGCTTAATAACATCAGTTTAGTATTTAAAATTTCCTTTTAGTCATCTCTTTCTCAATCATCTTTCAAAATCATGTTTTAAAATAAAGTAGCATATTGCATTTCTAAGCTCTTTAGCATGATTTCTATTTTTGTGGGCTTATTTTTGGTAGAGATAAATCTGATACTGTGACCTACATTTCTTTATTTGCGATAGCTAGGGATAATATCTCTACCTGTGATTTCTGTCATGCTTTTGCTGAAAGGCATTGTTTTACAATACATTTTCCAGGTACGTGACATAAGAAGGAAAGGAAGTAACTACAGAGAGTAATCAGAAATAATCAGCAGTCTATGTTCTCCAAAATAATTTAATGAAATGCTCTGCTCCGTAGTGTTATGAATCATCTTTGGCCTTGATCCATACGGGAGTTTTTGTTCACATGGTCTGCTGTGACCAAGCTTCTGTGATAGAACTTTCCAAGTGCAAACGTTGATGCTGTTTAGGTCGTGCTTTGGGCTATCAGATGTTATCTTTGATTAAAAGTTTGAGTTATTACTCTGTGAGCAACATCCTGCGATCTCCTCTTTCCGAAAACACCCTCAGGAGTTGTAAACACGTTGATATGTGTCTTCCCAAAGCTCTAGCAAGTGATGTCTGGCATTAAAGATAGCCAGGTGTGTTTGTCCTCCCTTGGACTGAGTGCACGGGTCATGCATAGCTTCATCATCACAAATTGGTCATGCACGAATACAGACAAAGCTGATCTGTCTCTGGCTTTGCGTTAATATCTCTGCTGCAACCACAGGGTTTTGAAAGTGAAGTCTGGCACTAATTTATGAGAGCAATGCGGGGAAAAAAATAGGTCAGCAAGTATGAAAGGTGCTGACAAGCATATAATATCTAGAGATTGTTAAAAAGGAGAAAAAAAATAGTCTTAAGACGGCCTTTCCAAGTAAGCAAGCAAGCTGTTGTGCCTGCGGTTTCCTAGGCATCAGAGTGGGGCAGAGTTGAAGTAACTTGCTGGAGGACACGTGAGAAGGCTGTGGCAGAACTGGGGAGCTAACAAAATGGAAATGTGGCTATCCGAGCAGGCTTGTTGCTTAGAAAACTGATCTTTGTAGTTACACACCCCCTTTGTGAATAGATTCAGAGCTCAGAGAGGCCACCTTTCTGTGCTAACTCAAGTTCTTCAAACTTTAGCTCTTTCATTTCTACATATTTAAGGATGAAAAAATTGCATCATAAAAAGCAGAAATATTAGAAAGTTAGATGCTGAAGTGATAACTTCTCTTTAAAGCATTATCTCTGCATTTATACTCTGCAGCTAAGGTTAGATTGACCTTGCCTTTCATGAGGCAAATGAGAGCATGTATCACAGCAAGAAACGTCTGCGCAAACTGCACTGATTCACTAGCTACAAGCACATGTGCATTGCAACTGTGAAGAAAGGGAGTTCTGAAATCACTGATGTGCTGCTTTCAGTCAAATCGCTAGCGTCATCAAAATAGCCTTTGTGGCACGTGTGAGGCATTGGATCCATATCTTTCCTAAAATAACCTCCAATTGCTTATGGCAGGCTTTCGGGACTTACTGCTGTGACTATTTTTTCCATTTTCCAGGGCTGGGTTTTAAGTTTCTGTATGCCTTCTCCAATATCTGAATGCACAGCAGTCAGACTGAGCAGCAACCAAGATCCTCGCTGTAAGCGATGGAAGAAGACAGAGCAGGATCCGATTCTTCTCTCTTAGAAACCACAGATATTTTGACGTTGTAACTTGCAGCTGAGTTCCTTGTGGGCTGAAAAGAGCGAATATGATTGACACAGTTTTTACATAGCGCCAAAGTACCCTCACACACATACACTTGCACCTTAAAGGAAGGAAGTGGCGCTAGGATCCTGGAAATGCTCCTCAGCTGGGAGCTTGGGATGGGGGTTTTCCTGCTGAAGAGGGCCCTGGGAGTAGGTTGCTCTTCCTTCTTGTACAAGCTTTTTATTGCCTGCGTATTTGCTACTTTTGACACTAACTTTTGCTTGTCCTTGTTTTCAATTTAGGAGCCGTAGCTCTTCTGCCCACTTGTAAGTGCAACTGGTATGGGTAATGGTGTGAGAGAAGGTCAAGTGGATTTCAAACAGCAGGATGCGGAGCCAATTACAACAACCCATCTTCCGTCAGAGGTAAGAGCAGGAGATTGTTGGGTATATGCAGTGGGTTTGAGAGAAGAGCTGCGTGGCTACTCTCCGAAGGAAGCATCTCAATGGGATTTGGGCTGCGGAGTCCTGAAAGAGTTGCAGTGTATGTGCAAGCCACGTAATGTGTAACTTTAGCTTTATCTGAGGATAACCAAGCAGTTCCAGCCCTCTGGGAAGAGGCTGGGCATCGCTCACAGCTGACAGGCAGGCAGGGCTGTGTTCCTTGTTCAAGGTTATGTCTTGTTATGTCTTTAGTGGCAGAGTTGGGAAGCGAGCCGTAAGTCTTGGTTTCCCTGCTCTTGCTGCTGTTACTAGACACCTGCTAGAAACACTGGAAGAGGCGCTGAACCTTGGTCTGATTTAGACCAAAACTCAGGCTCAAGTTCACACAGTGCTGCCTTTGCATGGCTACCCTTGCGTTTAGCACCAGACAGGCAAAGATTGGAATGGAAAATTGAACTGAACCATGTATTTTGGTAATAAACATTAACTTTTTAGCTGTGAAGCATTCTGAAAAAAGAAGAATGTTAACTCCTCTTCTCCATGAAAACACAAAACATACCAAAAGTTAACGTTCTTAAGCCTTGTCGTGACTTGTCTTTCAGTCTGTAACCTTCACAGTGTTACATTTCAAGTCATTTACTTGCTTTCTGCCCATGTGTTATGAGAAGATAGCTGCTTTTTAAATATGAGCTGTGGCAGGAATGTCAATAACAAAAACACTTCCATTCCATTTATCATAGTAGGGAACCTGTCTTGTTTCATTCTTAGGCTCTTGGGAACAATGTGGAAATAGGGCTTGCGTGTTACTGGAAGGGCAAGAAAAAAAACTTTCCTTCTGTACATGGTTAAATCATGAGGAGGTGGTGGCTTAGCCTTTAGAAGCCTTAATAGAGAGAAAACGGTACGTGTAAGAGGTGGCAGACCTTGGAACTTTGCATCTTGGCAGACAAGTCTTGTTCTTCATGATCTGACCAGGAATTTACTGTGCTTGAAATTTTGAAGAGAATTTTGACCCAAGCCCTTGAGAGGGGGTAAATGCTGCAGCAAAGGTAAAATATTGCAACTTTTGCTTAGGATTGACTGTGTCACATTGAACAATGCTTTATTCCAGGGTAACCAGGAGAAAAAGAAAGTACTCAACTCCCTGATGTCTGGTGCATTGGCTGGTGCTGTTGCTAAAACTGCAGTAGCTCCACTGGATAGGACAAAAATCATGTTTCAAGGTGAGTCCCATTGGCTTTTGCAAAATGCTATTACTTTATTCTTAGCAGAATCCAAAACAGCTTTTCTGATCTGCTCAGCCAGCTGTTCTCCAGTACTTTGCCCTCCTTCAGTCTGCAGGGACCTGGCAGGATGCGGACAGAATAGTGACATTACCACAATGAATTGAGTCTAAAAACCTATTGTTTGATTCTTGGTAGGATTATTGCAGATGTCGGTCAGCGGTGCATCTGGCCCGTACTGTTGGATCCAAGTCTCGTGGTAGTCAGCAAGAGTTTTGCTATTTCAGTGTAATGCAGACGCACGTATTGTTGGTTAGAGACGATGCCTGTGGCTTATGAACGTTGGCTGGCCACGTGTGTTCCATGGCATAAGGGAGAGTTTTGGAGCACAGAGTAAATAGACACTGTAAAGGCAGCATTTGAGGGGAGGATTGGCAACACTCTGGATTTCTGTGTCTGTTCAGTTTGGAGAAATAAGGTGGGGAGGGGAAAGGAGCAATACAAGGAGACGCGGTGACGCTGGAGGGAGGTAACTGAGCTGTTTGTGTTTCTTGCTAAAGGCTGGATGCCAGGCTGTGCCTGCTCAAATGTATGCGGTCTTTTCTACTAAGGGTTGCATTGTATTGCAGCTGAATTGTTTTGGTTAGAGTTGAAGTTAATGATGAAAAGTACTGCAAGAGGCATTGAAGCTGGCATACCTAGCTTTGTATTACAAAGCCCTTTCTGGAACCGGTAAAGTGTGTAACTGAAAATTGGAATCTAATTGGAATAGAAAATTCTCACGCGTTTAGCAGGATTTGGGATTCAGCCCCATCATGGGCTCTGTTCAGTTCCCCTGTTTCAGCGCAGGAACTGTCAGCTACACTAATTGTCCCAAAGGGAAGGGTGCAGACAGTTAATACAGTAGACATTTGGTGAGGCCAAGAATTTTAAATCTGGTTGACATCCCAGATTAAATGAACTGGGTAGGTTTAATCTAATCCCTGGATGAGATTTAATTTTGAATTGACTTTCATTTGACATGATTTTCATTCTCAACATACCAGGGGCTGAGGTCTGGAATAGCGGGGATATAGATCAGGGAATTCAAGCTGTAGGGAGCTAAAGCCTGGGCTGGCTGCAGGCTGGGATCGCATCTGTGACCAGATGCTTGTGCAGCAATGAGTACGTGCTGTGCTTTCTCACCAGAACAAACACTGTAGTTCACCTAAGGTTAGAAATGTCAGGATCAGAGGTGAGATGGAAATGGCAGAACTGGGGTGAGTCAACAGCTGTCCGTATAAATCACCTTTAATTTGTACAGGCCTACATTTATAAAAAGACCTGTTTGGTTTGGCCCACTAAACTCACTGCGAAGGGTATGATTAAAAATTGCCTGGTCTGACTAATTTCTTGGTATCTAATGGATTTCTTAGTCTCTTGCTCTCCTGAAGGTTTTTACTCTGGGACGTCTTCCCTGTCTGTGAAGAGGGAAAGCATCTTTGGGTTGTATGAGCTAGGAAGGTTGTCCCTTGAACTAGAGACTGAAGAATTTTCCCGTGGGAGAGGGAAAAGAGCTCTTTTCCATTGCAGAGCCAGCTGCGATTGGTTATTGAGGTGTTTTTATTTCTTAAAAGAAAAAAAAAAAAAGTGTTGAATTGCATAAAGGAGCAGCGTGGTGAAAATGTATTTGCATGTGATTGTTTGATACACTTGAGAGGTTATAAGTCTCAAAGGAGTTTGAAAGAAACTGCAGTAGACACTTAATTGGAACCATGTTTCATTAGCGTTGCTGTTCGGGTTTTAGCCTGGGTTTCCTTCCTGCTGTAGGAACGTTACAAAACAGAGCTGCTGTATGCCAAATAAATCTTGCTTCCAAATGCCTTGTGTATTACATAGTTAAAGAGATGCTGTCAGTTTGAATGGATGCAAGAAAAGAAACTGAGTGTTCATTTGAGTTTTGCTAGGATGGAACCATTCTTGCGTGGAGCCTCACTAAGCAGACCCTTTCTTTGCTGGATTCTGGCATTAGGCTGGAACCTGGGCATGGAAATGCTCTAGTAAAATAAGCGGTCAGTGCAGTTTTGATTTTTTTAAAAATTTTTTATTTATTCCTTTCTTTTTAGTGCTTTAAAGTAAGAAATGTGACAGAAACTGAGCGTTTTCGTAACAGTAGGTGGAAAAATGACCTTATGTGCTAAAGAGAGTTTGGGAGCACTTACCAGTGGACAGTCTTTGTTTATTATAAAGAATCTCTATTTTCTCTTGCATTAATTCTTTTGCTTCTATTTTTATCCCTTAGATAAAATGCCTGTATGGTTTATTTGATCCCCCTAAATGTATTGCAAGACCTAACGCTCATTTTTTCTTTTTAGTGTCTTCAAAAAGATTTTCTGCCAAGGTGAGGTGATGTGTCTGTCTCCTGTTGACCTGAAATGTTTGATTAATGGTAGTAATAGCCCTACCAGCATCTTTTGTTTGTATTTATTTTACTTTCCTGCTTGGGTTTTATTAGCAGCACTCATAGTGAAAGAGCACAGAGGGAAAGGCTGGAAACGGTATTGTTTATAATACTCCTTAGGACAGTGCTCTTTCACGTTCATGGTTTTGTCCGGTGCCTAGCACGGAGGGGCCTCAGTCCTCGTTCATACTCCAGGTTCTACCTGTGACATGACTGTAAACGTTGTGGCATCGCTCAGGGCTTTGTTTTGTTAGGCCTTCTCCTCTAGTGGTTGCTTTCTTTCCCCCAACCACCATTGGAGTCGTTTCAGAGTATATAGGAAGCTGGAATTTGGGAGCTGATCGCTAGCATGGCTTGCTGAATGTTTTGTTGCATGTCCGTTACGGCTGTTCCGTGTGTGCTGTGCTAATATGTGTAATCCAAATGTTTCTGTCTTATACTAAGAGGATTAATTTGGGTTGAGAAATGGTTTGTGTAAACAGCAGTCCAGCTCTGTGCCTTGCCCTCAGAGGGAAAATGAAGATGTCTTGAATGTAAAACTCTGTCTTCCTGACTCCGGTTCTTTTTTGCTCTAATGTATCTGATTCAGTCTCCCCAGAGAAGATGTTTTAGTTGCCTTATTCCGGAGTCAGGGTTGCAAGCGTAAACAGCTGATACCAGCTTACTGTGGTTGGGGGGGGAAGGAGGATTTGGAGAGGTTAAGCTATAGGGTCACCTTTTCCCCCTCTATTGTTTGGACTCCCTCTTATCATGATCTCCCTGTCTGACCTTTGATCCGTTGCCTGCAGGAGGCCTACAGGCTGATTTATCGCACCTACCTCAATGAAGGCTTCTGGAGTCTCTGGCGGGGGAACTCAGCCACCATGGTCCGCGTGATCCCCTACGCTGCCATTCAGTTCTGTGCACACGAAGAGTACAAGCAGCTCCTGGGGAGCTACTACGGCTTCCAGGGAAAGTAAGATGCAGCGTGGCTTTGATCCTTGCAGAGGAGGATGGAGCAGTTTGTGGGACCGTAGATTGTAGGGAGGGAGCACGTTTCTCTGCTTTGCGCAGGCCTGCGGTGTTGAAAGCTCTGTTGGTACGGAGTTGTGCCGGCCCCTCTCGTGGTGGCTCCGCAGAACAGGGTGTGTGAGGGGGCTAAGCAAGGGGCTGGGCTTCTAGTCTTGCACAGGGGAGATCTTTGTGAGAAGACAACCCTGTCTTCTAGAGGCATGAGCAAGAAGTGGCCTAGACGTTGAGTTAGCACTTCCCTGTGCTGAGAGTGGGCAGGCAAAACAAAGAGCTTTTCTTTGCAGGAGAAGCAACAAGATCCAGCCTTGCACTGTTATCTGAGCCATGTGCGTGGCCTGAGCCTCTTGCTCTTGGGCATGTAGTGTCTGAGACACCCCAAGTCAGGCTTGCTGTCCTCAACAGATGTTTCTCTAAGCCTTTGTCTTCAATGGTTGTGGCAAACCACAGCTGCTTCAACCCCCACCCACCCAACTCTCTTCAGTACACAGGCAGGGAAGGGATTCAGTAGCTGATAGAGTAGAGCCATCCTCAAAAGCCGCATAGTATTTCCATCTCCAGGTGATCTGTTTGGTCTCTTCTCTCACCTTACTTTAGAGCGCTGACACCCTTTCCTCGATTCATTGCTGGCTCTCTGGCAGGCACAACGGCTGCCATGTTAACCTACCCCTTGGATATGGTCCGTGCTCGAATGGCTGTCACGCCGAAGGAGATGTAAGTGCCTAACGAAAGCAAGTACAAGCACCACGAACAAATGCAGAACTTTCTTTTAAGGTCAGATGACTTTATTCCCATTTTCTGGGTCACTTCTTGCTCGGAGCCTTTGGTGTAACAAACCTCTTGCTGCTGGGGTCTGAGCACTGATTAAATGACCAGAGTCCCAGTTAGTCCAGGGGCTGGAAGGAGATTGATACTGAAAGACCTCACTAGTAAAACCTGTGTGTTGGTTCTTTAGGAGGCCAGCTGGCATGATGCCTCTGGAAGAGATCTAACAAGACAGGATAGCATGTTGTGATAGGGCTATAGGAGAGCTAGTGACTGGCTTCTCCATTTGCAGACAGGCTTCTGAAATCCCTTCTGAGCTGTTTGATGAGCTCAGAGCCAAATTAATTAATTGTTGATCCTTTAGAAAGTCCTGTTGGAAATATTACTTGTGTGTGCAGTCGCTAACCAGCGCAGATTTGGTTTTCCTGTGTCCACATGCTAGGTACAGCAATATTGTTCATGTCTTCATCCGAATATCCCGAGAGGAAGGATTGAAGACGTTGTATAGGGGATTTACACCAACCATCCTTGGAGTGATTCCGTATGCTGGGCTTAGCTTCTTCACCTACGAGACGTTCAAGAAACTACACGCAGGTAAAGGCAACTTGGTTTGCTTTCAAATGACGTGGTGTAGGCTTTTGGCCAATTCGAGATGTTTGAATTCAGTGGTACGTGTCCTTTTCCTGGCCTTGAAGCCAATTGCACAGTTCTGTGCTTGTGGAGGATGCCTTGTGCCCTCGTCTCTCCAATTCCAGACTATGAAGAAGGCAAGCTGCAGAAAAGCAGTATCTCTGTCTTGCAGAGGAACAAGAAGGTGCAAGTCCTGGGTGCAGAAGGACTTGGTTACATACCAAGTCACCTAACAACCAAGTTGGGAGCAAAATCTCAGGAGCTCTGGCACTCAGTACTCTCCTTGGCTCTCAGCCCACTTGACCTTAATCACGTGTTTATTACAAGAAGCTTTCTACACTCTGCTACTTTGTCTTTCCCAGATCACAGTGGGAAATTGCAGCCATCCCCTCCGGAGCGGCTTTTGTTTGGTGCCTGTGCAGGCTTGATTGGCCAGTCAGCTTCTTACCCCCTGGATGTGGTTCGCCGACGAATGCAGACAGCGGGGGTTATGGGACACACGTACAGTTCCATCCTTCTCACCATGCAGGAGATTATAAGAGAAGAGGGACTAATCCGTGGCTTGTACAAAGGACTCAGCATGAACTGGGTCAAAGGTCCAATTGCAGTGGGAATAAGCTTCACAACCTTTGACCTGACGCAGATCCTTCTCCGTAAATTACAGCACAGCACTAATATTGAAAGGTAGTAGCTTAATCCCCACAGCCCTTGCTGGGGAAAAGTATAACACGTGTAGAAAGAGCAACGCTAGCGTTCCCTCACTTCGTACATGCTCTCCTGCAGCTGAGAACTTACCTTTCTTGTTTGTTTGTTTTTTTCTGTTGTTGTTGGATTTTTTTCTTTTTAGTGAGCCTCTGAGTTATTTGGAAACCTCGACCTGAAACTAACTCTTCCCTGAACAAAATTCTTCTTACAATTCTGCAGAACTGAGTCCTCTAAAGTAGCTGCCTCACCCTTCTGTTTTACTCTTTGATACCAGGAGTGGAGCCTCTCAAACAAACACGTGCTGCTGCTGGCTCCTCACCTGGTCTCTGTGGGCAGATGAAGCGGTGGATGATGAAAGAGAGGACTCGGTGCTGTTGGAGTGAACCCCCGAATCTGGGAAGTGACTGCTGCCTCCTGGTAGGCAGTTTTTAGTTACTGAACATGTGTTAGCTGGAGGCAGTCTGCCAAGTGCAATATTCCAGTTAGTCTGTAGGGAATTCCACATTCCTCTGACGTGTAAGCATCGATCTCCATAAAACAGGACACAGCAGGATTTAACAGGTCCGGGTCACTACTTTTGTTCTGGAAGTTGAATGTGAGCTCCGGCTGGAAATGCTGCCCTTTTTCAAATGTTCTTATTTCTGGGTTTTGTTGCATAAAATAGCCCTTGCTTGCAGTGTCCCTCTGAGATTACCAAAGATTGTAGACAGCAGGGGAGGAACGTTCTGAGCGGTTTTGTAAATCAAATTCTTATGTTTGTTGTCAGTGTTGTTGAGTTGGGGCTGCGCCTGGATTCACAAACTGGATTGAGTCGAACTGCAGTAGTACTTTCGGGCTACCCAAACCCTTCCGTTGTTGTCATGGTCTTAACGGCAGCGTTTTGTGAAGGATTTGGCAGACTGTAGTGTTGATGCCCTAGAAAAGGAAGTGTTACATACTTAAAATTTAAGCAGTTTTATCCTTCAGTGTTATTGTTGCCGCTTTATGCACAATGCAAGAACAAACATCTCAAAGATGCATGTGCGATGCCGACTTAGCTATCCTGAAAGGCTGTTCACGTCTGGTGAATGCAGCCTAGTAGTTGACTCAAGCTGCTGGCCCTGCTTCTGAACAACCTTGTTGTCTTTTGGTGCCTGCTGTGTAGGTTCTGTCACTTCTGTTGGTTAGTCCACACCTAAGCCCACTTGCTTTTATTCCTAGAGCTCTTCTGGACCAACTGGGTCCTTGGGAGAACGAGCTCCACAGCCGGTATTGTCCCTTCAGAAATATAGTGCCAATCATTTCCAGTTGCAATTTGAAAATGAACGGTGAAGTACCTTTCAGTGTTTCTATTTCAAATCAGTCTTCAGGGAAATGGAGGTTTGGGGGTGGTTTTGTTTTATGTTCCATTCCTATATTAAATTTGGAGTGCAAGAGAGGTCAGAGCAAACTTTAGACTTCTCTGGGAATCAGATTACATAAGCCAAGATTAAAAATCCTTTTCCAGCTGATATAGTCTGTAATGTATAAAAGAAAAATAAGGCATAATTTAAAAGCTGTCCTTTTCTGGTGTACGTATTTTAGCCATTGTAGTTTGAGTCTCGTGTCATGGCTTTATTAATGGGAATGGAGGTAATTGCACAATTGGTAGAAATAGCTTTCTCCTTTCTTTTGTCTTTGCACTTGTTCTTTGGAGCATAACTTGCTTCTAATGCCAAATATTTCCCTAGGAGTTGAGCACCTACGCTTCCATTTTGTGGACTGGCAGAGAGCCAGCATACCGAAGTATTAGCATGCATGTTGTTCCCAGAACACGTGGGATCAATCATACTTTAATGGTTGTGGATGGGCGGGGTATTAACCTCAGTAATTTCTGCCTCCAAGCCCACAAATGATGATTTCCGTTGTGAAACTTGACTGCAGTCACTTGATTTACCTTGTAGTTAAAGAAATGTTAGGCGGTGTTGTTTTAAGAGTCTTTAGAGACAATAGCCATGAATTCTGTGTATTTTTTGCTCCCATTGCTAATGGAAGATGATCAGCTATTCTCTTCGTTTGGGTAAAATTTTGTTTAGTCCTTTGCAAGAGCTCTGATTTCTTTTCTCCAATGGAGAAGCCAACTACTTCTGCTCTTGTCTTTATCTTGTCTGGCCCAGTGAGGAAATACTAAGGCAGTTGCATCCTACCACAAAAGTGAGGTACAGACCAGCAACTAGGTGTGTCAGCAGTTGACTGTGCGTACATGCGTGTACGTGTGTCTGACCGTGTGTACAGTCTATGCCAAGTTCTCTCTCAGCTTGGCGGCTGCCAGTTCAAAGCACAATCCTTTCTGCACAGCTGATGGGTACTATATGAGGATGAGAGGAAGCTGAACTGTGGCATCCAAGTTAGAGTGGGCTCCTTTGCTCCACAGTACGGTAGGTCTTCTCAGAGGCAAGCGCAGCAGACCTTGTCTTATGAGATGTTGAGCATCACTGAACTCCTATGGCAACAGAGGTGGCTTAATTCCTCCTGGGTCCTGACTGAGAGAGGATTTACACTGGATGACTAGCCTCTTGTTTGGGACTGAGCGGGAGGGCAGATCCGCACAGGGTACCTTCTGCCACGTCAGAAGTGCAGCTAGTGTGTTACGTGAATGGGAAGCCTGTGGAGGAGGCAGCTCCTGGCTGGCTGACCCTGGCATCGCCCACCTTGCAGCTGAAACACGGTGCAGGCAGCTCATCTAGAGCCTGGGGACTCTGAGCTGAGAAACAAGACCTGAAGCACAGCCAGACTTGGAAGCATTGGGCTCAGATAAGTTGTTCCTTAATTAGCAGCTGCACCTGATTTTAATTCAATGGAATTTTAGCCAAACACGTTTTTCCAAGTTTTGCAGGCTGAGTGTTCAGAGACAGATCTTGGAATTCGGTCTGTAATGGTTTTGGTGCTTTTGTTTCTTGGGCAAAAGTGTTCAGAGGAACTGTGTGTTACTGCTTTGGGTTGTTTTAAATAGCTTGCCCCCCCCACCTTCTCTGATTTTGCAGAGGAGAAACAGTGTGTTCTCTTCCTTTCTCTTAATCCTTGCATGAATTGAGACATGTTCCAGATCTCTCTGCTGCCTGGAATGAGTGCCCGAGGAGTTTTGGGCATGCTGATTTGGAAAGGGAGGGTGCCTGTGTGCTGGCCAAGAAGGTCTGTTGCCTTTAGCTCTGAGAAAGGAGACAAGTCTAACAGGAATATTCTCTAGTCCTTCTTTTCTTTAGAACTTCTTCGCTACCCCAAATTCCCCAATTTTTTTCAATTTATTCTTCTCAAATTCCTTGCTTTTATTTTCAAGCCATGTTTCTCATTGTTCCTTAATGCGTTACCGCCAAATGTTAATTTGTGCTTTTTTTCCTTGTCTACTCTCCCTCCCTCCCGGCTTCTGCACCTTTAGTCCCGCACTAGCACTTCAAGAAAATCAGGTCCAATGAAATGCATCCAAAATGACAAAGTTGCAGCTTTGATAGCGATGCCCAAACAGCCCAGCTAGGCTTCCCCCTCACAGGCAGGGATGCTTGTGTGTGGGAGCAAGAAGTTAAAGGCACTAGATGATGGGGCAGAAGGCTTTCTTGAAAGGTTCTTGAGCTACTTGTCCAGCCTAGCGCCTTTCCTTCTCCTAGCGCCTTTCCTTCACAAGCTGTGAAATGCTGCTGCTTCTTACCGTTTCCTCTTTCGGTACTTCCATGTGATGCCCACTGTGCTCTGTGAAAGTGGCTGCTTGCTGGGTAGGTGGTAGCTCGGGGAGAGCTGGTCCTTCTGGGAGCCTCAGAGGGTCAGTTAGGGTACTTCAGTATGTGGGAGGTGGGATCTGAGGTGGTTCCTTGCAAACCCCTTTGCCCTGCGTGCCCCGTGCAGACCTCTGCCGGTTCCCTGGGAAGACGGAGCCACCAAAGAGCCGTCTGGTGGTTGGCAGGACTGTGGTGGAAGGATCAGGAGAGGAGTCATGGCCTCCTGAGGCATGAAGTCACTGAAAGCCATGGGGTGGGTAGTGTGGTGTAGCATTGGTACTCTGTGGAAGCTCTCCAAAAGCAGTTTCATAGCTTCTATGGAAAAGTAGTGGTACTTTTGTTAACTTCTTATCGCCTTCCACCTAGAAGGACTCGAGCACCTATCATCTTCACCCTCTGGTGTCTTTAACACAAAAGCAGGTGAGACATGAAAGGAAACTTTGAGCAGAAGCACTGCGGCAACCCCGAGCGAGTCTGGTGCCGGTCCTAGGCGGGCAGGAGGAGGAGGACATGCAGTGGGATAATTCCCATGCCGTTTCCCCAGTGCCTGACTGGGTACTTGGGCTCTGCTGGGAGCCAGGGTATATGTTATGGACCCTCCCTACCTGGACTGGGCCAGAGGAGGAGGTGGCCTTCCTACAAAACAGCCTTTTTTTTATTGTAGGAGCTGATTCCTCCCGCTACCCCCATCTCCCCCTTAAATGCCATGTGACGCAGGGTTTCCCAGCACTGTTCACTGCCTGTGTGGTCTATGCATATATTAGCACAAACAGTGTTAAATGCCTTTTGTCAAGACGCGTCCTCACCATCAATGTGTGCGTGTATGTGTGTGTGTCAATTTTGACTGCTTTTCTTGGATCTGGAGTTCTATTTTATTGCAGTGAAGACACTTTGTTATATAATGTTTATATATTTTAAGATTTGTGCCAAGAGAGGATGTATATTTAATAAAAAATATAATTGACTTTGCAGGCTCTCTGAGAGTGTCTCCTGTTACATGTTGCTCATGAGAGAGGGGCCTGGCACATCTGGCCAGTGCATTTATTGAGGGACTAAACATGGGGGTGTCGGGACGGGGTGGGGGTTTGACTGGGGGTACCTCTTGTGGGGCTGACTGTGCCCCCAACCGCACAGGTCTCCTGTGCATGGAGCTCCCTCCAAAATTCCTCCCATGGAAGTCGGGAGAAGCTTGAAGGAAGGAAAGCCCCTCTGGAGCTGGCTCCAAACCTGTGGTTCCTCCAGAGGAGGCCCGTGCTGTCCCTGTCCCCAGCGCCGCAGTGTGGGACGGGGACGGGTGTGCAATGGCAGCAGGTGGCACTGTCGGCTTAGGCATGGCCCAGTGGCTTCCCCGAAGTTGGGGGTCCCCCGGCTGCTGCTCAGCCCTGCTCAGCTCTTGGGGCTTCCAGAGCTTTCAGCTGCGTTTCAGGTCTAGTGTGGATGTGCCATTGCGATGCTTTGCCATCTCACACTCCTTGCAAGGTAGGAAAGTCTCAGCAGTGAGGACGGATCCAGCCCTCTTGGAGCAGCCTCCCTGTAGCCCACTGCTGCTCCCTGCAAGGCAGGGCAGAGCTGATGTCCTGGTTGTACCCCAAGGGAAACAGACCCAGAGGCTGAGACTTGCGCTAAACCTTGCAGGAGGCCTGTGTCAGAGCTGGAGAACGGTCCCTGTCTACCTCCCCTGGACCAGCTGCCTCCAGACCCTGCCAGCTGAGCATAGCACCCCTACCTTTGGCCTTCTGGCTGCCTGTGTGCAGGGGAGCATCCACCTGGGTTGGTTTGGGCTGCCAGCCACAGGGAGAGAGCTGTGATTAGAAATTTCCCTCTGCTCCAAGCAGGAACAGCTCTGCAGGATGCAGGCAGTGAGGACAGCAAGGGGCTCTCATTTTGGATGGAAGTGGGCTGGGAAGGCAGGGCTCTCTGCCAGGGCACGAAGGAAGACCTCCAGGAGCTGCTGCAGCCCAAGCCCTCTCCCCAGACCATGGTTTCTTGCCAAGTTTGGCTCAGTGGGAGCCGAAGGTAGGCATGCACCAGGGGAGCAGGGGTGATGCGAGGCCAGATCTGGGTCACAGCAGGGACTCCTGGTGCCAGCAGAGCCTCTGCAGCGACACAACCTCTTGGTCCCAGCTGCTCCCCTCTCTGCCGAGAGCCTGAGCGTGGCCCTTTGCAGAGCCCAGCCCGTACCCTATTCTAAATAAAGCAAAGATACAAAGAGTAAAAATAATTCTGGGGAGAGGAAGATGGGGGGGTTCTTTCATTTTATTTGATGTGGCCCAATTTCAGTGCCTGTGGATCTGTCTCCTGCTCTTGGCTAGTCTATCAGTCATTGTCCCCGCCTGAGAGGGTCACGTCTGGGCAGATCTCAGGGGAGGAACTGTCTGCATGTCTGAATGCAGCACAACCCCAGGCCCTAGCAACCGTCCTCCTGCTGCGAAGGCTTCCCTGCCAGCTCAGCCCCTGGCTGCTTGCTCCACATGCTTAAGGAAAATTAGATAAATGAGCCATCAAGGCAGTCGGACTAGCTTTTAATGGGATGGCACAGGCTGGAACAAGTCCCTGTGCATCCTGGCCCTGGGGGAATCACTTCTTCCTTGCACCTTTCCACCCACATCTTGGTGATAGTGCTGCTGGAGCCAAATTCCTCCTGGCCCTGTGCTGGTTAATGATGCTGCTCTGGGCTCTGGTTTCCCAACCTGTTTGCTAAAGGGCAATTTCCCCATAATTTTTTGCAAAAGGGCTTTTGCTGCATCTGCAGCGTGGGTACTCGGGAACCAGGTGGAGTAGGGCTGTCCGGAATAGCCCTGTTAACACCAGGCAAAGGGCTGCCTTCTCATCTTGGCCCTTAGCAAGAGGGAATTAAGACTGTTACAAGGCTATCAAATAGGATCAGAGCCCCTCTCCCTTTCTCTGAGCAGCCCAGACCTGCTAATCCTTTTTCATGCAGCTGGGCCCGCACCCACTGAGCGATGGGGAAGAGCTTGGCTGAGATGGACCAGGGGCAGCAGACCCTGCGTCCCCCCTGCAGTCGCCATTGGGCTGAGCAGCGCTTTATCAGCCCGGGTGCGATCGCAGTGCGGAGGGGAGGGCGGGCCAGGAACAGGCACCGAGTCAGGCTCTGGTGGGGTGAACGTGAGGTCCCCTCCTCGAGTGCAATGGGGCCAGGCTGCAGCGTTTGTTCAAGTGCTCAGCCTCTTCCCATTGCTGCAATAACACGGACAGGGCTTTGCTGCTCGCCCGCCTGCCCAAAGGCAGCTGCCCTCGCACCGTGGGACCCCCTGCCCTGCTCAAGGGGTTTCAGGGCCACAAAGCGCAAACAAAGCAGCGGCTTTCAGCGTGGCAAATGGACTCTGGGTTAACTTATTTATTTCTAAAACAGCCAACAGCCAAGGCTGCTGGGCCTGAGGATTTCACACGAAGCAGAGGGATGGCCCCAAGGAGCTCCAACCCAGCTGGCCAGAGCAGCGACCCTGCAAAAATACACTCACCCTCAGCCAGTGGAGGCAAATGCTAGGCAGAGCAAACCCCAAAGTCTGTGCTGGCGAGCCACGCTGTCGCTCCAGCCCGGCTGTGAGGTCTCCACCACGGAAGGGCGATCCCCACCGAGTCCTCTGCCCAGGGCTGGCAGGAACTGCTGCCCTTGAGAAAAACAGCAGCAGAGCTTTGGGCAGCTGTGACGGGTCAGAGCAGGCAGCAGCAAACCCGGCTGTGGGGCTTCAGCTCCTCCATCACCGTGCGGGGCTGGGAAGGGTGAGAGGGGCCAGAGGGACGCAGCCCGGAGCGGCAGCAGGGCGAGAGCAGGCACGGTGGTGATCGGCGGCAGGAGCAGGCGATGCCCACACTGGCCCAGATACATAAAATCCGTCATGCTGAGAGCTGGTGGCAGAAATGACCCCACGTGCATGTCCACGTGTGCCACAGACATGTGCAAAGGGGGAAGCCAGCCGAGGCAGGAGCAAGGGGACCAGCAGCCAGGCACCGACTGCACCCCGAGGCAGGTCCCAGCTCCCCCCAGTCAGGAGGCTGCTAGGTACTGGTGGAAGTAGAGGCCGAAGAGGCTGGTGACAACCTGGCAGGCGGCCACCCACCAGGTAAGGAAGGCGAAGAGTCCACGGAAGAAGAGGGGGGTGAAGATGCCGCCCAAGACGCCTGTGATCTGCTCCACCGCAGCACGCACGTCCTCCCCGTCCTCACTGCCGGGACGTGGCGGTGCTGCGGTCGCTGCCGGAGGGCGCGGAGTGGGCTCTGGGTACAGCCCCCACGAGTGGTGCCCTGCGTGACAAAGGGGACGGGTCCGCAGGGGTCGGTCCCCGCGCTGCAGCGCCATCCCCACGCTACAGACGTGGCTGAGTCCCAGCACGCTTGCTGCATGCATTAGGTTCATGCCAACTGCAAACCACGTCTTGAGAGCCTGGGGACGCCTTGGATGCCGACAGCTTGACGGTGACTTGCAGGTCTCATCCTGCCCCTCCCGAGCCCCTGTGTCCCCCACGTCCCTCCGCCGCCTCCTTACCCAGTGTCTTGAGGAGCAGCGTGCAGTGGAGGGTGAGGATGATGGGTCCCAGGTACTGCAGACTGACCACGGAGACGTAGCAGTAAATCCTCGTGATCTGTGGGCAGTGGGGATCAGCAGGAGGCCAGCAGCCGTGCCCGGACCCCCGCTCCCACCCCAGCTCCCGCGTCCGGACCTTGCGCTGGATCTCCAGGACGGCGATGCGCCCGGCTTCCTTCCTCATCTGCTCCACCCAGCGCTCGGCCAGGCCCAGGTATGCTTGGAGGTGGTGACGGGTGACGGCCAGGCGCAACAGGCAGAGGCCGACGATGGTCCAGAGGCGCGCGGTGTTGTAGGCAGAGTCCGACATGCTGGGGCAAGAGGAGGGGGCTGTCTGGGAGATCTCAGGGTCCAGAAACACCCCGTGCCCCAGAGGGGGTGTCCGATGGGAGAGGTGGTGGGGAGGATGGGGGGGCTACTGGTGGTGGAGTAGGTAGACTGCTGCACCCATGCCTCAGTTTCCCCTCAGAGCAAGGATGCTGGGGCACAGTCGGACCCACTGCCGGTGCCACACTTACATCTGCACCGTCTGCTTGCCCATGGGCGCGTGGAGCAGGAAATCCCGCGAGATGGGCTTGATCCACATCACCACAACGAGGACAGGCGCCAGGAAGCTCAGGTGGAGCAGGACCCTGCGGCAGAGCCATCAGACACCCCCATGCAGCCTGGTGCCCCCCGCTTTCTCTCTCCACGGGCAGGGACCGCTCCTCACCCACACCCCCTCCACCCTCTCCCATCACCAAACCTCCTCGCCGCCCCGCAGCCACAGAGCCGGGGGGGGTCCTGGCCCCTGAGACGCCAGCACCCACCCCCTCGCCTCC
Source organism: Fregata magnificens (assembly GCA_013389945.1). Lineage (NCBI taxonomy): Eukaryota > Metazoa > Chordata > Aves > Suliformes > Fregatidae > Fregata > Fregata magnificens. The sequence goes on along the minus strand of WAAD01021419.1, from coordinate 32,301 downwards.
TTCCCCACCCACAGATTTCACCCAACTGGGTCAGGGGCTTGTCGGCCGCCGTCCGGAGAGCATCGAGGTGCGTTTGGGCCAGGCGCAGCCCCGGGAAGGTCAGGCAGGCACCCAGGAAGGAGCAGAGGGCCACCAGCCCCAGCTTGAAGGCCAGCTTGGCAAGGGGCACCCTGCGGAGAGAGAAGGCAGCGTGAGGGGGACAGGTTTGCCCCGTCCCCGGTGAGCCCTGGAGGGATTCTCGCCCCAGACTTCCAAAAAACATCCCAAAACCCCCGTCTCCCTCCCCGCCCTACCACCAACTCACGTCCACTCCCAGCCCCGCTGCTTCAGGATGCTCTCCAGGTTGCTGCTGACGCCGGCCAGCCCTGTGGGGAGCGACTCCCCATGAGTGGGGTGCCCACAGCCCCCAGGGACCACCTGCCTACCCACCTCTCCCTGTCCCCCCCTCACCCACCGGGCTCGAGGCCGAACTCCAAGTAGTCCTCACGGATGACCAGGGCCACCATGGCGAGGAGGAGGAAGAAGAAGGCGAAGGTGAGGCAGACGGAGCGCTCGCCCCCTTCCTCCGAGCGGAAGTAATGGCGCATCACCATGAAGAAGACCTTGCTGCGGGCGAGGGGCGGCCGTCAAGGAAACTGGGAGCTTCAGGACCCCCCCCCAACACCAGCGGGACCCCCCTGCTCATTAGCACATCGTAAACCATCCGGGTCATTAGGCCACCACCACCTTCTCCGCGGGGAAGGCTCTCATTAGGCACCTTTACAGCTCATCAGTGAGTGGTTTATAAATCCATAAATTTAAATTTTCTACCTCAACTGGCTTTTAACGGGGAAAAACCAAGGACGGCGGGTTCCCTCTCCTGCCCGTCGGCAGCCCGGACGCGGCGGGTGGCAGCAATCGTACCCCGAAAGCCGGCAGAAGGATACATGGAGAAGACGACAGTCAGCAGGCACCAGAGCACCCCGATGTTCGTCTCCTTCTGGGGGTCCGCCAGGCAGTAGTAGCCCTCGGTGAAGACATACACGGCGGTGGAGTAGACGGCAAAATCCACGAACCACTGGTAATCCAGGAAATAACGCAGCACTGGTGTGACAGAGGGACACGTCACAGTGCTGCGGGGACCGGCGGGGGGTCCCAGGCATGCCCAAGGGTCCCGGGTCCAGGGCGATGCCGCGTGCCAGGACGGCTGGGTGCACGGGAAGGGTGCTAGAGCTGACGCTGTGGGGGTTACCGAGAGCATCCACGGTGGTGATGGGGCTGGTGTCCAGGCGGAGGTCGATGTCCCGGGGCACAGAGAGGGGCTTGTCATCTGTCACGCCGTTCATCCTCCTGCAAGGGAAGCCTGGGCTTGGGACGGCAGGCAAAGAGCTGGCTCGTCCCTTGTGTGGGACATGGTGGGACAGTGCCGAAAGCCCCTCACGTGGCAGCACGTCCCCACCTTGGGGCTCATCACCAGCACCGGCCTCGAGCCCATCTGCGGCCAAGGCTGTCAGTGCTGCACCGCCCCAGGGGAGTCCTGCAGCATGCCGGGACGACTTCCGTTACCACCAAAACAAAATATTTATCATTTTAAGTCCCTCCTGCCTGCCAGAGCCACAGGCGTGAGCTGAGCTGACCTGTCCCGCTTGGCCTTGGGGCGCTGCTTGCCTGCCAGGGCGCAGAGCTCCTCGTCCGAGGGGTGCTTGTAGCGGTGGAGGCTGGAAGGGAGCAGTCGGGTGTCAGTGGCACCGGGTGTCCCCGAGGCCCCACGGGGACGAGCAGGGAGGGATGGGCCACGTACCTGCCGTTGCAGAGCAGCCAGCGAGCGAAGGAGCAGTGCGGGGCCATCTTCTGCATGATGCTGGCTGCCAGCAGGCTCACCACCACCTGCACCCCCATCACCGCCTGCACCGGGGACACGCTCAGGGGTCAACCCCGGCACCCTGCCTCCCAGAGCCGGGGGGCGAGCTGGGGAGCCCCCCCACCAGCCTGCAGTGCCGGGGCTGTCTGCTTCCCCCAGCCCTCCTCCCTGCTATGGGACACCCCGGGCATGCACTCTCCGGGCATGCACACCCCCCGGGCATGCACCCTCCGGACGTGCAACCCTCCAGGACACCCCGGGCATGCACCCCCCCGGGCATGCACCCTCCGGACGTGCAACCCTCCAGGACACCCTGGCCGTGCACACTTGGTCATGCACCCTCCTAGGCATGCACGCCCCGGGCATGCACCCCCCGGGACAGCCTGAGCATGCACCCTCCGTGCATGCACCCCTGGGCATGCAACCCCCCTGGGCGTGCACCCCCGGGCATGCACCCTCCCGGACAGCCTGGATATGCACCCCCCGAGCAGACNCGGTTCCGCGGGCGCTGCCTCCTGGGAGCTGTGGTCCCCGCGCGGCCCCGCTGCCGCGGGTTCGAGTCCCGCCTGCGCGGTGCGGGACAGCGGCACAGCCCCAGCAGCGGCTGCATGTATGTATATAAATTAAATCATATACATGTATATGCCTGCATCCCCTAGGTATATATCTGCACACACGTGGGTGTGTATTTGCACCTGGAGAGCCCCTTCAGCCTGAGGCTCTGCGATGCCCATCCCTGCAGGCAGCCCCTGGGCACTGTATTCCGGGAGCAAAGGAGGACACAGGGGTTTGGGCAGCAGCGGCTCGAGCCCCGTGGCATCCCCGTCCTCCTCCAGCCTGGGCCCGGGGCTGGCTAAGCTGGCATCTTCCCCTCCCTGGTGCCCTCCGTGGAGCAATGACGCCACAGGGCAGGCTGTAACCATCTCGCCTGCCGTGTCCTTTTGCCCACATCTTCCTTGCAAGATAAATGGGCTCCTCTCCTGCGTTTATCCCCCCGTTGTTCCCGGCTGCATCTCCCTGCAAGCACTGGAGGAGCCGAAGGTGGACGAGGCCAGGGCAGAGCCCGCTGGGTGCAGCTCATCCAGGCTGACGGTGGGTAAGGGGCTTCAGGGCCCACCACGATGCCAGCACCTGCGTCACAGCGGGGGTCTGCAGGCATTTCAGCTGAGCTCGGGGTTATTTAGGGCTGTGACAGCCCTGCCCTGCAAGAAGCACCCGCTCCCCCTGACGGGGGGCTCCGCGGGTGCTGGTGGGTGCTCCTGGTCCAGGCAGGGTGCTGGTGGCCCCGAGGGGTTGCCATGGATATCAATCTCCCAGGCAAAGGGATGCGCTTCCCGCTAGATGTCGCTTCCGCCCGTGCCCCGAGCATCCCCCGCGGGTTGGGGTACCCAGGCTTGGGGGGTGCCACATCCCCCCCCACCCCAGCACCCCCAGGGCAGCCTGGGCATGCGGCCCCCAGCGTGCCCCCCCACGCCAGCTTTGGCCAGGAGCTGAGCAGCCCCTCCGCCCGACGGCGGGGAGAACTCGGGGGCTGTGATGCCAAAAAACCCCCCAGCCTGCCCCACGTGGCCTGATCCTGGCTGCCAGCTGCTCCCGGCTGCGAGCCGAGCCAGGGTCGGGGGAAGCAGCCAGCCCCATCACCTTTGCTGGCTGGGCACAGCCTGTGCCCTGGCCCCCCCCCAAACCCCCAGATCCCCCCAGCCCTTGCACCAGCGCGCAGCACTGGCTGCAGGGTCTGCTCAAACCGGTGGCTGCGCGTCTCTGGAACGAATGCAGGGCCCCAGGATCCTCGCAGCCCCCATGGCGCTGGCTTTCAGCTCCGCCGAGACACAAAAAAAGGAAGGAAAGGTGGAAGATGGATGCTCGGAGCACCCCCAGCCTGGCTGCCCTCCCCCAGGACACAAAAGCCCCTTTGAGGACTGATTTTACACCGCTCCTGCAGAGACGCCCGAATTAGCATCAGCAAAGGGAGCTGCCGCGACGGGCGTTGTCGGTGCTGCTGTAAAGTCATTGAATTAATGGGGCGCGCCGGCCCTGCGCCCAGTGAGGGGGTGCCAGGCCCAGCATGGTCCCCGTATGCACCGGGGGGATGTTTCCTCCAAGAGCTGGGGCTTGGCAGCCACACGGCGCCCACCAAGCCGGAGCCGATCCCTGGACAACTGAGCTCCCGCTGGTCCCGCAGCTGGGGGACCCCATGGGCACTGCGGCCAGGGACCGGCTCAGGGACTCTCCACCTCCGGACGATGCTGGGGGCAGCTGGCGGGCCAGGCGCCGGTCTGTGCCCGTTCCCCCCGCAGAAGTTTCCCATTTTGCACAAAGACGGCGGCGGGCGGCAGTGGGCATTGTCCGGGCTGCATCGCATTACCCAGGGCTCCTGGAGAAATCACTTGTATTTCATGCTCCATTGAGCAGCTGCCTGTATATATTTTCTGTGTTGCACTTTTAGCATGACAAAAGGAGAGGGCCTGTGAACTCCTTGCTCTTCAGACCTCTCCGACACGTCCCCTGAGCGGAGCCCCCCTCGGTTAGCATAACAAACTGCCACGCTCCCTCCAACGTGCTCCGGCTCCCTCCCGTCTCTTTTCCCGAGGTAATTTAACGTACAGCTCAATATTTGGGCGTCTGGGTCGCTGGTGGCGGCGGCGGGCGGATGGGCGAGTGCGTTCTTGGGGGGTTCAGAGGCAGGGATTTCAGCAAGGATGTCCTTCTGACACATCCGTAGGGGAGCCGGCCCGGCCACCCGTCACCCGTGCTGTGTTTAACTGGTCACCAGAAACACTGGTGGGACCCCACAGCCCTCCCTGTGGGGGGACTGAGCCACAGCAGCCTGGCTGGACCCGGCACCAGCTCCGCAGCTCTGGCACCCTGATGCCGAGTGAGCAACCGGAGTCACCAACCTCTGTGGTGACGCTGTGCATCATCCCCTGTCTGCTCCTGGAGCTGCAGGTCTCCAGGCTCTGTTTTTGCCTTGAAATTTGACTTAAAGACAGAAAAATGGTGGCTGCAGAGCTGGAGTGAATGTCAGGACCAGCGGCACCAGCTGGGGCTGGAGCAACCAGTCAGTGCACTGGGAGCTGGTGGTGTTGGCTGGGTGTTTGTCCCTCCTCGGTCCCCGTTTGCACAACCTGTCCCACCCGTCCCCCATCAGGGCCACCCGCGGGGAGCCCTATGGACCAGCAAAGCGGGGCCAGACCCAGTTCCCAGGTCTGGGGTGGAAACAAGGAGAGGGAGTGAGGGTGAGGTGAGACGTGCCTGGCCCCATGCCGACCAAGCCCGAAGCCGGGCTGCTCCTGCCTCCCCCCAGCCCAAAAGGGATGGGACATCATCCCCTCCGGGGCTGGGACCACCTTGGGGCACCGCTCACCTCCTGCCGTAGGGAAGGAGAGGGCTGGCAAGATAAAAGCTTGACCCGCTGGGAAGGAAACATACCCCGGACACCGGATCTCTCAGGGATTTGGGGTGTCCTGCAAGAAAAAGGGGCAAAATCCTGTTCAAACACCAGTGGTGCAAAGGAGACCAGGCTGTGACACGGCTGGGGGCTTTGAACACCTTTAATGCACATGATTTTTTTTCTCCTTTTCGCCTCGTCAAGCTGCAGACCTCATCCTCCCGACGCCTCAGGCTCAGTGGCAGCGCCTCTGTGTCCCTCCAGCTTCCCGGGATGTCATCTCATGGTCCATGCACCCCATCTGGCACCGAGGTGTGGGGGGCCCCCCGGGTGGGAGCCCCCGGGCACGTCTGGCTTCAGCTTATATGGGAAGGGAGGGAGCAAGCCCTTACCCTGGGGACGGGAAGGGCATTGGCACGGATCCTGCCCACGCTTCAAACCGAGCCTTGGCTTTCCTCCAGCCTTTCTCGGTCACCTGGACCCCACGGCGTCCACTCATGTCAACTGTTAATGGGAGAAACTGGTATGAGCCCAGTCCCAGCCCAGTGAGACTGTGTCACCACCATGCCAACTCCCTGCCCAAATAATTTCTGCCATCCCTACAACCGCAGTCCCCATCCCACCACGCACTTGGGGACATTTCTAATGGGGTCTGGCAGTGGGAACAGACAGGAGTTTGGGGTCAGTGTGTGTTTAAGTGGTTGGTGACCCCCTGGGACATCTTGAAAGAATGCAGGTGACAGCGGGAGCAGGAAAAACCATGCCGCTGCCGGTGTCTAATGGGGACAAGAGCTCCCACCCGGGCAGGAGAGGTGGTTGTGTCCCCTCTGTGCAAAACTCATGCAAGACCTTTAAGGTGATGCTCCCAAAGCAGTGAGAGCTCTGGGGAGACCTGGGCACTGCTGTGGGGTTCTCGGGGTCCCCACCTCCCGCCCCACTCCCACGGGCTGCTCCAAAAAATCCTCATCAAGAGCCGTGCTTTGTGCCGGGTCTCTTGCGAACAGGCTGACCCTCACGCCATCCCCAGGGCATGTGGTGGCACCTCTTCACTCACGTCCTTGTTGCTGCTGGTCGCTTGCGGGGGGTCCCAATACCCCAGTTGTGGGGTGCAGTCAGCAAAGCCCTCGGTGCGCTGCCGGGCAGCTGCCTGCAGATGAACATACATGGCGTTAGCTGCTGCCTGCACTGGGGCTGCCACGCTGCGTCATGGTGCAAGCATCCCTCCCCTAATTCCAGCTTCCTCTTGCATTTTCCCCCTGCTCCCCACGGCTGCGTCCCCTCCAGCCTTTCCCTTACGCAGCTTTGCAGGGCCTGAGCCCGAATTTGCTCATTAATTGGCCAGTTGGGGCATCCTTGTGCTCTCCCTTCACGCTCAGCCTTCAGCCTTGCTTTATGGGGTGCTAAAGCTGCGCTGACAAGTGCTACATGGCACAAATCCCCAAGAAGTGCCTGTTCTTGCCGGCTCACCCAGCCCTGATCCCCCACGAGGGCTCTGACAGCTTTGGGGTTCGGGTCCATCTCCCTCCATGGTCTGTGTGGGGTGGGGAATCAGTGCAGGCTGATCGGAGGGGCTCCGTCCCCTGAGCCCCCCTGATCCCGTGCACACCGATGCCCTCAGGGATGCACACGGGGCCATGCATCCCCACCCGCGCGCATGGATGCCCACGCAGGGCCGGGGAAGGCGTGAGCGCGTTTGCATGTGCTGAGATCACCTGATGCTCCAGCAGGAATATTGCGCTTGGAAAAGCTCCTCCTTGATGCTTTTATGCTTGGGCTTTGCCAGAGCCCGGCTGGGCTCTCCCTCTGGGATGCTACAAAGCCGCTGGGCTGCAGGGAGGATGCTCGCTGCCAGAGGGGTCCCTTGCAGAGCCAGGCTCCCTGCAAACCCAGCCTTTCCCATCACAATCCCACGTCAAACCCTCTTCCCAGATCTCCCTCACCCCTCGCCTGTGCTGACAATACCGCATCTGTGCCCCATCTCAAAGGAGCCTTGTCCAGGGGATGCAGATGCCCTGGATCCCCCTCTCCGGGGGCAGCTGCGTTGCTTCCCCAGAGCTTGGGGTTCACAGTGGCGCTTGCTCTGCCTCCCTTTAGCCAAGGGGGTCCCCGTCTGTCCCTCCACCTCCCCTATCTCGTGGGGTGAGACCACTCGAGCCGAGGATCTGTGCAGCGCCTGGCGCAGGGAGGGCTGGAGCCACGATGAGGATCTCAGCAGCTCATCCAGTGTGATGGGAACGCGAAGGGCTCGATCTCGCTGCTGCACACAGTGTGAAATTAATTAATTAACCAAGGTCTGTTTTGGGCAGGAAAACTAGTATTTCTTATGTGTTGAAATGCTCAGCTAATTTCTCTATTCCCTAATGAATTGACCAGCCCAGCTGCTTACGGGGCACAAAGCAACCTGTTTGGATGTTCCCCCCCGACCTTCGCCGAGGCGCAGCAAGAGCCACCGGCATCTTTTCCCTGCTCCGCCCTGGGGGCAAGACACAAGTGACCCCCCCCGGAGCCCTGGGGCAATTTGTTGGCCCAAACCTGGGTTTGTGGCAATGCTCAGCACCACTGGGGCAACTGCCTGGGGGGGAATAACCCCACGAGATGTGGCTGTAATGTAGGAAATGGGGTGCCAGGGGTGTCCGGGCTCCCTCCTCCCCCGGCTGCCCTGCCCTCGCCAGGCTGGGAACAGCTTGAGTGTCTAGGCAGGGAATTCATTTAAATAAATTTCCATAGGGATTAATTTTGCCCCTTCTCCAGCAGTGTGGCGGAGGCGAGCGTGTGTGTGTGTGTGTGCGTCTGCGAGAAAAGCTGAGCCTGTTTTGGGGGAGCTGGGGAGGTGAGGAGGATGGAGGGCACCATCCTCTCCCTGCAGCCCCATCCACCCTCACTGCCCTTCATCCCTTCATCTGCAGCTTCAGGAAGGTTTTGAGCCCGTCCTCGCCCACGCGTGAGCCCGGCCCAGCGGGCGCTCGGTGCCAGAGATGCTGGTCCCAAGTCGGGGGGATCATCCAGTGCAAATCATCCAGTGCCCCAAAATTTCAAAACTTTCCAAACAGAGCTACGGCGAGCCGAGAGGTGGCATCGGGTGGCTCAAAATACCATCAGGGAGAGAGATTTGGGCTGTGCAAGCCAGTGGGAAGAAAATCCATGGGATTTGCCATGATCGAAAGCCCTCGGATGTGCCTCCCCACCAGGAGCCTTGTCCTGGCCTCGTCCCAGCATGGGGTCTGCCCTGCGGATGCCTGACCTGGGTCCTTCTGCACCAAAAATCTGCATTTTGCCTTTCAGTGCTCCCCGAGCAGCATGCTGGCACCCCGGACGCAAAACCACGGCGGGGCCAGGACAAGGAGGGATGCGGCAGGGGCTTCTCCATCCGCACTGATGGGGTCCGTCACGGGCGGGCACCGGCGCGGGGCAGAGGGGGTGCACGGGGACGCCACCAGCAATTCTCACTGCTCAACGCTCCCACGCTGCTGAGTAATTCAGCCCACGGGTCCCCCTGAGCTCTGCTCACCCACAGCCCCGGCAGCCTCCCCCACCACAAATGGGGATATCGAGGGCTGGGAAAAATACTCCTGGAGCAGCCGCAAGGTCCGGATGCTTGGAAATCCCAGGACCCGATAATGCCGTGATGTTTTGCAGCTTTTCCAGCCCTCACTAGGACCCCCGGTGCAGGGGACACCCTTTCGGCAAGGAGGAATGATAATCCCCGCCGTTAAACGAGTGCAAGAGCATCTAAATGACAGATGCAGGGTTTTTTCCATTCTGCTTAGGATTTGGGATTCAAAGCGCACAACAGATTCAAATAACCGGGGTAAATAAATCAGGGCTAGTGAACACTTGGAAACAAGCAGAGCGATAGCTATTTTTGGCTGTCAAATTTGGGAGGTTTTAAGGCTCCTTCAGGGTACAAACTACTGCAAGAATTCGTTACCGCTGCAGCAAAATAAAAGCGCAGCGAGGAAGGAGAGTTTCCTTTCTCCTCCCGGGGAGATGGAGATGGGCAAACCCAGCAATGCCAGCTCTGTCGGGGGTCTTGTACCCGCAGAAATACTGATTTTGGGCTCTGGGGTGGAAAACGGGGACCCTGGGTGATTCCTGGAGGGAACGTCCCCAGGGAGGGTCCATCCCAGGAACCTGCCATCGCTCCCAAGTGGAGCTTTTTTCCATTGAGGATGGATATATCAGAATTAAACCCATTTCTTTGAAAATGCCGAGCGGAGCACAGAACGCCACTGGGATTTTTTGAAAACTAAAAAATACCCTTTCCATTTGGATTTTTTGCAGGAATCTCAATTTTTAAGTGACTCACATGCCCCTTTGGAAAAGGGAGGCTGCTGGAAGGGCAGTTTTCACCATGCAGTGCCAGCCCCCGCCAGCTCGGGCTCTAAAGCACCCACCCCCCGTTTGTTTTGGCGCTGCAGCACCTGCTGGCACGCAGCACTGTCCCCGTGTCCTGTACCTCGTTTGCTTGAGTTCGTTGAGGCTTGGAGAAGCAGGAAAGCAGGGATGGAAGGAAAGCCCGCAGCCCCGCTGGTGGCTGGGCTCATTAGAGCAATTTCGGAAGCCTGGGCTGCCCCGCAGCTGGGCACAGCTCTGCCTTGAAACCCCAGGAGCTCCAGAGCTGGGCTTGCAGGGGATGGAGACCAGCTTTTTTGGGGTGCAGTGTGCCCCAAGCCCCCCTTTTTTGCAACAAGAGGCTCTGCATGCTGCACACCTCCTGTTCCCAGGTAATCCACCCTTACTTTGTGTCCCCAGCCTGGCCCGGAGCCCGGAACAGGAACCCATGGTCCATCCCGGGGTGGGCAGCCCCCATGGGTGCTGGGGACCTGGCCCACGGGGAAGTGGCCAAGTAAAATGAGCTGAATTATAGTTTAAGGCAAAGCTCAACATCAGCATGGAGGTTCTCTGCTCTTTGCCATGGAAACAAGCGTTGCTAAGGGATTGCTTAATAGGGAGTAAAATATTCTAAAAATCTAAGTTTATGTGGCAGCAGGATTGAACCCCCCGGTCCTGGGGGGTGGATGGGGCTGTCGCGGGCTGCCCTCACAGCAGCTCCCATGTGCAGCTGAAAGTTCCAGTTCTCCATCCATATGGAGAAACCCCTGGCACACGGAAACCTGGGCACAGGGTGCTGGGTGATTTGGGGTGGGCGTGGGCTCCCTGGCAGCATTGGCGTGGTCCTGGGGTGCTCCAGCACAGAGCTGGGGATGTCAAGTCTGCCACCCTTTAAAACAAGCATATATGTTATTAAATAGGCTCACAAAAGGTTCCCCAACACCAGCGCTGTCCCCTCGGAGTGCGTGCGATGCTGGGTTCTTGCACGGTGCCTCAGTTTCCCCTCCTGCATGACCAAGGTGGCTGCTGCCCTCAGCACCCACTTCTCCCGGCATCCTCTGTGGGCACGCTGAGCCGGCGATACCCGCTTAACTTCACTAATTTTATGGGCATGAGGAAAGGGGCTGGGGGGGGGAATAATACGGGCAGGGGCCACCTCTGACCTTGACCCCCATCCTGGCTCCCCGCGGCAGCTGGGCCGTCGCGCCTCTGCCGACAGCTCAATGGGCGCTTTGTCTGCGCCCGCCGGCCCCGCGCAGCCCCGTCGCCCCCAATAATATTTATGGAGTCGGCAGTCACCTTCTCCCCTGCTCCTTGCATCTCAATAACAGCCAGGCTGGTGAGATCCAGGGAATCTGGGAATTTATAGTCCAGAGAGTTGCTGCTCTTTAGCCCCGTGGGGTGTGGAGTGGCAGATCCTGCCCCTCGGATAGCTCGTGTGCATGAATAACGTGCCCCGGCTTGGTTTCGGGTACTGTTCACAGCCCTCGAGTCTTTTTTTTTTTTTCCCCCCTTAAAAAATGCCTGTTTAAAAGCAAACAGGTGGGGGAATTTTGTCACTTTTCCCAAGTCTTGCAAAGCCACTCTGCTCCCAAACCAGCTTTGGGGGTGGAAAAGGCGACGAAAACGCACTGCTGATTTATTTTACTGTGTTTCTGCTCACTGCCCAATTCCTCCATCAATTAAAACAATCAAAAGCTCCTTTCCAAAGCAAAGAATATTTTAAGATCCTTCTGCCAGAGATGCTGTGGATGGGTGCAGCCCTGGTAGCCCCGGGTCTGGGGGGATTCGGGTCTGCCCTCAGGCCACCGAAGTCCCCAGGAAGATCCTCCGGCATCCCGGGCTCCAAAGCAGATGATTTAAGCAAAGGTGCTTGTTCAGGAAGGGATCAACCAGGGAAACCTTAACTTTTGGGGAAGAAGGAGGAGGATCGGTGAAGGCGCAGGGCACAGCACTGACCCTGGTTTGCTGGGATTTGGAAAATCCTGATAAAGAGTAACTTCTCCCTCATGGGTGATTTGGGACAAGAAGGGACCAGGCATGAATCCAAGTTCCTGCAGGAGTTATTTCAAACGCTACCAAAACCAGGGCTGAAGCAGTGGATCTCTGCGGGTAGGAAATTGGGCCAACGTGGGCTCTTGTGGTTGTTCCCAGATGCTCCGGCTGCACAGAAATTGGTCATTCAAGTTGGATGTTACCGCCGCTATTCCCACATGGACAAGAGTGAGAGCCTCTCGCCGGGGATCAGATGCTGAGTGATGGGGAATTGCCAAGGCTCACGTCCTTCCCCGCTTCTTGGGGGAAAAACCAGCCCAGAAAGGATCCAGCAAATCCCCCAAATGACTCGCCAGACACCCGGGGACTGACACCAATGGCTCTTCCAACAGCCAGGACGGATCTTTGGGGACCCTAAATACCACCCGCAATGTCAAGTTGCTCCCACGCACCATCCCCAAAGGCATGTGCTGCCCCGTCCCACAGAAACTGGATTTTGAGGCTGTTTCACTGGACTTTGGGAGATGTTCCAGGAGCAATTCTGTACTGGCCATGGGATAAAGCTGGTCCTTTCCCAGATTTGCTGTCATCTTCTGATAAATCCTCCAGTTTGGAGCAAACCAGCCCCCCGCTGATCCCGGTGCTGAGCAGAGCAATCCTCCAGTGCTGACGGGCATTTCTGTGCTGGTTTGGTGCTTCCTTCTGTTAATTGAGCTGGGAGGTAACGGGCAGAAAGGTGCTGGGATGCCAGATATATCCACAAACCTCCCTGCATGGAAAATCCTCTTTTTGGGTTGTTTAACACCACAGCTGCGGGTACTGCTGTGCTTCAAGCAGGGTTTTCCCTGGGGCTGGGGGTCCTGACCCCCAAACACCACACAGGAGTGAGGAGGAGGAGGAGGAGGGATGCTGGGGAAAGCAGCGCCGTGATTTCCATGCATGCTGAGCTCCTTTATAGCCGATCTATCAGGGGATCGGCTACAACCTCGGTCCCCCGTCCCCATTGCACCGGGGCACCCCGGGGAAACACGACCATCCCCCAGCACCACCCCCTGAGCCGGCTTGAGCCGGGGCAGCTTCCAGCCTATTTAAAAGAGGAAACCAATTTATTTTCCTCCTCCTCCGCTGGATGCGGGTTGGAAGGCGCTGTGGAGCATCCTGCCGATGCTCGATGCCGAGCCGTGTCTGCGCAGCCCAGAGCCGCCGCTTCCCGAGGCCACGGCGCAGGGGCTGGTCCTCGCTGTGCCGCAGAGCATCTCCCGTCAGCCTCATGCACACGCGGCTTCTTCCCGTTCCCCTTCCCCAGGGCTCGTTCAGGGAAATGCTGCGTGACACCGGCCCTCGAGCACTGGCGGCCAGAGATGAATCTGGAGTGTCACCTCCTGCCACCGCCCTCGTTCCCAGCCTGCGGAGCGGATGCGTGGGAGATAACACGCCCCTGCAAAGAGCTGGGTGAGCAGAGGAGGACGGGAAAGGGAAAGTCCTGGGAGGCAAATATAAACGGATTTTTGTGAAGCTCGAGCACCAGAGCTCCTTCATGCAAAGGGTTTGCGTTGCTCGCCGTGCCGGGCAAGAGCAGCCGGGTGCTGACGGGGCCAGGCGAGGATGGTTTCTGGAGATGCCTTGGACACCGTGGGTTTAGTCCAGGTGGGAAACACGGGTTTTTCTGCAAGAGGAGGGTGCGGGAAGGTGGTTGGGACACAGGGAGAGCAGGGGGCGGCTCAGTGGGGGCTGCCCAAGCAACGGCTGCCACCAAGCCACAAACCAGCTTGCAAAGGGCTGCACCCACCGGGACGGGGTCTGGCCGCAGCCCCTCGCCCGCCTCATGCTCCCTTCCCAGCGGCGGCACGGGGAGGGCTGAGGCCGGCGCAGCCCTCCTGGGAGCGAGCTACCGGCGGGCGGGTGGGCGATGGAGGGTGGTTGTAACAAGCATCATTGCCGGCTTGCTGAGCTAGGCATAATTGTTGCAAAACCGCTGCGCACATGCTGAGCTTCATAATTATCAGGCTTGTCTGCCAGCCTCTCCCTTCCCCCAGCACAACGGCACACTTGATTATGATTATGGTGGCTAATTTTGTCTGGTGCATCTTAGGCATATGGGCCCCCACCTGCTCTGAATATGCAAACGCCGCTGATTTGCTCCTCGGCGGCTGCTCTGAGCCGGGCCCGTGGGCAGGCGGGGAGGGGGAACCTGCCCGGCGCCGGGAACAAAGAAACCCCACGTGGCGGCACGGGCACAAAGAGCTGCCGGCACCGGAGCTGCCCACGGCACGGCATGGCAGTGCCCGCACTCGGCGAGGCCTCCGGGTTTGTTTCCCATGGGCGAGATGGAGCATCTGTGAGCAGTGAAAGTGTGTGGCGTGGCGTGCCCGTATACCGTGGCGTGCACATATACCGTGGCACGCACACGCACACCCCTACGCAATCAACACCCTACGGACAACCCCTGCCATGCAACCCCCGGCGTTTGCCTGCTCCAGCCTGGCTTTCCCGCATCGCCGTTGGATGCGTCCGCATCCCGCAGCCTTACAGAACCTTCCCTGCCCACCATAACGTATTGTTTTGTGAAACATGTGAGCGGGGTTTTGCTCGCCTGTCGGTAACGCTCATAAAAGCATCCACGCGACGGTGAAGGGCAGCTGAGGTGGTCTCACGTCTGCCTCGCCGGGACCGCTGTCAGGGGGGCTTTGCCATGCTAATGGATAATTAGATAGGCAGACAGACTGACAAGGATCCAGATGGACGGATAGATGCCACGAGGATCTGGTGACAGATAAATAGGCAGATGCTAATGGGCAGTGCAAACAACAGCTCAGACTCCTGCTAATTCCCACTGTAATTTTTAAGCTCTCTCCGTCCTCCCCCCCTTTTCCCCCCTCTCTCCCCCAATGCAGAGCGCTCACCAGCGCATCCATCACTTATATTTATTTAATTTTTTTTGCACAGAAGTAACACAAATGGGTTGTAAGGGCTCTAAGGAATAACGAGTAGCAGCAAGCTGAGGTGGGCGTCGTGCGGGGGCTCTGGGAGGTGAAACCCCTGGGGTTACCCTGGGACCAGCCAGAGCCGGGCTCGGCTGTCAGGGCGTCTCCATCCCTCCTTCCGCAGCACTGCCGCCACCTCCCCGACACTGATTTATTTTTCAATTAAAAAAAAAAAAAAAAGAAAAAAAAAAGAAAAGGTTTGTCCCTTTTCTTCCACCACAGGGATGGGAAGAAAATTGTGAATGGAGGGGAGGAGGCCGAGGTGGATTGGAGCCGGAGAGCCGTGGCCGAGCGGGCGGCGGAGACAAAAGAAAGCATCTTCGCTTGTTTTCCCTTGCCGTGGGGAATCCACGTGGCGGTTGCGGAAAGGCGGGGAAAGTGGGAAGGGGAGATAAATCCTGCTAGAAGGCTTTCGGCGGCACCCGCACCGTGCAGGAGATTTATAGCCCTGTGCTTTGCAGCCACCTGCCTGCGATGGGTGCTGCTCACCTGCTCCGCGGGGCCAGGCTCATTAGCTGGGAACCCTGGTTAATGAGATATGGGGATGCTCACGTAGTTGTCAAGCTTTGGGTCTTTCCAGCTTGGCAGGGACCACACTGCCACCATTGCCACCCCCTGTCCCACCCTCGGCGGGGCTGAGCCTTGGCGCAAGCCGGAGCCTCGAGCGTCTGCCCGTGGGTACCAGCTCCACGGCTGCCATGCTCTGCCTCCCGCTCGCGCTGCCTGGGATCCTCTCTATCTTATCTGCCCATCTCCTGCTTTATCACCTCTCCCTGATTTGTTTCTCAGCCCATCAGCCCCTCCGTTATCTGCTCTTTCTTCCACTCTGCCCCTTTTCCCCTCCATGTGTTTTATTATTTTTCCTATAGTTCTCCCTCTCACTGGTTTCTTTTCTCCCCTGCTCTATAGATTTCCTTCCTCTTCCTCACCCTCTCTCTTCTCCTGCTCCTTTTCCCTCTCTCCAGTGTATTTTCTCTCCCCTCTGCCATCCCAGGAGGTGATGGCAGGACGGTGGCAGCGAGGACGAGCACCCTGGGGCAGGCATCC
The DNA here is from genome assembly GCA_013389945.1 of Fregata magnificens. Taxonomy (NCBI): domain Eukaryota; kingdom Metazoa; phylum Chordata; class Aves; order Suliformes; family Fregatidae; genus Fregata; species Fregata magnificens. The sequence continues at coordinate 16,715 of WAAD01021419.1, read as the reverse complement.
CCATAAAGCTGGGTCCCTGGGCTGCCAGCACAGGGGGATCTCGTGGTCCTATTTCAGGCTAAGCTGTGAAATACAGTCCAGGAGATGCCATCGGTGTCTCCTGCATCTCAGGAGAGAGCCAGAGCCTGGTCCAGGATGAGGAGAGCCCAGGAACTGGTCCCCAAAGGTGCCCAGAGCATCACTGCCAAGGTCCCTGTGCCTGCCCTGCAGCAGGAGCCGGAGGAGAAAACCACCATTTCTCCCTTATTTCACCCAAACTGAGGCCAAGGGGGAGGCTGGGGAATGGGGAAGGGCCCCGGCCCCTCCGTGTCCGTCATCGCAGGCGCACCGGCCGCAGGGAGCGGGTGTCTGCAGCGGCTGCTGGGGTGGCCGTACCCAGCACCCGCTATGTAGGTCAGAGCCGGCGCTGCGAGGGTTCGCGGGGGCCCCCGGCCCCGGGGTTGCCCCCACCCGCCGCCGAGCTGCCGGCTGGGATTAAATCCCTGGGAGCCTCTTAGCAGCACCGTATATATATATACACACCGTATCACCATATATATATACACACACACACCATATATGTGTGTATATATAAAATATATATGTATAATCTCAGCCTTTTTCTTATTTCAGATGGAAGCAGCTTGCCGATGCAATTATAAGTTTTACTAGAAATGACCCTGTTGCAAATATTCTGGTTTTTAAAGAAGCTGATTCAAGTTCTCAGCAACTTGCTGAGAAAGCGCCTGGGGGCTTTTCTGACGAGCTCCCACAGGTATTCCCAATTTCCTTCGTTTGCTTTACAAGGTATGTGAGAAAAAAAAAGAAATATTTTCCTTATAAATATAGATATACGTATAAAACATATTCCAGGGATTTTTTTTTTTCCCCTGCGCAGATCTCTCTCTCCAGTTTTCCAGTCTCTGCGCCGTCACCTGGCTCAGGTGGATAAACACTCACCGGTCAAGGTGACTGGATGGACGCTATTAAGAAATGTGGGAATGTCAAAAGCTTTAATTCCCAGTTAAAAAAAAATTCCTTTTCTGGGCACGGATGTTGAAAGCACCTTCAATTCTTGATTCTTTTCCTTCACATCACAACATACCCCAGGAGAAATGCCAAAAGCAGCTTCACCCATCCCTGGGCATCAGCCGAGGGCAGCACCCAGGTGACTCCAGGACCCCCACGGCCTGTAGCCATCAGAAAAAAAAGACAATATTGGGAACGTGAGGATCAGAGAGGCGTAAAATGCGACCCAGCTTTGGGGGAATTAATTTTGGACTGATTTCTTGCTGCGGCCATCACCTGTCAAAATCCCACTTCTCCTTTTGGGTAGCTACCCTCACCCCTCTGCAAGCACCCAGCTTTTTTGGGGGGCAGATAAACGGGTGCACATGGGATATGGACACGGCCGTTGACCATGACAGACGGACAGCATCCCCAGGACGGACAGAATTTGGTGCAGGAAAGGGGGCGGCGATGGCATTGCCTAGACACGGCATTTAATTAAGATGCAGGAGTGGTACTTTGGGTGCAAAAAGCAGAGGGGGAAGGGTTAAGGGGCGGTGGGAGAGAGGGGTGAGAAGAAAGCCCGAAGAAAAGAAGGGACCTCACAGCACCCGCGGGGGCTTGATGGCTTAATTACCATATTCAAATCTAATTAATTCCCCTTTGCATAAAAAGGCCACGGGCGGGCGTGGGACCAGCCTTACAGATGGCGTCTCATGCTCAGCACCATTTTGGGGCTGCCGGCCATCTTAGAGCGAGGAGGAGGAGGAGGACGGCTTTGCCCGCAGCGCCAAGCATCTGCTCAGGGCACCCATCGGGCACGGAGCTGCGCTGGGTGCCAGCACCAACAAGCCCCATCGACCGTCATTAATATTGCTTTGAGGAAGAAGAGGCTATTTAAAAGCAGGGGGGAGAAGGAACGAAGCAAAAACGGATGGGGAGGGGGGGTTTCAAGCGATGGGGCATCATAATTTGGGGGTGTTAGTGTGTCCCTTGCCCTTGGTTGGGGCTCCCCACTCCATCCCTGCATCCTGGGGTCTCCAGACGGGACGGCGCCGGTCTCCGTGCGGATGGAGATTGACGGCCGATGCGGGGATTAGCGTCCCTGGAGGTATTTGCTGGAGGGGGTGGGCAATGGGGAGCGAGGTGCAGCAGCGGTCCCGGGGAGGCATACATAAAAAGCAGCACTGACATGGCCCCGTGCCATGGGAGCATCCCAGAACCATCTCCAGAGGGTGATCCCATGGGGATGCACCCCGTGTACCCCTTGGGGTGCTGGCCAGCAGGAAAAGCCAGGAAAATCCAGCCTCAACAAGCAGATACCCAAACCCCCTCCTGCACCAGCATTGTTTGCGGGGAAAATGGGGGATAATATTCCTCATCTCCCCATCGTGCATCTGGAGGTGAACCAAATCCCTGCTGGAAAACCAGCCCCGAGAGCGTGGGCTGCTGACGGGCACCATGGCAGCGCCCGCGCCGGCTGCCAGGCTCACCCTGGGAAAGGTGAAAGCTATTTTTCTAATGTTTCGGACAGCTTCACCGTCACGTGAAAAACTCGGAGGAGTGAGGACCGCAGGGGATGTGGTTTTTCTCCCTTGACTGACTCCCAAGGATGCGATGCTGCTGCTGCTGTGGGGGCTGCACTCCTCCCCCCTTCCCAGCGCTGCTGGGGGCTGGGATGAAAATGTTACCCCAAAACGGGTTCCCAGACAGAGCTGGAAGTCACTTGTGTGGGTAAATCCAATGTGTGCCAGCAGGAAAACTGGGGTTTGGGGGGTTTGGATGGGGCAGAGCAGGAGGAGCTGTGGGTGGGTGGTGGGGGAGGCTGCACTCCCAGCTGGGGGTAAAGCAAGATGTAAGGGGGGAAGATTCCCCCTTACGCTGGTTAGTCACAGAAAGGGATGGTTTTGAGTGATAGAGGAAAGATTTTTAGTTGTACATTAAAAAGGAAATTGGGGGGGAAAGTCAATTATTCGGCAACCAAAAGCTGTTACCAATAGCCCAGTCTGCCACTAGCTTTGGGGGGGAATCTAAATGTTTTCAAAGAGGAACATAAATAAAATGGGGACGAAAGCTGGCGTTTTTCCCCCGAAACAATGAGAAAAAAATCAGTGCAGCACCTCACAACCTGGCAATCGCAGCCGCCTGCCCAGACCCAACGGTGAGGGGCAGCCCAGCCATGCATGGAGCCATCATGGGTGGCCCCCTCCGTGGCGCTGCTCCCTGGTCCCCCCAAATCCCTGGCCGGAGAGAACTGGGGGGGAGGTTTTGCAAGGAAAAGCCAGTGCTGGCTGGCTGGGCTTGCAGGAAGGGAGAAGAAAGCCAGAAAAGCCCAAACTTACCCTGTCCGGGAGTGGTGAGGGGGTCTCGAGCATCCTTGGGGGAGCGAAGCTAACTTCCCTTGCCTGGCTCCGCAGGTGCTGCCCTTGCTGCAGAGGGATGTGACCAAACCAGTCCATCCCTGACAGCCACGTACAACTTTGCCGCTGCAAACCCATGCTGGGAGCTGACTTCTCCCAGCCCGGTGGCTCCCACGGGCAGGAAAGCCCAGTCCACGGCACCCCACGGGGCTCCTCCATCCTTTGATTTCCAGGGCGAGGGTGCTGCGGTGTGGGTGGTCTCCCCAGCGCTCTGCCCATGCTGGCCTGGCTGCTCCCCATTGCTCTGGCCACTTCACCCCATCCCCGTCCTAGGTGATGGATGCTGCTGGACTGCGTTGATCAAAGCAAGGTGGGGATTTCTCCTCTGCAAAAAATAAAACGAGCAATGCTGTCATGTCCAAAACCACACCAATCACCTCCAAAACCACAGCGATCACCTCCAAAAACATACTGATCACCTCCAGAACCACACCGATCTCACTCTGCTCATCACTGAGCCATCTTAACCAGCCCAGCCGCTGCGCTGGGCAGGCCCACGTGGCCAAGATGATGCTTTAAGGGGATCACAAAGGTTTCTCCTCGCACTGCTGGAGCCTGGCAAAGGGCCTCAAGGTCTCTGCACCCACCTCTACGTACGAACCCCGCTCTCCGTACCCGCATGGGTCCCTGCTTAGGGACGGGTTTCTGTTTGACCTCTCCATTGGGGTCTAGAGAGAGGGTTGAGCGGCTCCATCACCCCATGGATCGCACCCCGGACTGCATCCCACATCCATTTTACAGACGGGATGGCATCAGCAGGGAGAGGAACCAAACCTTCCCAGGAGCCGGTGGGGAGGGAAACCCCTCTGTGTCAGGTGATGGGGGCAAACCCCTCCAGATGTGCCCCTGGGCATCTCCCTCATCCCCCAGCAGCTGCTGCCGGCGAGGGGATACCTTCGTCTGCTCCAGATCAGCCTTTTTATCACCCAAAACCATGGGGGGTGGCGGTGAGGACAGCCCTCGCTGGCCCCAGCACCCATGTTCACCCTGTACAACCCTGCCCGGGGGGGGGCACCCATCAGCCTGATCGCTTTGCTCCCAAAAACTCAGCCCCTCCGACACCCCTCAGCACTCCCGAGGGTGTCCGATGGGAAGAGAAGACCCCAAAAAGACCAGAGACAGGGGGGGTTGACGGCGCTGCCCCAGACGGGGGGCGGGAGCTGGAGGGGGACACACACCAAGGGGACGCCCAAGGGGATGGGGGGCTCAGACACAATGCTGCCATTGAGGGGGCCGCGCCGTGGGTCCCGGCCCTTCCTGCCCAGACACAATAGGGGCGGCCCCGCGCGCCACTTGTGCGCATTGTGCGGCGGTGGCCCCCCCCGCCGGCCCCTCCTTTCTGTCCCCCATCGGATAATGGATCCGCTTTGTGTGCTTGGCTGGACAAGGACTTTGTGGCGGAGAAAGAACCGGTGTTTGTCTGTCAGAAGAGATCGGCCAAGAAAGGGACGGGGAGGAGCGGTGGCTGGAGCGGGGCAGCGTCCCTCGCCACAGCATTGGCCTTGCACGGCCCCTGCGTCGCCTGCAATATTCCCAGTGGTGCCGGCCAGGGGAAAGTCCTTGCTGGGAACTTGAGGAGGTGCAGCCCGGTGATCACGGTGCTGCTGGACCCGTTGCTCAAACCCCATCCCCGGTCCCGGTGAGCATCCTGCTGAGCATCCCGGCAAGCACCCCACTGAACGCCGGCTCCCCTCCCCGAGCCCAACACAAATCTGCGGCGGCAGAGGGTCCGTGTCCCCCTGCCCGGCTCCAGCCCCCCCAGCCCCTCCAGGTCCCCCCCAGCTGCTGTTCCTGGGGATGGGATCAGCAAAACCTACAGGAGATTAATTCTCCAGCCACCTCGCTCTTGCTGTACCGGCGTGCAGGAAGGCGGATGGGATAATCCCTGACTTCAGCGTAGCCAGAGCCATAAAGAGCAGAATTAATAAGAACTAGGCTTTAATTTCGGCAGCCCTGAACAGGTCACTTTTCCTGCAGCATCCCCAATTCCAGCATGTCAGACAATTACGGGACGGGGGAGCTCTGCGGCTGACAGCCGCGTTCTAGCTGCTCTGGGAGGGGAAAGCCAGCCCTGGCACCTTCCAGCTGGGAAAACCACCGGATTTCAGCCCAGCCAAGCAGCCAGCGCTGCATGTGCAGATACACGCATGTGCCCAGGGGTACACGCTAACGCCACACGTGTGCCACGTGGCCCCGCACGCTCCGCGGGAGCAAGGGCAAGGCCCCTCCGGCAGCAAACCCTATGCAAAGTGGGACAGAAAACCAGGATTATTTCCTGTTAAAGCAATTCAGGAAACTGGTCATATTTATCCTGTAGGTTGGGGCAGGTTTTTTAATTGCTGAAATTCTGGGTTTTGAAATCTGGTCTGTGCAAATGCTGGTATTTAATGAAAAATGCAGAATTTTGTTTCCCAAAATTTTTAGCCTGATTAATTGGTTTCTCGATGTGCTGATGGGTCTGTGCTCACTGCCGGGTGCTCGGGGGACATCTGCCAGCCCAGACTCTTCCCGAGGGGACCCAAGTGGGGACGCGACTTCAGGAAAACCCCAAACTCCATCGCCCCGGGAGCGAGTTCATCCCACTCATGCTTCATCAGCACAGGGGCAGCAGCATTGCCAGCCCAGGCTCAGCATCCCGGGACTCCCACCCCGCACCGCACGCATGGGTGGCATTTTGGGGTGACAACAGCCATGGGGCTGGAGGTGGCATCTCAGCAGCACATCCCCCTTCCCCACTATATTTTGCTGCTGGTGTTTGGGGTCCAGGTGCCCACATAGGGTGGGCATCTCCGGCAGCGTCACCTTGGGGGACCCCGAACCCGCATCCCGGGTGCTGTGGGGCTGAGCCGGGAGGCTTATCGCCCGTCGGGGAAAGCGGCTGGGCCGACAAGATGATTAGGGTGGCCTGTGGAGTAATTATCTCATTGGGCAACTAATACCCTTTCAGCGGGAGCGGGGTGGGGAAGTATTGTTCGGGCTTAGGGATTACATCAACCCGGCTGGAGCAGACAATGTGCTCCCCCTGGGAAGAGGCAGCTCAGCCCCAGGGGGAGAGGAGGGAGGCAGGGGCTGAAGCTGTCTCAATTAGTGAGTGTCCCCAGCGAGGAAGAGGGTGGTGGGGGCTCATGGGGGGACTTGGGGAGTTTAGCGGGGAAGGAAAGCATCCTTAACCCTCTATGCTCATCCCGCGAGGGGACTTGGTCCTTCACCCCTGCGTTAAGCCCTGCAGGGACAAGGAGATGCCAGGAGGGCTGGATGCGTCCTCTTCTCCCCGTGATGCCGGGGGAAGCAAAGCACAGCCAGTTTTCTCCTTTTTCTGCCTTTTTTTTCTTTTTGACAGCCCAATGCCAGCCCCTTCCAGCCTCCCTGCTCATCAGCAGCAAGTCGGCCACTTCATCCTTGTATTGGGGACGGGCAGCAATTGGGGACAGTGGCCAGGGCCACCGGAGGGGCCAACCAGGCGGTGAGCACAGCACGTCCCCATCCCCAACCCCAAAAAGCAGTGCCAGGGGGCGGGGATGACAACCCCATGCACCTAAACCCAGCGACACGCAGCATCAGGGCACCGGCAGGTCCTTGGCATCCCCCTGAAACGCTGGCTCCGGCCCCACGCCCACCCGGCACGGCCGCCCTGCTCTGGCTGGTGTGCGGCTGGGGTTAGTTTTGGCTGGGTTCGTGGTAAATCAGGCGTGAGGCTGGCGGGCTGGCAGCAGCCTCCGCACCAGGTTACCGGCGGAGCAAGGGGCCGGCTCCACCTGGCCCTCGCCATCCATGGGGTGATTAAACACGGGGCTCCCAGCTGCCATACATTTTTAAATAAATGAATAATACATAACGGGGTGATAAATAAATAACGGCCATACATTTGAACTTAGCCTCTGAGAAAATCCTTTTAGTTCAAAAGGACCGGGGCGCTTGGAAAGGGGAGCCCATGCATTTTGAATGGGCTGCCATCAAGTGTCAGGGCTTGGCAAGGGAGATGAGGGGGGGAGGGATAAAACTGGCCTCACACAAGCCGGGGGGGGGACGGGGACGAGGGTCCTTGGGCATCGCCAAGGGTGGCTTTGGTGGGAGCAGGCAGCGATGGCACTGAGGGCTGCGACCGCCTCGGTGCTGGGCACCGAGAGCCCGGTGTGCCCCGAATCCCTGGGAAGGAGGAGGATGAGGATGGAGGGTGCCACGCTAGGAGGCGAAGGGCAACCCCCGAGAAAGGCGAGCGGCACATGAAAGGTCCGGTCCCGCTAACCCCAACTGTGCCGAGGAGGAGTCCCCATTTAGCAGAGCAAAGGCAGCGTTTACTTAGCAGTGGCCCTGTAAAGAGGTGGGTGGCCCTGGAAGGCGGCCCAGACAAATACAAGGGGATTAGACAAGTGAAAGGTGTGAGCGGAGGGGTGAAGGGGAGGAGGATGCTCAGGGAAAGCCCTTAGCGGGGGCATAATGAAGTGCCCCGAGTGGGGAACGGGTGGAGAGGCAGAGGCAGGTGGGAGCTGGATGGGGTAACCGTATTGTCGCCTTTTTGAGGGGGAATCCAGAGGTAGCCCATGTCAGAGGAGCTGGAGGGGGCTGGGATTAGCTCTGAGGCTGCCCCAAGCCCCTGCACGGGGTGGCTGACGGCACACGCCTGCCCTAACGTGTGTCCCTACCATGCACAACTGTGTGCTGGCCATGCACAGCCATGCACACGCATGTCTGGGCCATGCACAGCCATGACACAAGTGTCCCAGCCATGCACAGCCATGCACACGTGTGTCCTAGGACAGGGTCCTGGTCGGACTCGCTCCCTTGCTCTTCATGAAGCCCGACAGCCGCGGAGGCAACTTTAATTCTTTGCGCAAACTGCTCCCGCTCGCTTGCATCGCTAAGTGGGTATTGATTTATTAGGTTGTAATTTAAGGCAGAATGTTTTAAAATGAACTCACACACCAAGCCCAGGCACGAGAATAAACAAGACCTGATTTATTTGCTGCCCTTCTCTCGGCAGATGTCTGGCCAGGCCGGCAGCACCGCAGGGCAAGGGGGGACGGGGAACCTCTGCAGCCAGATCCTGGCATGGGAAGACCAGGAGGGGAGCATCCCCCTCACCCCCTGCACATCCACCTATGAGGGCTGCAGAGCAGCCCCGCACACACGCATCCTGCACTCCCCCAGCAGCTCCATGCAACGTCCCCCAAAGCCCCCTTGGTGCTGGGATGCATGGGATGGGGACGGTGGCAGCGAGGGCGGGGCAGAGCTGCCCGGACCCAGCCTTGCCACGCTGTGAGACAGCACAGTCCAGCCAGCACTGGGAGAGGCAGGAGGGCTTGCTCCTGCCATCGCCCGTGCCCTGCACTGGTGGCTGCCGGGGCATTGCACTGGGATCAGCGATACCCCACCGGCAGCACCGGAGCCACCGGAATCAATCCCTGATCAGGTTCTGGAAACTGCAGGCTGGGGCATTTGAACCAGCCTTTTGGCTCCAGCAAAGACCCACAGCTTCACCCTCCCGACAAGCAGCCACGAGGCCAGACCTCTGCCGGCATCAATCAGCCACGCTCCCGTGAATGCACGGAGCCGGGATGGGGGAGGCGTTTCATCCTCCCCCCAAGCTCAGCATCCCCCATCCACCTCCACCAGCTGAGTCCGGGTGTCAAACCCCCGCCACGTCCCATCTGCGGGACCCGGCCGGCGCATTCCTGCGAGCCGGCCCCAGCGCAGCAGCTGCCGGACAGAGCCGATCGCCGCCGCCACGGCGCGGGCAGCTCGTCTTGACCTTGCCGGTCAGGTGTTGAGGGGGGGAATAAAAAAAAACCCCTCGGTGCCGCCAGCCGTCGCCGGGGCATGGGGAGGGTTTAATGCAGCGGGGACCATAATGGGGCCGGCTGGGGGAGCGAGGGTGAGGAGAAATTAGTGTCAGTGTGTGTGTGCCTTAAACAAACCTGCGCCGGGGTGACGTGAATGAGGGCACAGCCTGTGTATATATTAGTGATGGGATCTGACCTCGCTGGGAGGGCTCCTTCCCTCGCTCCGCTCCTCTGGGCGTGGGAAAAAGGCCTGGGCTCTTTTCACAGCTGTTCTCACTGCTGCACTGAGCTAATGGAGGGGCTGCCCGGCTCCCTCCTCCCCCCGCCGCCTTTTCAGTCCTTCAGCAAAAACCCCCCTTTCACAGTCCCTTAAAAACACACCTCATTGTTCCCGCCTGGATTGCATTGAAATGCCACTCGCACCCGGTCTCCCGGAGCAGCCGGCCCCAACTCAGGCTCGGTTGCGTGTGCACACGCGTGTGCAAGCCCGAGCGTGCGTGGGAGCATGCGTGTGCCCATCTATAGGTTGATGCATTGCAGCTGGCGCGGGGTTTCATCCCCAAAGCTTGCTCTGAAAGGGGTGGCTGGCAGGAGGGGGAGAAATGTGGAACCAAAGGGGCTTTCCACGCCCCGGGCAGCCGAGCCGGTGTTAATGCCCCCAGCCTGGACCCCTCCCAGCTCTCCCTTTTATCCGGATGCTTCGATTTTGATATAAGAAATGAGCCAAAAGGTACCAGCACCCATCCCTGATTTGCAAACCCAGAGGCTCAGTGAGCAGAGGGGACACGTGGCCGGTGGCTGTACCCCCGTCCATGACCCAGCCATGGGGACCGACGGGTACCCCAAACACCCTGGCACCAGCCTGAGCTCCTCTGCAGCCATGCCTGGGCTTCACAACCAGCGTTTGATGCTCTGGGAGCAAATACTCCACGTTAAATCCCCGCCTGACACACGAAGTGATGGGATTCTCTAGGGATGGGATGGTTTGGGCACATCGCACCTTGATTTCCCCTAACATCAAGCCCGTGGCCTTCCCAAAAATCCTCTCCAAGCTATGCAGAAATCCCAGATTTATAGAAAACAATGAACAGCCGCACAAGGATCAGCCCTCGCCTGGTTTCCCGGGGAATTAGGGCAGAGAAAGCCTGGGCCCAGCCTCCCAAGGAGCTACGGGGACGGCNGCCAGCCCCAGCCCCAGCCCCACCATCTTCCCTTGTTTGCCAGGGCCCAGCCCCAGAATAGCACTGGGATCGTGCTTTTCATTAAAAATAAATAAATACATTTCTGGTGGCGGCAGAGGAAGGCATGAAAACACCATCCCCAAAGGCTCGAAAACCAGAAGGCAAAGGCGGCGAAACCCACAGTTATTATTTTTTGAAGTGGCTGGGATTTTTTAAGCTAATCTCCTGCTATTCTGTGCGGGGGGGGCATCACTGCCTGGTATTAGCAGCAGGACGGACGGACACAGGGACAGCATCCTCGGGGCCTGCTCGTGCCTCCCCGCGTGCTTTTCCCACTGACCTTTCCCCACTGCTCTGATAGATACTTTCTGACAAAAGCTGGGACGTCACACACCTTCCGTCCTTGCTCCGCACCCGACGCAGGGACATTGCCACTAACAAGTCCCTGTCACCGGCTATTAGGGGAAGAAGGTCTCCACCGCCGCCGTGCTCTTTCCGCATGAGCGCCAGCGCCGGTGCCAGGCAGGGGGGTCCCTCCGGCCCCCCGGTATATAACGCACGTGCCCCGCGTTCACCATTTATAAATGCAAATCTGTTTAACAGCCACATGCGGGTTTGTTATCAGCGAAGATGAGCCCCAGCTCTTTGAAGTCAACATATGTATATGATGATGCGCATATGTGCGTGACCTACATTCCGGGCTGTAGCACTTTCTCCGGGTGTGCGATGCCCACAGCGAGGGGGCTCGGCCAACCCTCACCCGCCAAAGCACCGTCAGTCCCCAAGGGGCTTTTCCTGCACCGGGAGGATTCCCGGCATGGGGAAGGGGAAAGGCTTCAGCAAACGCTGCTGGGTCGGAGCATCCTGAAAAACCGCTTGCCGAGGACGCCGGGCGAAGGGTTTGGCTTTGGCAGGAGTGACAAAGCGCAGCCACCAAGGCCACATCCTCGGCACCCTGAGCATCACCGACACGCACCGGGTCCCCCCGCGTCCTGCGCCTGCCCCCTACCCCGGTCCCTGCACCCTGGCGCGCACCCGCCCCGCTCCTCTCGCTTTCAAATATTGCCATTTCCCCGGCTGGTTTTGACTTCTCCACCCAGCGCAGCCATGGAGTTTCCATAGAAACATGAAGATATTAAACTGTAAATAATAATTCCTCCATAAAAAAAAAAAAGAGAGAAAGAAAGGCTTCAGCACATTGTGTGGGGCTGGTGGGCTAGGAACAGACCCCGATGTCCTGGGCACCCGGCCCCGCATGTGGGGGTCTCATCGCATCCCCCCCAGGCTGGGTCCCGCGGGTGGGGGTCCCACGCGCACCCCTGACAGGGGGCACGACATCCCTCTGGCACCGAAGGAGGGCTGAGCGCTCTCGCACCGCTCCCTCCACCGCCGGCACCTGATTTATCCCAGTTGGAGACTTCAGCCTGACATCTATAAAAATTAGCAGCTAAAGAGCCGGCCGGGCCATCCTCCACCAGCTTTGGGTAAATAAACGGGAGCTTTGCCGCCGCAGTGACATATACCTGATGGGAAGGAATTGTTATTTACTGTTGCCCGTTCAATAGTTATTTTTAAATGGCCTAAAGTTAAACACATCAGTGTTTTTCATTTTCTCCTGCTTGGGGATATGTTTTTGTCTGGGGCTTTTACCCTTTCTGTCTATTTAAGTAATACTTTTTATCATAAATGACTTTTTTCCCTCCCTGCTATCAAGTTGGAAAATCATCAGCCTGCGGTGAGAGGAAGGAGCGGCACCAGGGCTGGGGGGGGCGGCACAGGGACCCCCTCACCCAGGGATGGGGAGCGGTTTGGGTTTAACGGCCGAGGCCGGGAGCCGTGACCTTTGGGCACACGTGTGCGATGCCGGTGGCCGGGACGGCTGCGAATGCGGCTCCCACCACCCGTCCCCAGTTAAAGCCTGAACATTGCTCTGCCGGCGGCGGGAGGCAATCTTGGGCGGCATTATTTTTAGGGCTCTGGCAGGCGAGGTGCCAGCCCCGCCATTTCATGTTTCCCGGCTGAGCTTGGAAGCGATGGGGCAGAGGTGGAGCTGCCTCCCAGCTCCTCTCGGCACCCCAGACCCTGGCATCCCCCCTGGCTTGGGGCAAAACAGCTCCCTCCATCCCTTGCATCAGCCATGGCACAAAGGGCTTCTTCTGTCTCACTGCCGAGCCCGGAGCCGGACCCTGCCCACCCTAACCGGCACAGCTGAGACGGGGCGGCAGCACCAGCCCGGCATCCCAACAGCCAAGACAGCCATGAGCTCTCTATTCCCACCTCCATGGCTGGGCCAGGGTTTTGGGGAGCACCCCATTGCCCCCAACTCACTCTGCTGTGCCGGCATCAGGATGCTCAGCCCGGCTCCTCTCCCGGTGCCGGGGACCGAGACCGGAGACCCCTGGGGCTGCCCGGGCTCAGCCCCGACCCACCCGCAGCAGCCCAGGGCTGCAAACCGCCCCCCTGCCCCAAAGTAGCCGGGCCGAGCGCCCCAGCAGCGCCTGGGATTATCCTCAGCGTAACATCCCCCGGGAACAAGATTGCAGCTTAGGGCCTAATGGAAAAGAGGAGAGAGATGAGATTAAAAGGAAAATAATGACTATTTCTTTAGCGAGGCCGGGGAAATGAGACGGGGATTAGCGTCCTCTTTACCAGCAGCCCCCAATCCTGCTGGGCGGTCCCGGATCCATTCGGGGCAGCCAGAGACGCCCACGCTCGGCATCGCTCCCGAGGGTGACATCGGGGCTGGTGGCATCAAGCCCAGAGGGACGAGCCCGGCTATCCCGAGCATGAGGCCAAACTGCCGGTGACGGATCCAGCCCGAGCACCCGCTGCATCCCGCTGCCACCGCCTCTGCCCGCACACGGACAGCACAAAACGAAGGCGATTTTGCAAATATTTGCCAGCGCGATGATTTTCCTCTCCCTGCAGATTCGCTGGGAGAAGTTATAAAATATTCTGCAAGGAATAAAACATTGAAAATTAAAACTTCACTTGCAAAGGCACAAGCCTGAGAATAAACCTGAAAGGCTCCTTTCTCTCGCCTTCGGTTGCACACACCGTGCGGCGCAATTGGCTGCTTCCCTGGAATAGATTCAGTTGCTATGATACCAAGTTTGCTTTTAACGAACCCCAGAAAATTAATGGTATTCAGCAGATAAGTCCTTAAAGTGGAACCTATTTTAAGAAATTCTTGCTGAATGGTTTACAAGTAGTCAGGAGGGAGAAGAAGGCTTCCCGAGTGCGGCAGAGCCTACGCCAGTTCCCCCTCTCCTCCCGGCTGGGATGTTGGGGTGCACGGTGTTGTGTTTTGGGGTACGCTTCAGCCTGGGACCCCAAGCAGCGAGGGCAGGATTGATGCACAGCATCAGCTCCCCGTGCTGTGCACCGTGCATCCCTCCTGCTGCTGCACGGCCGCCTCTTTGCATCCTCCCGGCTGTCCCCACACGGCCTCGCTGCTGCTGAAACACTTCTCCCGCCAGCCAGCGGCTTCCTCCGCCGACGCTACAGAAACGTGGGCAGGTCGGTGCAGGCAGCCTCTGCCCAAATCCTGCCCAAACCCGCACACGAAGCTGCGGGATTCACGGCTAGTCCAGATCCCGGAGAGCCTGAGACAGTCAAAGGGATATAAGCAGGTCTGGCATGGAAAGCCTGCTCCGACAGAAACCTGCCGTCCCTTGGAGGAGCTCAGGGCAAATAAGTGAGGGGCTGAGGAAGGTTTTCCTCCCGGCACAGTACCCCATCCATCCGGCCCCGCAAGCAGAGTGCAGGGTGGCATCAGCCATCAGATGGGGCACATCCCCCCCGGGGACCTGTGTCTCCACCAAGGAGACAAGCTGGTGCCTCCGGACGCCGCAGCAGCCCCGCGTTGTGCTGCAGCAAAGGCTCCCACCCAGCTCGGCGCTGCCATGGCTAAAGCACCCGTGCTCCCGTCCCCATCCCCAAGCCACAGGTGGAGTGGCTCCGTGGGGCATGCGGTGTACGAGGGACCATCTCCTCTTTTTCCCACACCATATTTTGGGGTGTATGGGGCCCATCCACGCTTTATCCCACACTATATACAGGGTCCACATCCCCCCTGCCCAGAAAAAGGCCCAAATTGGGCAAGCCCAGGGTGTTTGAGCAGGCTAGGGGTGCAGGATCGGTGCCAGGGATCACAGAGATCCGGGACAAGGCATCTGCCCCTCTCCTGCCTGAACAAAGCAAGACCTGCCGAGAGGGAGGAAGGTGCACCCCTGCCTCTCGCACCCCAAATTCCTCCTCCGCTGCAGACTCCAGCAACATCAGCTGAACGAGGAGGCGCAACCCCACGTAGAAGCAAAACCCTGGCCAGGATGCGCAGGGCAGAGAGAGGCTGATGGGGCGAGGGACCGGGGCGTTGAGCTTTTTAATGTTTGGAGCTGATGCTCTTTCCCTTCTCATTTCTCTGCACCAACCCAGCCAGGGAACTCATGCACCGAAGAATCGAGCAGCGAAGCGGGGGGTGGACGTGCCCCGGTGCCACCGCCCTGCTCCGGCTGCTGCGCCCCTCACGCTGTGCCTGCCTCCCGCGGGAGAGCAGCGGATGGTCCAGCATGGTCAGGGCCTGATCCTGCAATGGTTTAAGCACCTGGGTCCATTTGCAGAGCCTCTCCGCTGACCACTGCCGAATGCCCGAGAGAGCGGGGCCGGACTCTGCAGCCGTGGAGGGGCCTCCCTTGCTGCCCGCTCCAAGCTGCACCCCGAAACACACGCCTCAATATGCCGCTCTCCCCTTCCCTGAGCTTCCCAGGCATAACTGGGGACCGCTCAGCCTTCGGGCTCACAACTTACAGCCTTTCCCCTCTTCCAGCATCAGCCATTGGGGCCGGACCCAGCGCTCCTCTGCCTGCACGGCCCCTGCAGCCCCTGGGCAGCCCGGGCTCAGCCTCGCATCCCTTGCACCGGCGAGTCTCCCCGGGCACTGCGGGGACTGAGAGGAGCCGGAGGAAGCAGGAGGGAAGGAGGGAGCTGGCTGCACGCAAGACCCCGACCCACGGGCAGCAAAGCAGGAGCACAGGGTGGGTCCAGGAGGGACCGGGGGGGAGGCTGAGACCGGAGCACCCTCGGAGCAATGCTCCCAAATCCCCCTCTCCGAAGAACAAAGCTGCAATCTCTGCAGATGCAGAATAACCGACCAGCAGCGATGATTTATTTCTCTTCCCCAGTAGATAAACTGGCCTCGGAAACGGGTTTGCGCTAAATTACAATTTGCATGCGGTAATACATTTAAGCAACTTTCCTTCTACTTTGTTACAAACAGGGTTTCTCTGAGGGTTATTTCTGAGCTGGCCCCGTTTCATTTATCTCCAGCACACCCGGCGCAAGCGAGCTTAATTGTCAACGTGGAAATTAAAACCACAGCGGAAAAAAAAAAAAAAATTAATAAAATAAAGGTGCTGGGTTTGTATGTAGCCTAAGGAACCCCAGGCTGGAATCAAAATAATCACCCAGGCATAGGCGCTAGCTCTGGGCCTCAATAAAAATGATTAAAGACAAAACCCCACTGAAATTTCCACTCCGCAGCCGCGTTTGGCTTCCAGCCGCTCTCCCCCTGCAAAGGAACTGGGCCAGTGCCTCGGGGAGGCCGGTGGCCACCGAGCCCCTCTCCTGCCGGGAGGGCAGGGCTCTTCTCCCGGAGAATAGCGAGCGGGTTTTTACATTCGGTTCTCTAGCTTTATGATATCACATACACTCATACAGCTAGATAACCAAAGAGAAAAACCAACCCAGGTCTTTATAAAACGGGCCTCGGCCGCGCCGCGTGCCCGGGGTTGTTTCGCTCCGCTGCCGGAGCCCCCCGGGGCAGCCACGATCCGCGTCCCCTCGCCGCCAATAATGAAGAAACCCCAACGCTTTTGGTGGGAGAGCAGGAATCTGCCCCGGCACCTTGGGATGCAAGACGCAACCCCGGCGCTCCCCAAAGCCCACCCGAGCTCCCTGACCCGACGTCTGCACCCCAAAGGGGACCCGCACCCTAAAGCGGGCTCAGCCCCACGCAGCCCCCCATGGCCCGGGAGCCATTGCAGGGCAGGATGCTCCCCCAGGATCCATCCCCGCCGCCTGTGGCCCAGGGACCTGCCTCCTTCCCAGCCCCAAATTCACCCCCAGACCCACCCGGGAGCCTGCTCCCACTTTATAATTACTGTAATTACTGGCATGGAACTGCTGAGTCATGAGAGCGGCTGGGGAAGGGACGGGCCCAGCCGAAAGGGCCCCCCCGGGGGTTTCCACCGCGCCCCCGCTCTGCCCTCCTCTTCTCCCCTTCCTCCCGCAGCCGCTCCCTGCAGCCGGGCCCCGCAACCCCGGCAGGGACCCCGCACATCCCGGGG
>WAAD01021415.1:7671-50782 GCA_013389945.1 Fregata magnificens | reverse complement strand
TCAAAGTTTTCAGCAGGAATTTAGCCAAGCACTTCTCATTGCTTTTTTAGCCCCTCTTTTCATTTTCCTGCCCATAAATTATACAATGAAATCCCTCTCCCTCAGAGCACCTCTCATGTCTGGAGTTAGTCATCAGTTTCTCCTTTGCCTGTGCCAACTTTAACCTTTCTAAGCATTTTGTGAGTTCTGTGCTTTCATTAATAAGGTGATTATGCATAAAAAAAATCCCTGTTTGTGTCCTAGAAAATAGGTATTTGTGCATGCAAATTAGCTAATAATTGGCCAGGCCCTTAAAGATGCTAAGATCCAAAATTCAGTTGGAACATAATAAATCTTTCAGTATTTCACCTATTATTAATACTTTCCAGGCCACCCACTTTTCAAAGATTCAGACCAGGAGCCTCAAAGCACAGGGTTTAACTCTTGCCTAAAGCCTAAACTAGCCAGACTAGTGAATTTGCACTTAGGCCCAAACTCTCCCAGGCATCCTCAGTGACTGTCTGTTGGTTCTCAAACTTGGCTTGTTTCTGAAATAAGTCCTTTGGAGAACTAGCTCACACTAGGACTCATTCCTGTGGATAGTGAGAACACAACACATGTCCAACAGGTCAGGTAGCCACACACTGTCCTTTTAACTAAATCATACCACAAACAGTCTGGGCATTGCTTGGAAGTTTCAAATTACTCTATATTTAAGATCTGGTTCTCCAAAGTGTTGAGAATTTCTTGAAAAAGTCTGAATGTGCTGAGATTTACTTAAGATAAAGAGAATCGGTATATTTACTCTCATCCTGCATACACTTAGCCCCATAAACTGATTTGATGCTGTTTCACTTCAAAATATATAAGGTAAATCAGGTCTATGGTCTGTCCTACTGTCTTTTCTCTCTTAAAGAATATTCCTCTCCATCTATGCTTTGTTTGACCAAGACAGTTCCGTCATAAGTTGGAATTCACAGTCAGCACCTCACTTTCCCATGTTTGACTTTTCTGCTGATTCGCCTCATTCTCACACACTCAAATCTGAGGAGTTTCAAGTTCTAAGACAGTAACCTATAGCCTCCAACAGCTGCTGGAGAAACACTTCCACTGGGCTGTACTTTCAAGTACAAACCATTCAACCAGCAGCTGTACAACAAACAAATTAATTTGTTTACAGTGGCAACATGTCAGGATCTTTAAGGATGGCACAGTGAGGCACCTAATTCAGTCTTGACTAGGAGTATTCCCCAAGTTAGTAACAGGAAAGAAGAGAAACAAGAATTCCACTACATATTGTCTTCCCAGCAGTCCTTAGCTCCAAGAGAAGTCAACAAAGTGGAGAATAAATCTCAGACCAAGAAGCTAGTTGCAGGAATCTAGAGGGATAAGATGATTCCAAAAGGATTGAAACCGAGAAAGGCAACTTCTTGTACACCAAGCTGTAAACAACCTAGCTAGCAGATTAGCTTGCAGTACGATGCAGAAAATCAAGCACTTTCTCAATGCCTCTTTAAATATCAGAGTTGCTAAGATTTGAAAGCAATTAATGGTGATATTGTGTAGGAAACTAGGAGATACCTTTTACCCCCATTGACTGCACTGGTATCCATTAGGTTTCTGGGAGAGGAATGACTAGTCAGCATGGGTGAAATGGCAAAAAGACATCCTGTGCAGTAAGTTCTCAAAACATTTGGAGCTCTAAAGAAAGTAACTGAAAGCAGAAGAAGTACTTTGCAGTGCTGAAATTACAAAAAAAAACCCAAACCCAAAAACGAACAACAAATGGGGCCATATCCTAAGAGCGCTTAAACAAAAAGTTGTGACAATGTCAAAGTGCTGGAAGACAAGGGTATACAAGGGTATAAATAAGGAAGGCAGAGATCTTTCCACACAATCATCACTGTGAGATTTTAGATAAATCTCCTAGTTACCCTGTGTTTTTGTTTCCACTTCTGTAAGACAGACAGACAGATCAACGAGACATGGATTCTGGAAGGATTCATCTCTGAGAGGTCATGAAGAGATTCTAAATAATAAGACATAATATCAGCAAAAGTGTGACAGCTCATCAAAAGAAGACTCAACTTTCAGCCAAGCCTCCACTTCACCTCACAAATTGAAAATAACTAAAATTTAAGTTAATTTTCTCTCATTCAGGACACTGCTGAAAACATCACCCATTCTGGAAAAGGAAAGCAGGGAGGTTCTGGGTGCTTCTTAGGATACTTTTTTTTCAGATGGTGAATGAAAGTTTGAGGCTGTGAGCACAATGCAAGAAGAAATCCCATTGTCAGGAACTCATTGGCCTCCACATAAATATTTACAATATATTACTAAGCCTATCCCCTTGCTGATTTTACATCAATGCTCAACCTTTTCAGTGATAAGTTAATCATCTACCTTGAAGTATTCCAGGCAGTTATAAATAACTCCCTCCATCAGATTCTCAAATCATACAACATCATTAGGACCAGCAGAGTCAGGCCAACATTGGATTTGGCTGGTAATCCCTGCCTCGAAGAAAACACAGAGTCATTTCCATGATGCAGCAAAGAACTGATCAAGAACATCAGGACAGAAAAAGTCAAATGAGAGTATAAATAACTGGATTATAAATAAGTGGATTGGTTTGTCTCATTTTTCTGTCACAATTATTGATGATTCCTTAATCTTAACATTATGACAATGGAGAAAATTTCACTCCATATCAATTTAATGTGCTATATAGCTAATAATACTATTTGATTTGAACTGGTGATCTAAAAGCAGGGAGGCAACACCTGGTGGCATAGCTTGCTTTTCTGTGTTACCTGTTCTTACTTTGACAGCTGTATTAGAGAAATTGCAAGCCTTCTTTTCCCCATATCCCCAGATTTGGATAATTTTCTGTCATAGTTCCAAATGTGTAGGGCTGCAAGATCAAACGGTGCTGCAATCCTACAACCGACACTCATTTTTTGCAAGGTTGCCCTTGACCTATAATGCAGAAGGTATATTCAGTTTACTTGAAGGAAGGGAAGAGAGTTTTATTGATATAGAGGACTGTATTTACAGACTTTTAGCCATGGATCCTCCAAATGGTTGTCTGTTTCTATACAGAATATAAAATCTCAAAAAAAGTCTGTCAGAACGCAGGTTATCAACTCGTTGTTTACCAAGAAAACAAACTAAGATCACCATTGCAATTAACAAGTTATATTTATACAGGTTATCAGTATTCTGAGCACAGCAAATGAGGAAGCAGGTACAGCTCTACTTTGTTCCCTACATGCAGCTGAAGCAGCTAATGACAGTCACTGCAGACTAATGGCATCACCAGCATTTTTGAAGGTCATCAAGTAAACAGTACTCAAAGGTAATAAAAGAAGCAAACAGTCTGTGTGATGAGGGAGCAGTGCTATCAGCCTGAAAGCATTCAAGTTGCAGAGATGGAGTGCTATACAATGAGTGGTTAAAATGCTGACCAAAGAAACAGAGTAGGGCACAAGGACCTAGAGCCAGTCATAAGGATTCAGAGTAGGGCATTTGCTTGTTCTGTGACCCTGTGCTTCCCACCCTTTACTTGACATTATCTCTTTTGGGATAAGCATTGTTTTTCACTATCTGTTCACATCAGAGAGCACCAAGCACAATGGTGTTCCTCTTTCACATGTGGGCTCTTAACACCAATATAAGGAGTAAGAAGCTTCAAGTCTTCTTGTAGGTCCTGCATCCAAATCAGAAATATATCAGTGAAAGTTATAAGAAAAGCCTGCCCTGACATTGCTTACAATGTAGGTTTCCTGCAGAAAGAAAGGTGTCACTTGAGTATCTTTCCTCAATGCCATATTCCCTTGCACTAAATTCATAACTTACAACATATTGTTTCAAGACAGTGTGAATAACAAGATGGAGATTTTAGATATAAATGGAAGCCTAGTAATTATTTTTATCCTAAGAAAATGTAATAATCATCCCTTTCAAAGATGAAGTGAAATGACTGACCATCCATTGAGAGCAGTGTAACTGATCCATGTAATGAAGGATGTAGTGGGGGGAAGACTGAATGAATTTCAGTGACGAAAGAAGGAAGAGCCTAAGCAGCAAACATGAAACCAGCAAAAGAAACACAAAGTCAGAACGTTATGCAGATTACTCTGATGAGGCTTGTAACTCAACCTGTAAATTTAAAAGATGGTATGCACCAATTATTTTAATTTTATACTGTTCTTGAAATGAAACAGATAAGAACTGATAAAGGTGCTAACTTCACCCACTGCTGGCCGCTGAAGAATTTAATCAATGTTTTACTATTATTCCCACCTCTACCTGAACTCAGTTTGACTTTTCACAGTAAAATCAATGGAACACTTCTAACCTCTAATACTGACTCTCTTCCAAGAGTGAAGTATTTGGAGATATAATTATGGCTGGGATTTCACTTTTCAAATTATGGTTTCTTCTTTAAGGACTAGAAGAGTCCTCAAGTTGCGTCAGGGATATTTAGGTTGGTATCAGGAAAAATTTCTTTACCAAAAGAGTGGTTAAACATTGGAACAGGCTGCCCAGAGAGGTGGTGGAGTCATCATCCCTGGAGGTGTTCAAAAAAGGTGTAGACGTGGCACTCCAGGGTCTGGTTTAAGAGGCATGGTGGTGTTAGTTGATGGTTGGACTTGATGATCTTAGAGGTCTTTTCCAACCTTAAGGATTCTATGATTCTATGATTCTATGATTTTATGTTTGTACTAGTGGCCAAAGACAAGGGCAGGACAAAACCATATTACAGAATACTTTATCTGGAACCTGGGCTGTCTATGAGTGTTGTCCCATAATCCTGACTTATAACAATATTATAAAATCCATGAAAATTTTTGAAGTTAATCAGATTCACCTCTGTCTTCACCTCTGTGAAGAGCCTTTCTGGTTAATACTGTCCAATGAAAGACAGATGTTCCTTCTCCTCACTTCTCTGCATTAAGGGGAATGTTGGTTTGGGGTTTTTTTAATACTTTGACTAAATGTTTTGGAGCTTTGTACAAGTGATCCCAGAGATAAAAAGCTCCAGAGCCAGCAGAGTGGAATGCACTGATTCAAGGCAATTTGCTTTCAAATAATTATTAACTCTGGACAAATGCAAATAATAAGAATTGAAAGCCCTTTTTCATCTTCCCACCTCCCTTTGTCTCAGGGTATTGACTGGCTGCATCTCTTTCCAGGTACCATCTCTTATACTTGACTAAAATCTTTTAATCCTTTGGATGTTTAAGCTCCTTCCCAAAGCTATTACAACATGCAAATCCCAGACTGGTTTTCCTGTTACACTACAACTTGTATTTCAGATCAAACTGTCAGCTGATCTCATGAGTTAATAAAAGGGTATGAAATGAATAGACTATTTTCATTTATTATGAATTCTTGATTAAGACCTGCTTGACTGAGTTTGGGGTGACCGAAAACTGCTACCACTTTGAAAATTACCATGCTGTTTGCCATGTGAAGGCAAAGCCTACAGGAACCTTCAAGGCAAAGTTTATAATGTTGGGCTGATTACTTTTCATCAAAAAATCCTTCATCCAGGATGTCCTTTGACCACGCAGACTGGGAGACTTGCAGGAGTATCCTTGCTGTTTTCCTGCCCACACAAAATATTTTTTTTTCCCAAAAGAAACGTGTGAAGACAGAGACCCTGAACCTAAGAGCTGGGAAGTATTCCTGTATCCCACAGTTTACACGTAAGCTGTCTAAGCCAGTTTGATATGTAATAGCAACCCCAGCAGTGAGTCACCAGCTAGTTTTGAAATAAAACTCTGACCAAGATTATATGGCTCAGAATAAGAAATAAAGGTCAGTGTTACTCCTGTTCATCACATTTACATTAGAGTGTATATGATACCTACACAGGGACACTGAGGTCATCAATGAGATACAAAGTCTAGGACAAAAGGCATAAATCCTCACCACTTGACC
Source organism: Fregata magnificens (assembly GCA_013389945.1). NCBI lineage: Eukaryota > Metazoa > Chordata > Aves > Suliformes > Fregatidae > Fregata > Fregata magnificens. Next base: position 44,854 of record WAAD01021415.1, on the reverse strand, counting down.
TGAAGGAACAACTCTATTGGATGCACTTTTATAATTCGCTAGGCCAGCCTTTGGAAGCAAAGAAAATCACATGCACTAAATTAGAGAAACAAACAAGCAAGCCCTGCTGAGGCATTCACACTAGGCACTGCAGACTCACAGGTCTTGCTTTGAAGATTCAGATTTAATGCAGAATGAACCATGCCCACTGTAAGGGATAGAACTTGGATCTTCATGGTTCCTTCAATGTTTAGGTTCTTTAGGAAATATTTCCTTCCCCTAGTCAGACAAGCACCCCACAGGAACTCTATGTTCTGCCTTTCACAAGGTAGAATACATGAGGTTTTCAGAACTTAGATGAAGAACAGCAGTAGGTGCTCTGCTCCTACAGCATCCCTCAGCACTTTTCTCATCTCAGGACTAAATCTGTTCTTAATCAGAGGTCACTTTTTTGGCAGAACTAATGGACTGTGCCCACTGAACCCCTTTTCTAGAATGCAGAGCTCCCATGGAACACGTGGAGCCCATTTGCAGCAACGCCCATGCAGCCGTGGTAAATAGGTAATTCTTGATCAACACAGATGGGCTTCTGAAGATTTCTCTCCACAAAACTTCAGTGTTGGCGACTCCATCAATTAACCAGAAAGAGTTAATATAGTGTCCTCTCCAAAGAAGTGAGAGAATGCAAAACAGCTGTTACCTTCTTTCTCAAAATGCACATCTGCTCAACTCAATGTTCTTGGAAGAACATGCTTTAATCTCTTGGTGGGTTTTACAATGTTATTACAGACTGAGCTATAACACCCTGGGCTATAACTTCTATGTCCTCCGCTGGCAGAAACCACTGCTTCAGCAATCAAACCCATGTTTTTATTCCCATTGCACATGTTTTGTGTCTGTAAAGTGAACACAAGATAGAGATCAAACTAATCCTGCAAGTTAAGAGACTTGAATTCCATTCTCCACTCTGCCACCTGTTTACCTCATGCAAGTTATGCTTGTTCCTTAGCCACACTCGTCACTACTCCCATAAAAGTCAGCTTGTGTGTCACAAAGTTGACAGCAAGCCTGCCCATCACTCTAAGCCCACACAGACAAACTGTGAATAACTGGAAAAATGACACATTGAGTTCATTAAACATTGGTCAGACTTATTTAGCTCCCACCTTCTATATCTATGACCAAGGACAGATTTAAACTGACAGAAACAGTTCTTCTATTTTCTGGTATCATTTAACTTATGACACATTAGCGTGTGCTTTACATGCATGGCCCGCCCTTAGCATGAATAATTCCATCAGCTTAAGGAGAGAAGGAAGGGGAAGATGTCCACATGCAACCTCCTGCTAGCTTTTTAACAGTCACACATACCTGATATTTTAGGAAGCCAACTGATTTTGCATCCTTACTCTTGAAAAGATCTGTCTGTGTTTATTTATCACTGCTATAAGTAATGTGTTGCTTTTCAGTCCAAATCCTATTTATACAGGCATGAAAAAGAGACACACATAAAGAAAGATTAGAAGTTCACACTTTTAAGTTATCTGAAGGTCTTATTACAACTGACAAAAAGCCAGGAAATTGACAACTAAGAGCTGACGCTCCATATATCATGTTCTGTCAGGTTTTATTTTGTGTGTGCGCATGTGCGTGTATGGGAGTGTGACTTTTCCTTTCTGGGTTTCTTTAATGTTAATTTTAAAAAGGGACTCGTATGCTGGAACAAACGAACGACAAGAACGTGAACACAAACAGACAGTGTCCTTATAAACAATAAAGGCAACACCAGCAGGCACCATCCACTGTAATTATCTTGACATGGTGCTGTGCATCTGCCTCCCAGGGCTACTTACCATGACCTTTTTAAGCACACTGCCAAAGGCTTTCTCTTGCACTTCCCAGCTCCATTGGTACAATGGCTTTTTGCCTCCACCCCACCCCACTTTAGGTAACGTGGCTATTTCAGAACAGACTGGTCACAGACCACAGGAGACAACAGAATATTATTTGGCCCATCATGAGACAGAGACAGCACAGAACAATCTTCATTACTTCCTGCGAAGATCCCCACCCAAAGGCCTCAGAATGCCTCACAAATACTCATTAATTAAACATCAGAGGAGCCTCTAATAATAAAGGGATTATTTTGTACAGGTCCACAGCGCTGCCGTACCGGTATAATTCCTCCCCCAACGGGAGGCTACACTCCAGAGGGAAGGTGGAGTTCTCACTGGCAGGGTGGGAGCTGTGAGAGCAGGGGACAAGCTCGGCATTGCCTCCTCTGGCAAGAGGACTCCCTTTCTAAGAAGCGTGGATGACTTACAATCTTACAGCTTCCAGAGCAAAGTCCCAGTGGCCAAGGGCTTACACACACCCTTAATGGTAAAACAGACAGCAAACAATGAAGAAGCTACTGTTTAAGAATACCCTTACTACCGAGGGTGATACAGCCTCCTAGCAATGACCCTCTTTTTTGTGTCTTGTTAGGCACTTAACATCAGGCTGCCTGCCTATCTGTGGATAGGAAGATTTAACTAATTTAAGTTAAGATTTAAGAGTGAATAAAGCAGAAGAGGATTGACAGGCTTGAAGTGATTAAATGTCTCTGCTTATTCTTTCTTATTCTTTTTCCAGTCTGCTGATCTTTTTTTGATATTCCCAGGTTTAGAATTGAAAACAAGGTGGGACTTAACTGTTTCACAAGTGCTGTACAGCAAACAGCAGGCAAGGATTGATCTGCAAATTCAGCTTACCCTTTCCTTCTCCCTTTTCCTCCAAACACATTGATTCTTAATGCCATTGTGTTTCATTACAAAGTAATTTAATTTGTTTTCTGTGGTCACCTCTAGGATTCTTTCAGCCTTGCTTCTTTTTCACTTATCTGTCTTCACTTGAATAACATGGATTTGAAATGTTATTCTCCAGATACTTTAGCTTGCATGCTATTTTCTGCCCATGTTTTAACCTGTAGATCCTTTTTTATTATATCTGAGCCCTGACTGGCATTTATAATACTTTCCAATACACCTTCACATATTAATGAAGGTGTGAGGGATTTCTTTTCACTTTTTCCAGGCAGCACAGAAGTGTCCCTGGAATTAGATATAATGAATGGCACACAGGAAAATGACCTCAGGAAGATAAAGGTGCCAGTAACAAAGACCCTGTTTTCAGATAATACTCCTTCTACATCTGTAAATATCTGCATCTTCTTTCATTTTTCCAAAGAGCAACGTCCACTATACAAAGGACACTGTGATACTTTAAATGTGCTTAGGTTCATTCATGTCATCATTCTTTACAAAGTGTTTAAAACCTTTTCATCCTCCTCACATCTTTCCTGAAGTCTGGCCCAAGGGACCTGGAAATGATCACTTTTTTGGATCCTGACTCCCAGAGACTATTTAAAGGCATGGCAATTGCCTTACAATCCATCTGATGATAGACTTACTCATCCATCGTGCTATGGGAAGCAAGAAAAGTGCCTGAAGTCCTGCCAGAGGACCTAATAATTCTAGCTCTGGCTCTCATGATGTTATAGTGGAACTAGCAACATCCAGAGTAAGGTATGCAAGTAATCTGTATGCAGTCAATTTAGCAGTTACTTGATGAATATGGAGCTTGGGTGTAAAGGAGGCATAAATGACTACCATATATAAACATCTTCAAACCAAAATACAAGACTAGCTTTTCAACATGGGTTTCCCGTTATCTAAAAAAAAAAACAAAAAAAAAATTGAAAAAAAAACAATGCAGAAGAAACTTGCAGAATAAAATCTACTCTTGACTAGAAAGAAAGCCATAAAAATACCTTTATGTGTACTTTTCAGGATTGCAAAAAGTAATTGAAAAACAAATTGATAGAACTTTCTAATAATTCAAAGACTGAAGTAGCTGAGTGATTTCAGTAATGTCTTTTCAACTCATTTTTCCTCTTTCTCTGTGCATTATCCTTGAGGAAATCACTGTTTTCTTGAGTATGTTGTTCATTTACAATTACTGCTCCATTGTACTCCTTGCATGTATCCCATATTATGTTTTTGTTCTTGCACTGGATGAATGCCAGTCTTGGAATCATATTTTATCTCCCAAAAAAGTTCATTATTGTTTATTTAATTAATGGGGTCTTCAGAAATATTCCTTCTTCTCAGCTACCTATTTTTTAAGAGGAAAGCAAATCCAAATGGACTATCTGATCAAATTCACTTAAAATACTAATTTATTTTCCTGGAATTCACTTTTTTTTCAGGATTTTCAAAAATATTTTATTGCACTAAAAGGAGTAAGCAGTGCATTTTTTAATATTTAATGGGTGAAACACTGATGTTAAATGATTTCACTGAAATTGGTGTTATTCAGTGATATTGAATGTTTGTTAGTCTAGCATACGGTGTATAGTGCAGTGCACCCTATACTTGAAGATGGTTTCAAGTGATACCTATACAATTTTCTGAAGATCCCTGAAATCATCTCATGTAGGTTACAAAAGGAGTCAGGGTGAACTATTGTTTCCTTATCTGCTATCTTTAATCCAGGAACAGAAATGTGATTGCAAAAGAGTGGCTTATTTCTTTCAGTTCAATCCTTTTAGCATCTTCCTTGCTAACTACATCTTGCTATTTCATCACGGTCAGTAACATTTGTTCACTGCATAAAGCTGGTCTGAGTGGTACTTTAGATCAAGTGGCATCTCTATGCAGTGATAGAGCTGTGGCTGAGAATTCTCATTTGTGAAAACCTTTCAGATTTCTGAGTATGTCCTTGTTCATACCTGAAACAAAAATGAAACTTTTCATAAGTCATTCATTGTTGTTTGCTTGCTTTTTAAAAACAGGGAAGTTGTATCAAAGTTTCTTGTTCCAAACAGAAAGCTTCAGGCCTGATTTGAGAAGAGTTGTCAAAATGTCCAGAGATGGGTCACCTAGTAGCTAACATGCCCCGCTGAGGATGTAAGATCAATTCCAGACCTTCTCCTTCCTGAATCAAAGCAGCATAATAACATTTGAAACTGCATCCCTTGTATCTCAAATATTTTTAACTGCCAGATGCAGAGCAGGCAATTCAGTTTTTAATAAGAATAATTTTACTGAAGTTTATTCAGGAAAAAGCAAAATACGAGGCCAATCAGACATTACACTCAAACAGAGCACCTAGGAACTACGATATTGCACGGGTTCCATTCCCTGAGTAAAGATAGATATATGGCATCTTCTACAAGATGCTGGAGAAGTCACACGTTTGGGAGCTCTGTAAAAAACAGCCAAAAACTACTTGTCTTTTTCAGAGTGATGGATCTGGATCAGACAGGATGAGAATTCATTATTTTCAGAGGTCTTGTGTGAAGATATGAACATCTCCCTTTTTCTTGCTTGCTCTCTTTTTATCTCCTAAAAAAGGGCAAAAAAATCTTTGATGTTTGGCTTCAAAATGGAAATGAAACTTTACAAATAGCTAAGAAAGACAGGAGAACTTAGACTGTAGGTCACTCTATGGATCTTCTTTCAGTGAAAACAAAACCAGAAAGCTCAGAAAGGAACATGTTTACCCTTTTGACACTAGTGTGATGTGTGTTTTGGGGCTAGAAAAGAACACTGTTTTCTTCTAGAGATCAGTTTTGAGTCCTGGCATAAATCATCTAATTTACCTAAGTTTGAGTTAATGATTAGGGTTTTTTTTTGTCTTAAGTGAACAGCAATGTGAATGTGTCAATCTTCATTTGGAAAGCAAAATTCCACTTTCTCTCCCTCTGCTGGCCCGCACTCAGCTTTCCGCAGTATCTTCTCTTTCTGTTCTGTGTGCATGGGCCATTGGAAGAACTGCTCTCTATCTGGGGAGAACTGTTAAAAGCATGAACTTCTTTGCACAGCTGTGTGGTCAGAGGTGCAAGATGGTTCATAAATCCCCAAAGCAGACACACACAGGCTATTGCTTTAGTACAAAGTCCTGTAAAAAATAGCACGTGGCAGAGCAGCCACAGGGAGGCACAAATAATATCCAGGGGATCTGCAGCATAACAAGTCCAAAGGAAAAAGGCTATGCTGATTCAAGCAAGATGCATAAACCTCTCTTACAAAGTAACAAGCTGGGCTTTTAAGGCTCCTGGGGTTTCATGATGATTTGACTGGTGATGGTCAGAAATGTTTCCAAAAAATCAACTTCTGTCAGAGAAATGCTAGTCCATTGAAAGTGAAATGTTTTGCAGAAATGTGCCAATTTGAACAAGTCTGCTAACAAAACTCACTAGTTCTCTGCCTCTTCTCTTCTTTGTGCATCCACCCAGCTTCTCAGATGCTCCCTGAAGAACACAGCTCAGATCCCCAGGCTTTTAAAGTTCCAGGATATCTGCCTGCTGGAATTGCTGCGCATCTTTTATGCTCAGAAAACTTGTCTCCATCAGCAATGAGAAGAATTTATTGGACAGGGTTTCCAGTCTTGCTGCCAGTGTTCAGAGCCTGAGTCTGGGACGGGCTCCTGGTCACCCTGCAAGCCACCATCCAGAATGAAGTGCAAGGAACCCAGTGTTTCCATTGCTCAGCCTGGCTACTGCTCTAGGGCTAGTCACCTCATGTGGCCCTGGCTATGTGACTACCGCAGCTTGGGAAGCCAATTACCCTGAAAGTACAGCAGTCATCTGTATCTGTCCCTGTAACATTATGTCGGAGCACTATGAATTTGGCCAGAAATAGCCCCACTTTAAGTCAGTAGGTTTCAAGAATTTAAAGAAGAAGATTTTATTTTAGGAATATCAATTTGCAGCATTTCTGAAACAAAATACTTTGGAATTTGATTTTAACAAACATCTTTAAATTTTGGTCTCTCTTTCTGACAGTGAAAAAGTTTCAGATAATGCAAAATTTATGAAGAACAGGAATGTAGTTTTCTGACCTACTATACTCTTTTCTAAAGGGATAGCTCAATAGGTTGTAGAAATAATGAGTTACTTTATTGCTTTATTGCTACCTCCCAGTCCACTGCCGGTTGCTAAGGGAATCAAAACTCACATCAGCCTTAAAGAGAATGAATGAATGCAAATAAATACTCCTACTATAAACAGAAGACCTGGTTCTTTTCCCCTTACATCAGTGAGATTGTCCTAGGCCAGTCCTCAGCCATTGACCACGCAAGATGAAGATGTGACTTGCATCCACTCCCAGAGAAATACAGCGGTGGTAACAGGCAGGAATTTCAAGAAGGGAAGAGTGGTAGCTTTTACTCATGAAATCTATTCTCCACTTGAACAGGCCTTGTGCAGTAAAAGTTGAAAGTGGACAGGAAACATGATCTTCAACCCTGACACAGATCACTCACCCTTCTTAAAACTGCATGCATGCTTCAGAGTCGCCACTGCATCATACATATTGCAAAGTTTGTGTTTCCAATGGGAAAGCAAGACAAAGAGCAGTCAAGTGTTCACAGGAAGTCACTTAGAATTATTTGGAAAGTGTCTGGACTAGACCAAACACCTGGAGAATTTCTGGTTTCATTTCTGACAATATTGCATTATTTTAATTTACTTTTACAAATGCTAACCCTTGACAAAAAGGCATACTGATTCTACAACAATACATATATATCATCACTGAATCCCCTTTCTTCCCCCACCAATAATCAGTCCCCAAAGTCTCTGAATCCTTCACTATGTCTGAATTTCAGATTTAGGTTTCAGGGCATGGAATAGAGTGTGAGCCATTTATAACTGTGCGAGAACACAGTGCAGGTATTCATTATCTATTACGGTTCTGCAACATTCTTCTGGATTCAAATCAAGGACAGAGAAATGGGTTTGGCTGAAATAAGGTTTCTCGTTTTTCCCTTTTATCTTTTTCCTAGCTAGCAAAGCTTTGCTCCCCAAATTACTTTGCATTAGCTGCCTCCCTCACAGTCTTTCATAGTGCTCAACTTCAGCACAGCCTTGATATTTTCAGGTTTAATTTGCAAAAATACAGAGGGAAACTCTGCCAGGAAGAACTGCGTTAGGTAAAAGATGAGTAGAAAACCCAGATGAAAAGAATCTGTCAAAAAAATGCTTAAAATGTCAATGACATTTTTGTCAACATTGTGAATTGCTGTCTCCAGAAAAGGATTATTTCTTTCCAGAAGGTATGATTTTTTTTCACCAGATAAACTTCTGACATTTGGAGTAGCTATATTTGAGTACACCGTCCACATGTTACTTGAATAGACGTTCTTTTTATCCCTGGAACCTCTTCAGACCTAGAGTGTGGCTCTGAATGCCACAGCTTGAACCTCTTTCCCTCTCACCTGAAAAACATCATTCTCACCATCATTATACAACATTTTGTAGCTGATAAGCAACAGCTCTGTTTAATTTCAAAGCACATTATTATTACTTGAAACTTGGAGCCTTCCCAATTTTGTCACTTGTGAGAGATGCCAAAGGATATTACAACAGTTACTAATTGACAACTATCATTCAAATGTTCAACAACAACCAAGCCCATTATGGCAATGTGTGGGAACACAGTCTCTGCCTAGGTGTACAGTCCACACAAGAAAGAAAAACTGAACCAGAAACTTCAGTTGTGAATTCCCTACATAAAAACATCTGTGAAATAAAGCAAGCACGTCCTTCCCACAAACAGGATACAAATATTTCACCAGCATTTTTGAGGGATTTTTTAGTTAAGTTTATATTGCCACAGAACAGTAAACATAACGATGGTGATATACATATTGTACATATGGTCTTAATGCTAGCAGTTTCATTATTTATTAATTTCTCGTATGGTCATACAGCAGAACGCCATATAATTTATTCTTCTACCTTGCCACTAAAGGTGAAGGTGCCTTAATGGAATTGACTTGTTCAGTCAGGTGGCAAAATGTTAATTAGTTTTCATAAAAGATTAATCCATTGAATTCTAAGTGAGTGAATTTATTCCAGGGTGCTGAAAAAACTCACTGTGATATGTTTTGAATTAGCAAGCCATGTCTATGGAAAATCTCCACAAAGTAATATTATGGTTTCCTGGGCACACTGTTCCACATGTCGCCTGGTAGTTAAATGGTTAAAACACAAGGAAGTATCACAGGGAGAAAAGGATGAGATGCTACTGTTTCGGTGCAATTTGAGCAGAATCCACATTTATACAGCTAATTATCATCAAAATCTAATCCAACAGTTTTCCTGAACTCCTGGTCTCTGTCATGGTGGTGTTTCTGCTGACCACAGCTTAAAAGAAACTAAAATCAATCTGACTTAGAGAANAGTTGATAGCAATTAATAAAACTTAGATATTAGCAATTACAGAAAATTAATAGGGGGAGAAAAAGGATATCAAGGGAATAACCTGTAGCTTGAGAAACTTAGCAGATAAGAAAGAGCTTTTAACAACAAAAAGAACATGAACATGGTCCTGGCTTATTCCTACCCAGAAAAAATAAACCCATTGATAAAAAGGTGCAAGGGACATATGCATTCAGTAAATATTTCTATTCTCTGCTTGGAAAAAAACAGGTAATGTATTCTCAGCACCTGATGGTCTTTCAATACCTTCCTTTCTGCCAGCAATGCAAGAGGATGTAAAGAGACCTACTGCTACTAAATACATTTAAATCAGCAGACCTATATAGTTAGGGTACACAGGTTTTGAAAACTAAGAAGTTCTCGTTGATATAAATGTTGATTTCCAATGAATCTTGGAAAACCAGCAGATTGCCAGAGGATACTTAAACAAAATGACTTGAGTCATTGTCAGTCTGACACTGACCACAAACACAGCCTGATAGAAGACTGATACAGGTCTAGATTAACACAGAATTAAAAGTGGGAAATGTAATTAACTCCAAGCAACGTGGGCTTATAAAAAGCAGATCCTGTAAAGATAACATCAGAACTTAGCTTGAAAAAAATAAAAGCTCATAAATACAATAGATAAGATGTAGTTCCATTTGATTTCAAAAGGTAGGGTATGACATGGAAGTTTTAAAATCAAATTACTGCTATATAAAATCAAGAAGGCATGTATTACAGGAATTAAGAATTGGCTAATTGGTAAGCTTCAAAAGGTACTTGTGAATTACATTTCTGTAAAAGACCAGCAATTGGTGCCATCCAGTCAGGACTCATTCTTTTTCCTAAGTTATCTGTCTGATGCAGTTGCAGACTCTGAAAGTCCTATGATTATGGAGATGGAAGTAAACTGAGGGAAGAACCATTTTATACGTACCTTATTCCTTATAAGTTTTCCTTAAACATTTTTTTGCTGGCCACTGTTGGAGATGAGGCATGCACTAATGTAGTTTTTTTTTTTTAACTGGTGGCTCAGAAATAAACACAAAATTATTAATCTTCAGGTTTTCAGATTACACAAATGTTAGCAAAGTGAAATAACAGTGAATAAAATGGCTAATTAGACCATTGTATATATAAAAATTTCAAGCAGCAGTAGAGCAGTTGCATTGCCTTTATCTACGCTAAGCAGCCTTACAGCACTGCCTGCAAGACCTTGTTCAGCTCTGGGGTCCATAAGGACGTAGGATATGGAAGAATTGGAGAAAGCTCAGAGACTAACCCTGAGAATGGTTACAGAAATGAAAACATGCCCTTCTAAAAGAGATTCCAAGAGCTCATCAAAAAGAAGGTTTAGTGTGTAGCAGTCTGTAAGTATCTTCTTACATCAGAAAAAGGGACTACAGGGAAAGAGGGACTATATAACTCAAAAGTGTATTTTAAACAGTAGGTTATCTAAATACGGGTTAAATTTTATTGGGGCCTCTGTAGAGTCCCCACCTCTGGGATTTTTTGAATTAATATCATATAAATTATGCTTGTTTTCTTAAACTTTGTATCATGATTCCCCAAGACATTATAGAAAACTGAGGGAGAAGTTTAAGAAAGAAATGTTAGAAAAGGCTTATGAAGTATTTAAGCTTAAGAAATTCTACCTATTTCCATAGGGGGTTGCATGAAGACTGATGATCGAAAAGGGAGTTAAACTTTTAAAACATTTGGGAAATAAAAAAATAACTCCAGAATTCCTCAAGGCCTATTATAGGCAGAAGATCAGGTGAGATAATCATAATGTCCTTCCAGTTCTTGTAATTTATTTATCTATTAATTAGACCTATTGAAGTGGGGATTTGATCACTCCAAGGCACTGAGCTGGAAGCTTAATTTACCTGGTCTGCATGGATTTATTGTACCAGATGTACACAAAATTGAACTTAGAGATTTAAACATATGTTAGTGACCCAGCAGCCAGGTTGACAAAGAGCAGGGAAGTAATAAGACAGCTATGATACAGACATTTTTGCCGGTATGAGTCAGGATTTATGCCAATCGAGGATCTGCCACTCAGTTTCAAGCCTGCATGGACCAATGTCTTCTGCTGTCATAAATATGGTAGAGGTTGTAACGTAATTAAGAACGGCTTCTGCAAGTTTGAAGTGCTCTCTAATGTTTATCTAAGTCTTTTGGACTGCATTTTAACCCCTTTGGGGCTGCAGAAAGTACTGATATTCTTTGAAATGGTTAAGTTCATGATAACATCATCAGTTTAGCAGCAATGGCTCCAATATGTATGGTGGCACTGGGAATACGTATTTAGTCTAATCATTCAGTAAGAAGGAAAGAAACAATGGATAGGGTTTTTTTCTGGAGGATGAAGAACACAGAGAGCAAGTATTAATTTTAAAAATTCAACATTTGTTTTACTATTTCTTAAATAAGTAGTTAGCATTTATATTACAATCTATTACCGTCTAATCTGCAAGGGCTACTCAGTCCTCTGTTCTTCGTGCCATAGCAAGTAATGGCTCCCACTGCTCCTTTAAACTAAAATTATTTTAGTAAAACAAACAAGGGAGAGAAAATGCTCAGTCTCCCATTATCTTGGCCATCTGTGTGTTTTCCTCATGGCATCTCTCCAAATGCTTTAAAAAAATGCCAGGTAAAGTGTCAATGGCTAATGAAAATGCACAATAGACCCTGCTTCCCTATACTTTATCTTCTTCTTGACCTTCTCTTTTTCTCCTTCTCCAGAAAATGAAATACAGAATAATTTACCTGATGAAATGCCATGTGACCATTCACACTACTAAATCTGCTCAAGACTGAAAGCAACCAAAAATAAAATCCTAATGTCTGCTTTTCCTACGAAAAAACATGTTTGTCTTGCTTCCAGATTGACAAAAACGTACAGGTAATCCCTCCCATTCCATGGCGGTGAGGTTAGTAAGTATGACCAGGTGGAGAAGGCCGGGAGGGCAGGAGCCCAGCTGGGCTTGTAAGGATTCTTGCATTGGAGCAGGAATCCAATCTACAAGGAAGGTAGCTTTCAATATTCCCATTTCTGGAAAAAGGGGAGTAAAGGAGACTTTAGACTTGCCCCTCTTCAGCTTTTACCATTAGGCCTCGCCTCTGCTCTGGGTTCTTTACACAACCTGGAAGAATAGGATGAGCCCCACTCCTCTCCAGCAGATCCCTACAGACTTCAATTTGTCCTTAGGGTGCAGAGGCAAGCTGCAAGCTACTTCCTTTTCCTCTGGAAGCAGAGCAACTGGTTGTATCATTCCTGGCTCAGATCCATCTGTTTAATAGTAAAGTAAGGCAGTATCTCCTCCAGGTGCAGCACCTCATACTGAACACAGACCTAACATCAAACATTCCCTTGTACATACTGCTGCTGTAAAGGCACATGTCACTTCACAGGTGGAGAAAAGCCCTCTGAAAGGGTCTGTCCAGATGCAAGACAAACTGCAGCAAGTCACTTCCTATACTAGAAGGGCTTTTAACACTCACTAGCCATCAGTATCTGCACTAATAAAATTATAATAAAGGAATACTGATGCAGAGTGATCCACCCTGGATGTGAACAGACCTTGCTATGCCTGCTGGAGATGTGTGCTAAACCTCTGGTTAGCATGCTGTTCAATTCCAAAGGGATGGTTTCAAATGACACTTTTTTTCCCCCTTATCTTCCTCAGTATTTTTATTGACCTCCTTTTGAAGTCTATGGAGAGTTTTGCCCCCAGCTGGTGGACGTCAGGTTAAAGGCTTTGCCTGGATGATCCTTGGCAGCAAGAACCTCATCTCTCTGTTTGCCTATAAAAGATCATGCACATGGGGTTACCCACGGAAGTGATAGATCAGAATTCAGTTAAATTGGTTTTCACTAGTATCATAGGCTCTGATGTTTTCCAAATGCAAGGCTTTGCACTTGTAGGCTTATTTTTAGAAATAAAGAACAGTAAACACAGTATGTTTTTAGTATGGGTGTCCTTTTATAAATACTTGATCATTGCAAGCTTCTCACTGAGCTGTTACTTCTTCTTTACCTCATTTTAACTGAGTAGGGCTTCCCTCCACCACTGCCCCTCACACAAAAATAATTTGCCATTGCACTTGAGTGAAATCATGGTTAATTTTGCTGTGGTCATTCTGCAATGATTTATCATTCTATAGACAACCCTTGCCCTGCAACTATAATAAAGTCAGATTAAAATAAAAAAAGGAAATATTCCAATCATATAGGACAGATCAAGAAGGATTTAAACACATCTGAAACAACCAGTTTGTTGAAGGTAAACAGCATGCTGGAATGTGTAGAATTTAGCACATTTCTCATTTTTAGTCTTATTTTTTATGTTTTGAAATCACTGACATATCTTAATTTGGTATTAAAAATCTATTTGGAGACTAGGAACATAAAATTTTGTTTTGAGGTTAAGATTACTCTATTGGAAAAAAAAAAGAGAGAGAAAAATGTAAAATGTTTCCTGACCAGATCTAAATTTTTTAAGCTTTCCAAACTGAAATAGAGAAGCACACAGTCCAGATTCTCCTCGGATAATCCTGTGACTCTTCTTTCCTCTTGCATGTGGATTTATTATCATGTGGCAGTGACTTTTATGGGATGGTAATGTTATTGCTTTGATTTAGATTCTTTCCAAATACCACAGTCTATTAAAAGCATCAGTTCATCAAAGTCCACGGTACTAATTTACCAGGAATATCCCCACAGGTTTTTTTAAAAATAATTTTGTATTATGAAATCATGCTTCAAACTGAACTAACAGAAATCTAATTATAAATGGGAGCATAGTGCTAATTAAACCACCCACTCCAGCATTAAGGCCCACTTGGGGGTATTCACATTGGTGAATTGCCAGTTTAAGCTAAATTGCAGGATATAATATCCAAGTGTTGGCTAGCCCTACCTTTCTGTTCCTCTGTCTCCTTTGGCCTGCTCCATTATACTAAAGCACAGAAGGCAAGAAATACAACAATTTTTCAACCTTTGAAATACTTTTCTGTGAATAACAATAGCTACTGTAGTAGCAAGGGTCAATCTAAAACACTAGAGTTCCCAAGCCTGACTCTTCACATGGTTAAAAGTAACCTGACATGCTCTCTAACATGGCTGGCCTGTCCCAGATGCTGTCCCCGATCATCTCATTTGCCCAAGCCATGCTTGGACTGAGGAAGGCAGCTCTGTGCTAATTCATGCTCAGAGCTTTGCCATTTCCCAGCAGAGAGTCTCATTTCAGGAGGAAGGGGTCATCAATGCACAGTGGCCCCAGCTGCAGCACTGATATGGCCCATCTAGCTTCTCTGCCTTGAGTCTTCATGATAGAGGGTAGGTTCTCCAGCAGAACAGTTGTAACAAACTTCTGGTCAATCCTGTCTCTGAGCTCATCAGAGCTCATACAGGCTCTGATAGTACAAAAGCCAAGTGCCATGTGGGCCAGGTAGCCTTGACCTTGTTTTCTGTCATTTAGACTGAAGGTCACCTACGTGACAAGCAACCTGTGTATGACAAAATCACCTGCTCTGCTCTGATATTTTGTTCAAAGAGAGAGAGATATACATTAAAATGAATACTCAGAGCATTCATTTTAATGAGAAGGGAGATGATTTGATTCCCAGTAAGCCAGCGCTCTGCTGAGAGATACCAAGAAAGTGACATGACTTACTCAAGGATTTGATTTCAGGGTAAGGATAGTGGCACGTATCTTTTGCTCTGAGAGAAAGGTAACTAGGTCATAGAAGCCTTACCACTCTGATTAGAGAGAGAGAAGGATGGATGGACGGAGAAGTGTCGTGGCAATCAGCCTTTACTAAGTAATGATAACCTAGGGTCTAGGACAAAATAAAGATAGAAGGAGAAATCTTAACAGGCTATGTCTAGGACTATATATGCATGATATCTGTTCTCTTTCCAACAAAACTTGGTTTTCTATTTATTACACTGAAGTGTTTGGCCTCTTAGATACCACCTGGGTTTTACCATCAAACACTAATGGGAATTTCACCACTTTAGTGGACAGATCCATAGTCAAGCTGGGACCTTTCTGACCCACTAGCAATGTTTCCTTCCAATCATGTATGTCTGGAGAGATCCCATGGGTAACTTTGAAAGGCTTGTGTGGTGCATCAGTAGAAAGACACACGGGACTATGATTTCATACAATAACTTACCAACTAAATGGTGTTAAGCTTGTTCACAATTTGGCTGAAAAATCTCTGAATATAGCCTAGGGAAGGAAGTAGCACTAGCACTTTGCAGGTAGAAATGTACAATACAGAGAGTAGTGAAGCACTGCTTAGTGCACCAGGGCTCTAACCCATCAAGAGGAAGGCTGTGTGACTGATTACTTGTGGTCATTAAAACACCAAAGTGTTGACCAGAGCAAACATATTTCCCCAACAGGAAAAAGAATTCTGTATAGGAAAAGAAAATTTCTTCTATATATAATATTATTTTTGTATTTTCTGTTAGATGTGGTAGTCATCACTTTTTCCTTTGTATTTGTGTACCCTTTTTATCTCCTATGCTGCGCTATGTTATTAACTGCCATAATTCATACCAGATTTTTGTCTTGCATGGAAAAAATCCCATTTCTTCTTTGTGAAGCTCTATTGTTTTGAAAGATGCTATGTTCTCACATGCCTGCAATGGAATTCCTAGGTGACACAAAGCAAAAATAGGCATGTCTGGCCGTTCTCAATTTCTTACAATTTTTCTAAACTTTGACAGTCCAGGCTGAGATTTGTTATCCTGAACATTTGTCCTAAGCTTTATCAGTGACCTGGAGGAAGTGGGGAGCACACCATCATGAAGTTTGCAGGTGACACCAAGTTGGCGGGAACAGTCGATACACATGAGGGCAGGACTGCCATTCAGAGGGACCTAGAGAGTCTGGAGGAATGGCCAAACAGGAAATTCGACGAGGACAAATGCAAAGTCTTGCAATGGAGAAGGAAAAGCCCTTGTCATGGTACAGGCTGGGGACTGATGGGCTGGGGAGCAGCTCTGCAGAAAAGGATCTGGGTATCCAGGCAGAGAGTAAGCTGGGTATGAGCCAGCAGTGTGCCTTGGCAGCAAAGAAGGCCAACAGTATTGTGGACTGTATTAACAGAACAGCTAGGAGGTTGGAGGCAGTGATTTTTCCGCCTTACTTGTCAATCATTAGATTGTATCTAGAATACTGCATCCAATTTTGGGTCCCCAGTACAGGACAGATATCAACAAACTGGAGCAAATTCACTGGGGCCACCAAGATGTTCAGAAGGAGCACTTGTCCTGTGAGGAGAGACTGAAGGAAGGGGGTTTGTTCAGCCTGGAGAAGACATGACTTTGTGGGCAGGAAACAGCAGCCTCCTAGTACCTACAAGGAGGTTATCAAGAAGGGAGCCAACCTTTTCACAGTGGTGCAGGGTGAGAGAATGAGAGACAATAGGTACAAATTCAAACAAGAGAGTTCCAGACTAGACATAAGGAAAAGCCTTTTCACCATGAGGACAGCCAACCAGAGAAGAGATTATGTAGCCTCTGTCCTTGAAGATGTTCAAGACCACATTGAATAAAACCCTGAGAAAACCAGTGTGATCTAATGGCTCACTCTCCTTTGAGCAGGAGGTTGGACTAAAGATCTCCTGAAGTCCCTTCTAGCCTGAATTCCATGATTACAAGCTCATTATTTAAAGTTTCAGTCAGGAGAGTTCAACCATTTCCAAGAAGGCATTTTTAGACACATTAGGATACTTCTTGTAGAATATTGTTTTGGGAAGTCTAGTTCCCCAGGGCCTAGAAAGGATACTTTTTTCATATTTTCATTTGAAGTTACCTCTGTGTTGGGGATGTTCCTTTTGCTGTTCCATTAAAACCCATTCAAGCCAGAAAACTTTGTAAACCTCTTCTCAGTAACAAAGCAGGGGGGACAGGCTAGAAGTTGCCAAGAAAGCCACCTGAAAATGTCCTTCTCTCTTTACACTGATTGCATAGGAAGATTGGCATTGAGATTCACCTCGTCTACCTTTAGAAGTTTACAGTGTAGGTGTTCACTTCTGAGCCAGTCAGCCCATGCTCCTTTTATAGCACAGTGTAGGAGTTAACAGCTGGTTAGCTGAGTCCTGCCCTGGATGACTAGCCTAGACACAGAACTTTTAGAAGATTTAAATTAAATGAGATGAATCTCATGACTAACAGGCAGCTATCTAGTCTGTATTTGCTTTTTTCCTCATTCCCCCCGCCCCCGTTATGTGACCAGAAAGCAGTATTATATTACTTCATCAGATGGTTTTCTGTAGTACCCAAATGCTTTGAACACAGGCAATGTTAATTTAATCTTGGTTTGAGTCTATTATTATTCCTACTTTATAGGTGGAGGACTGCACCATCTGCAATAACAGATACCCACAGCCATATTTGTGTAAAGACATTTCATCTCCAAGTCCCTGTCCTTAGTCTTGTTGGTTTGAGTTGGTTTCATGTGACCTTACAGGAGATCTTCACATGTCCTGAAATATGGTTTCCACAAATATTCACTAAAGCAGTGCTTGACACATATAATGCATTGCAATTCTCTCTTTAACTTTACTTGCACACTGATCACAAAATGTTCCACAAATGATGGTCAGCAGGGTTATCCCCATTTACCAACAGATAAACTGAGACACTAAGAGTTTAGAGTGTGTCATGTAGAAGGGTTCAAACTGTCATGTTAATGTTCTTATGTGAATTGACCTCACAACTTTTCTCAGCTGAGAGAAAAAATGCACTTTGAATACTGGAGAGTGATTCTGAGGGCTAATTCATTTCTTAATAAAAAGGTAGAAATAAACTGTAGGAGGAGAACTGAATAACTATTAAATATATTTCTTTTTTTTCTTACAGAAGAAGTATGAATCTTGAGAAAGTTGCAGGGAGGATCCACTGGGAAGTGAATGGCGTGACTGATCCTACAATGCATGCAGTGTTAGTGAAATAGTTACAACCCACTGCATGTGCCATTTTCTCTCAGATCTCTGAGTGTTTCTTCTCTGTTATACATCTGCGTGAAAAGCATAAGCCAGATCCTCGCTCTGATGCTTTTGGAACAGATATGTCTCTGACCACATTGCTGCAAAAAGATGAATCTTACAAATAGGCAAAGACATAGATTTAGCTCCTTAAATTACAGCTTGCTGAAGTCTTCCACTGAAGCTTACTGAGTTTGTCCAAAGCAATCTTACATTTGTTCCCTAATGTGTTGTGGGGTTTTTTTCCTGTGAGCCTAAAGGCAAAGACAGAGGAAAAGGTAACTTAAACGCAGGTTATCAACACCGAATGCTTTGTCAATGCTACTGGAAGACCCTGGAACTGTGTCAGTTCTCCAGGGCAGAATATGCAGTAGCTGTTTACAGCATGTTTTGTTGTTGCCCATTTTTATCAGTTAGTTCCTGGAAATGGAGACAATGCAGCAAGTAACTCTGTTACTTATTTCATGTTTAAAGGAGTTGTCTGTTTCACTGCTCTGGGTGTCTGATGGAGATTTCAAGTGAGTGTAAATGCAATTTAAATCTCTTTAGAACATAAGGATTGCCACGTATTCCTCAAGTCCGCTGTCCTATCACCAAGAGTGGCAAGCCACACTTGCAAAAGCAGAGCATGCCTATGGCAATAATTCCCCTGTTACATCTTTCCATCCCAGCATCACAGTTTAAAAACTTCCTGAGCCAGAGGTTGTAACCCAACCTTTGTGTTGAGTAGCTACCAAAAGACTTTGAGGGGTCTCTTCAGTTTCCGGGCAGTGTAAAAAGAAAAAAAAGCATAAGTAAGAATCACATCAGCCATCTTTCAAGCAATATGGTATGTCCAGAAACCTGCAAGGTGATGGTGAAGGATGCCTGGAATGGTTCTTGTTCATTCCTGCTTGTAATCTGCAGTGGAGACACAACATAATTCTAAAGGCAGCTGCTGCTATTCCCCAGGCTCTGGCAGGAGATGGTCTCACTTTCGGTTCATTGTAGGCTGAAGGTGTGTCACAGACTCCCCCACACAAATTCAAAACTCATTCCCTGAGGAATTCCAGCAATTCAAAAAGGGGTGGGGTGGGCGTGTATGTAGGGGTATCTTTCTTCCCTGAGTAACATGTATAATCTTTTTATTTAGAATTAATTGTATGAATGCTGAAGGGGGACATTTTTTCAAGCTGCTGTAAATACGCTACATTTACTAGTTGCCAATCAGAAACAGATGTCGTTTAGAGATAATAGATGTAAAGAGTTTATAGGAATGAGCCCAATTTATAGACAGAGAACAGAGGCACTTAGAAAGGAAAAGCAGTCTCAAAGGATGCTTTGTGTCCTTTGGAAAACCCTCAGCCCTAAGCACTGTATTTTCCCAATACAGTGTACAGGGGAAATCACTAGGTCCAGGACCTGAACCTCTGTACCCTCATAAATCACTCAGATAATGGTTTGTAGAATTAGGTGTTGTTACTTTCAGGCCCAGTGAATAACTAATGACTTATGTGAAGCACAGCCTCTTCATACATGTAGAGGCATACAGACATGTTCATATGTCTAAATGGACATTTAGAAAGATGAACACATAGTAAATAGTCAGTAACCCATTACTAATGACCAGGATGTGAGTTCAAGATCCTGCTTTTAATCAAGCAGTTCTGTAATTTAAACACTTCATAGGTGGGTACAAGACTTCAGCAGAACAGCAGTTAGGGGTGTCTCACCTGATCCAGTTGAAGATTACAAAGCCCTTTGGAACAGCAACTCCTTTTACTGTCTGGATAGGAATGGACTGACCTGTCCAAGAGCTCTGATCCCTCATGTGAACATTACATTTAAAAAACCCAACAGATTTGGTTTGGTTTTGTTTTTTAAATAAGCACTCTGTTCACAGATGTCTGTGCAACACTTACATATGTTCAGTTTGTCTACTAAAAAGCTCCTAAACAGATCATCCTCTGCCATGGGTAGTATATGCCACCAAACACTGCTATTAGGTACTATTACCATTTATGAACACTGGTTTTCTAAACTGAATTGGAGCTTTGATTTTGACTTGTTTTTGTTGGGGGGAAGGGAGTGGAAGGTGGTGAACAAGTGACTGAACAAGAAGAATGTAGAAGTTAAAAAAATTTTGTTCTGTTCTTGCAGATCTTCATCTTGCAGTTTCTTCATCTACTCATTACTTTTTGCATATGCGTGTGTGTGTAATGTAGGCTTCATTGCTTATATAAGTTTCTGGTTAATATCCTTTAAAAGCTTCATGAAGAACATCATCATTTGAATTATTTATCATTACAGATGCTTTTAAGGCACTTATCACCATGATATCTGGATGCACTTTTTATAGTTTGTATTGGGTCATTAATAGCTAAAAAGAGAGAGAAAAAATCCACCATCCTGCTCTGCAGTACCTTATAGCTGAAAGGCAAAGGAGGTGTTTTGGCCAGACAGCTAAAAAAGCAGAAGCTTCTTGCTTCAAATCAGCCCACACATAGAGGTCCAATTGCATTCCTTGAGCACACCCAGATATGCTCCAAAATATTTCTGATAGAAGCTATTTGCAGAGACAAGCCTCTTTTCCAGAATGCCCTCTCTCCAGATCCCAGAACCCTTATCCTGGTCCTATAGATCTTAGCATTTTGTATGAGTAAAGGCTACATAATCAGGATAACTGAATCCCATTCTTTGGTCATCAAATTGATGGGAATGGTAGAGCTTCTAATAGCTGTGTGTCTGTTCTTGTGAGACCTATTGCCCTGCTCCAGGCTGTGAGTGGAATGTCTGGGTGTTATGGGTGGAATATAGAACAGGCTTTCTGCACGATGTTATCTTCTGGTGTTGGATCAAGAGTTATTTTAGCTATATTTCACTGAGACCTTGGCTAAGTTGAATTATTTTGCATCTGCTTCAGGCTAAGAGGATGCATAGAGGCAATTACTGCAGACTAGTTGATGCATAATAAGCTGTTAGCTATGTTACTTTGTCCATACATCTAAACCATTAGACAACTCTAATAGGAAGCAAGATAACCTGAGGTAATTCTCAACTGCCATCAGCTAAATATAAAAAAACCACAAGTGTCTTCCACAGCTTGACTGCCATGCTCTTGCATGTTACCCTAGAACCACATGTCCATGTGTCTAAACCATAACCAAGATTTTCTTAACCATTACAGAAATCAGTCTTTTAGGGGCAAGCAGAGCAGGGTTCAAATCCCCCATCTTGTGCAAAATGTGTGTGTTCCCTTGTCCTATCTGATTCTGAATTTTGGCAACTGACCTTCAAAGCCACTGCTGAGTAGACTCTGTGTTTTTCATCAGGAGTCAGACTGTTCAATACAGCACTTTCCCTGTATCTCTCTCATCTTATATACTGTATTTATTATTCACATCATGAAGCTTCCCCTGCAACATGCTGGACTTGCTCCTGCTTCTGGTGCTGTATTTCACTTTTTTTTTTTAAACTTTTTTTTTTTTTTAAAAAAAACTTTCACTAGTTTTATCTTGTAGACAACCTTGTCAATCCTGCTCACTATTCAGGAAAGAATACAGTATTTCCTGTTATTAAACCACAGCAGAGCATTACCCCAGCTAGACTGAATGAGACTGTAAAAAANAAAAAAAAAAAAAAAAAAAAAAAAAAAATCACACTTCTTATATTGTTTCAGAAAATAAAAATACCAGAATAGCCATACTGAACCAGAACCTGTCACTGGCCAATAGTACAAACTTGGGGAAAAATATAAGATTAAGGTGAGTCTACAGTGACACTTCCGTATTATAACAGCCAAGATTTTAGCAATCACTAGTTTACAGATGTTCTGAGCCAGAGATTGAACCTGCATCTTCACACTTCATAGCCCTTGGTGGACTTGTCTTCCATGAATATGTCTATTTTTTTCTGAACCCACTTATACTGTGGGGCCCTGCAACAATCTGAAGTAGTAAAGTTTTCAGTTTCATTGTATGAAAAATACTCTCCTTTTCATTTCTTAACTTAAAAACATCCACCTTATTCTTTCACTTGTACACTACTTCCTCTCCACTATTTGAGAATGTATAGAGCTCTGTCAAATTCCTCTTTGAACATCTCTTCTGCAAGCTGAAAAACCTACTGTGTTTAACCTTTCTTCACGCCGAAGCCTCAATTCCAGTTTCCTTTTTACTACAACTCAGCTGACTTTTCCTTAGACTACACCCGGACTTGACACAGCATCTTTACCTCACTATTGTCAAGGCTGGAGGCCAAATTTAGTTCTCCCAGCATTCAGGAAACTTGACAGGTGGATGCAAGACAAATGCCTTAGACCTCATAATTTGCTGAGAAAGCCTCAAAGACAAAAACCACAAATATGTTTATAACATCCTGGCTAAGTGTGCCATGTTCCACTGCAGCAGTTGATTTGCATGAAAAAGAAAGAAACTTCTGCCAGCAGTTCCAGATTTTATTCCTTGAGATAAAGTAGTGAAGTCCTTTTTTTAATATAGAAATCCTTTGTTCAAAAGCATTCTTAAAATTAGCATGGAATTATTTCTTAAAATTGCAGATAGAGATTCCATGGTAGCATAAACTAAAGGGACTAAAAGAAAACTCCCTTGCAATCAGTGCTCTTCTACTGTCTTGTAGAGCCACAGCTGAAGTACCTGTGATATAAATAAACTTAAGTTACTTGGAAGATAATAATTACAATGAGGTAAGGCATTGGCATACCTCTCCACCTCTGGACCAGAGGAGGAAGAGCTGCAACAGACATTCTTGTGCAAGAATATCTGATGAAGAAGCAGAAATACTGAATTCTCTGATTTATGAATATCTTTTTTCACCTTCAGATGTCAAATCAGGACACCACATTCCAGGAATGACTCAACTGTGGTCAAATGCAGATGGAAAGTACTTGTCTAGTTAGCCCCTCCTGATACCTCTATTAGGTAATTTAAGGTATTAATATCCTTATGTGTTAGTACTGATGAAAAAACTATTTCAGGAGCATCCTATATGATTACATCAGGTAATCCTTGTAAATGGATATTCTCTCCAAACACTAAACAGAAATATTTGAAAACATTTGTGTTTTCCTGTATTACTGGAAATTGTTTCCATCTATTGAAATCTATCACTTTTCTCTATTCAGCTGTAGTAAATTGACAAGGTAAGCCAAAGTGTATGATGTACCATACTTGGTCAACAGAGTTAAATTAAGTATTATAGGAAAAAAAATATTTTACAATGCATCAATCCATGATGAAATTGTCAATAGTAATATAGAAAAGTTTAGTGTGCAATAAACACAGAAACAGAATATTGATTTATGTCATATGAGGCTTTGACATGAGGGCTGAAGATGTATTTTTTCCCAAGATTCAAATTGTGCAAAATGAACAGATTGAAGACAGAATATGAGTACTTCAAAACTTGGAAACTTAGCATAATGCAGCAGTCCAACAGAGAAAAGGCCAACTTTAGGCTCAAGAGCATTGCCAGATAAAGCTCTATCAGGGGGGAAGAGAAGGAGGAAAACTGACACCAACCAAAGTGTGATTTCTTCTTTTTAATTTAAAATTAGTACAGAATATCTCTCTATTCTAGGCAGCTTGGGCATTTATCCTGCTGCCTATCAAGTCATGTAAAATCTTTTGCAATTGGCATCCACTGCACTAAACCTTGGTGCTGAGTCTTCAGACAAAATTAAAAGCCAGGGAAATGTCATTCCTTCAGAGATTCTTAAAATCTAAAAATTTTCATTTCCTTACTGAAAGTAATGTTTCAGTAGAACCAGAGAAATTGTTGAAAGGTGGTACCTTTAACATCTATGATGCCTGTGTTGAGAGTATCCAGGTGCAGCACCAACACTGGAGGAAACTTAGAAGTAATTTATTTTCTAAGTGTGCTCTGTTGTGGTTTAACGTGGCAGGCAGCTAAACACCACGCAGCCGCTCACTCACCGCCCCAACCCCTAGTGGGATAGGGGAGAGAATCGGAAGCGCAAAAGTAGGAAAACTTGTGGGTTGAGATAAGAACAGTTTAATAATTAAAATAAAATAATAATAATAAAAATAGTAATAATATTGATAATAATAATAATATTGTAATGAAAAGGAAAACAACGAGAGAGAGGGAAAGAAAACAAAAAAAGACCCCTTGGTGATGCACCTGCTCACCACCCGCTGACCGATGCCCAGCCAGTCCCCAAGCAGCGATCGCTCTCCCTGGCCAGCTCCCCGCCATTAATATAATGAGCATGACATCATATGGTATGGAACAGGCCTTTGGCCAGTTTGGATCAACTGTTTTAGCTGTGTCCCCTCCCATTCCAGCTTCTTGTGCACCTGGCAGAGCATGGGAGGCTGGAAAAGTCCTTGACTAGTGTAAGCACTACCTAGCAACAACTAAAACGTCAGTGTGTTATCAACACTATTCTCATACTAAATCCAAAGCACAGCACTATACCAGCTACCAGAAAGAAAATTAACTCTATCCCAGCTGAAACCAGGACAGCACTAAGAGGAAAAAACAGATGTAACTGCTCACCAAATAAAAGGTAACTATTTCTGAAGAAGCCTCACTGTGCGGTCATGGAGACAGTCCAAGTCTGAAAAGTTTATATCCATAAAAGCCAAGTCAGGCAAAGCAACAGATATGCATTTCCTGCTTCTAGTTACACGCTATCAGCTCTCACATTGCAGAAAACAACAAACTATTGTATGGATATGCAACTGGCAGGTTTTATGCTGTGTTCTGGCTAAAGTTTAACCCATAAAGTAGTTAATAGTCTGATCCATTTTGTAATAAAGCCTAGTTAGTAATTTGTGAGTCATTACCAAATTATTCAAACACAAAATACAGGAAGATTGTGGAGACCGGAAATAAGAAGAACAGTCAGAAAAGAAGCCAGAGAAGTCCTTCTTTATTGTCAGCCCTTCAAAAGCATCATCTTTGTCATGAGACTTTAAGCAACAGAGTTATCCCAAATCACAGAGAATGTAGCCAGTGGAGGAATAGTGTAAACAGAGAAAACAAAACAGAGCACATTTGTGCATCAGTCATAACCAGGAAAATGGCTGCAAGAAAGGAAAAACTATGAGTAAGGAGAAAAATCGTAAGAACTGAGAGGTGGGACAGGCGTGACAACGATACTGCACATCATTGCTTTAGCAGGAAATCCATCTGTCCCTCCTTTCTGATGACAGCCCCGACTTCTGAGTCATGGATGAATCCTGTCCCCACCCTCAATGATATTTCTAAAATTATATTGTGCCATTGAAATATTTTATATCATCTCAAGCAGGAGTTACAGAATTGATACAGAATTTAACTAGTGAACCGTATGGCTTGTGCTGTGCAAAAAGTCAAGTCAGATGGACCTAGCAATAATCCCTTCCAGCTTTGATATCCTTAAGTGGTATAGATCAGCTTCTCCAACAGCCTTATCTTAAAATAGGAAGGTGAAGTTGATTTTACGCTAGATGATGGCTGACATCCAGGCCCAGTCTCCTGACATATTTGTTCCACAGGACTCCAAGTTATGCAGTCTCACAGGATTGGGGAAAACTATCAGTTTGTTGTATGGACCATTGAATCTTAAAAGAACTTATATGCAGTGCACCTGCAGGTTCAGATTTTACACTTGACACACTGAGTGCTTAGTTTTCTCATCTTAAATTGTCTGTACACTTCATTGGGAGTGGGGAGGAGTGGTTGGAGGGTTTTCACCTGCTAAAGCCTGTAGGTGTCAGGACTATCCATTCTATCAACTCCCTTCTCTTGATGCCCTTAACAGCTTAAAAATGGCACTTTGATCTGTTTAGGTAATTCATAAACACAGGGAAGTTCAAATCAGAGGTATCTCTAATGGTAAATACAAATTGCCAGAGGGAAAAAAATAACTTCAAACTTAGTTTACATGGGGCAAATGATTCTGCAATACATCCCTGGTCTTAAGAGAAAGCAGCAGAAAAGGGCTTTGAAGGACAAAATTACCTCTCCTGTTATCATCTGTTTGCATTTGGTCTAGACAATATAGACCAGGGTTGTGTATTTAAGAAATAAAGCCAGGTTGCTCAAAAGAGGGCAACAACATTATAAAGTGGTTGTATCAGCATCTTACATTTTCACTGAATTATAGGAAAAAAAACCCACAAACAAAACCATCTGAGGATATTAGATATTGTACTTTCCATGATCAAGCTTATATGACCACTCGTCTGTAGTATTTTCCAGTAGCTGACATGCTTTCCATTAACCTCTCCTGAATGATTTCATAGTGCAAATATTCATGGCTCTTATGAAGGCATATATAGACTGATGTCTCTTTAGCTGTACTATTTCTTTTCTAGACTATATAAATTTAGCTCCTTGTGTCTCATCCTTCAATCCTTGTATCATTTTTGTGCTTTTCTTAATATTTTTTCTATCTTATCAGTTATTATCACAGCAGTCTTTTGCTTCTTTCTGTACTTCTTTCTTCTTGACAAGCCACCTAAGTCTGTGAGTCTCAATATGCTATTCAGTTTGACCACTCGGACATAACTTTGTCTTTTGCTGCCCTGCCAACGCGCCTGAGCCCAGACCCACTGCGATCATTGCAAAGGCTGAGAGTTAATCATTCATGACCACTTAATCATCAGCTTCACTGCTGAAGCTGACAACAGGGCTGACAGTGTGAATTACAGTGGACACTTGCTTGGAAAAAAAAAAAAGTATCTAGAAGATCTGAGAAGAAAGTTTCAATCAACATGATTTGGGGACAAAAAAAGCAGCATCTGAAAAACTGCAATGTGTCTAGCCCATGAGAACAAATAGATGTGCAAGACATACATTCTCTTCCCACTCTAGAAAATATCTTCATCACTACAGCACCCAAAGGAGATGCAATTTAATGAAGGACACATTTGAGTCATTGCAACAAAGTGTTCGGATTTAGAAATATTGAAGCATCTTGTTCCTAGAGAGAACTGAAGATGAAACACTACACTGCATCTGATTTAAAAATGCAATGAAGTTTTGGTCATGTGGAAAAAGTTCAGTATTTCACCTTTTTATAAATCCAGGAACACAAGAAGTACCAGAATTTAGTACAGGACTGAAGCCCTGATTTTTGCTCAGAGCTCTCCTGCTTTGACTAAGAGCCTCCCAGGAATTCATTTCACAGAATAATTGCACAAGCCTTAGATCAGCATGCCAGCGCTCCACTGGCCTAAACTGAGAATCTGTGATGGACAGGGATTCTGTGAATTTGCTCTCATACTGGTAGTTCCTGGAAGATGCTCTGGACTTTTGATTAATACAGGGAAACATTCTTATCAAAAATAACACATGATGCAGTAAAGGCAACAACTTCTTATAGAAAAAGCTTTTAAAACAAACTAAAGTTAATCTGTGAAACCTGCTGCATCATGAAAACCCAAGAAACCTACGATTTTATCAGTACTGAAGAAAGAACTAGATATTTACACAGATAATGAGGACATCCACATGCTGATTTAATAGCCTACCTACATTAAGAGATATAGAAAACTTTATGGCTTTATTACCAGTTCTGAATATGGGATAATGTTGTCCTGAAAGACAAGTTGTTTACAACTGTCCATCATTCAGACACTTACACTATTCACTGCAGAATCCTGTGCCACAGATAACACACAGTGTTAAATAGACTGCCAAAATGATCAGGCAATGGTCTTCATTCAGAGAGATCATCTGGCTGGCATGCCTCTGGATGGGTATGTGAGGACTTTCTTAACAGGTAGCTTTGGTCTCCCTGTAGATTTACCTAACAGATGACTGTAAAGGTCTGTTAATGAAGACCAGACTCAGCCATCTGTACAATCAGGTAGCACAGAGTGGCTATAAAAATTGCTATGCTTTCCTGGCAATTCCTTACATCCACAGCTGCACTATTCCTTTTCTGGTACTGACTGGGACATTAAAGAGAAGACATCTAGAAACCACATATAATGAAGCCAGAGAAATGGCTTCAAACCAGGCACTCTAACTCCTGCTATGCCTTGCTGCAGTGCAACATGGATCCACCCTGCTGCAGAGCAGCAGACTCACAAGCTTTCTCCTGGCTGACACCTCTGGTTAATGCAGAAGTCTACCCATGTCTACTCAACAAGTGATTTAAAGCTTCCTGAAGGATTAGTGTCACTAACCCACTGGAAGCTGCTCCCTAGAGCTTTACCCTGCAGAGTCCTACACCTTTCTGACAGTGACTCTCTGGAAGGATTCCTGCAGCTGTGAAATACAGATACATAATTATCACTGTCAGGAAAACTGTTGTGAGTGCACTCCTGTAAACACTACAGTGAAGTTCCCTTGTATTCATCATTTGGACATAGAACTCACTTTTGTGAAGTTCTCAAAAAGGCAAAAAGAAAAGGAGTAGCCAATGTTTCTGCTCTTCCATTGGGGCTGACCTTGTGAGGGCTGCACAGAGTTAAGACATTCAGTAGTCTGCAGTTTTACAATCCAAGATGTGCCTGGAGACTCTGCTGAACCCACAGTTCACCAGAGAGAATATATTTCTGGTGCTCAGACTAAATTTTCCTTACCTAAATATTTCCTAGGTACCACCCAAACAGTGCCTTTCT
Source organism: Fregata magnificens (assembly GCA_013389945.1). NCBI lineage: Eukaryota > Metazoa > Chordata > Aves > Suliformes > Fregatidae > Fregata > Fregata magnificens. Next base: position 16,030 of record WAAD01021415.1, on the reverse strand, counting down.
TTCTTGCCTACCGCATACTGCAGCCTGCAGATTTGCTTTACAGGATTATCTCAGGGAAGGTAGAGAAAGCAAGAAAGGAAAGATACGGTAAAATTAATTTAGTTTCAGACAGGAGCAGCACATACTGCACATAGTATAGCATGCTCATTCCTCCACAGAACTGCTTGGATACCGTTGTGAAGGACTAGCATAAGAAGCCAGATCATGCACGTTAGGGTATGTAGACCAAGAGATGAGAACATCCATTTAGATCAGCTCAGTCCCTTAATTCACAGTGACTGAATTCTAAAGCTTTGTATCACCTACTGACGTTTTTTAAAAAAAACAAGAACCATTGTCCTTACCAGAAGCTCTTATTAAATCCATTTAGTAAACAGGCTGCACCATTTTCAGTGCCCCATATTGCAACGGGAACTAGGCTGTAGCAGGAGCTGCCAAGATAGATTTAGGCTGTAACAAAATGAAATTGACTGGTTTTCATGATATTTAAAATGCATAGCAAACCGTCATGAATCCTGCTGTCTGTGTATATATATTGCCATACAGGGCACCAGCAGCCCATATTTTAAATAGCTCAGAAATTGGCCTATTTGTAATGTTTCTAATTTATTGACTGTATTGCAGATTTCTTTATTTTTTGTTAGCATGCAGGTGGAAAGTAATGTTGCTTAGTCCACAAGGAGCTTGAGATCATATATGCCAAGAGGAGCTGCATAGCAGAGTGGGTATATCTGAATGGTGGGGGTCCTTAAAGCTGCAGGGTCTAGTGCAGAGGATTTATGTAAAACCAAGACTACCTTCCACAGAGAAGCAAGTGTTTAGTCAGGTGCTTTTCACCTCCATCTCTCCTCTTTTTGCTCTGTCACTCAAGCAAATTAAAAGGGAATTAAAAATGGAGGTTCGAGAGGGATGATGGTTAAGGGAGGAGACAAGGGTAGGAAAAAATCTGATAAATTAAAAATTAACCTGCATGCTGGAAAATAATTTTCCCTATAAAATATAATTGCAGCTTCCCCTGTTGCTCTAGTAAATGAAATTTAAATATTTAACTAGAGTACTGGCATCACAACGCCTGCAGCATGTGCCATCCCCTGCCCAGGAGAGGCAGAGCAAATCTTGCAGAACTAAAGTAGCCCTGTTACTCTCCGCTCCGTGGGCCTGCTTGGCTCTGCAATGCGCCCACCTCTTCTGCTCATGGCAGCTCTACTAGCCCCAGGCAGCTGCAGATGGTGGTTCAAATGCCATACAGATGAGGCAGGTGGTACCAGGTGCTTCTGCTGGTGCACTTTATTTTACCTCAGATATAAGCAAAAGCCAGTGGGACACTAGCCCTTCAAAAAGAGTGCCACAGTCTACTGCAGCCAGGAAAAGTCATTAATCTCCTGCCTGTTGCATGACTAAAAAAATCCAACACCGCTTTCATGGCCACAAAAATTGGAATGAGGTCATTGATGATCAATAACCTGTTATTTTCTTGAAGAATTCAACGTGGAGAAATCTTGCTAAAGTCAGTGTTAGAAATAGCCACATGATACATTTAGAAAAATCAGGCCATTAACCAGGTAACAGTCAGGCTCCCTGCAGAGACAGAATGGTTCCTCGGAGAATGGAACTGATAGCGTTTGATAGCGGACTTCCCAATGCATCCTAAAGGAAGCATAGATAAAAAATGCAGCTATTTGTAGCTGAGAAAAGCTTCTGCCTGAGCAGACCTCAATCAGCGAACACAAAACAGCGCGCTCTAGAGTGAGTTAAATGCCAATTGAAAAAGGCTTTTTCTGAAGCCTGAGAGAAGCCTTTGAGAAGAAAATTAGATCACAGGACGACATAGTTTACTCCAATTCTGGCATTGCCTCACATTGGAGGAGAAGCCCAAACCCTCTGGTGTTTAGGACACAGAAAGCCACACAGAGTAACTATTATGGTCCATTCTGGTATTAAAACCTCTGAGAATCTAAGGTCTGAGGTTCCATCTCCTTCTCTGCAAGTGAAAAATCTATAAATATTGACTGCTCATTTCATAAGGAAAGAGCTACAGTAAAGACCCAACCCTTTCCTTCATAGTGGTAAAGGGTATCAAACAAGATTTTACTCACTTTTGCTTCTAGTATCTCTGTCTTTTTGATGTAGAAAGTACTCTCTAACTCTGCCTTTGCTCTTATAAAATCAGGTGTCCATAGTCAAACCAAACCCCAAAGAGGGAACACCTGAGTTAACAGGGTATCTACTCATCAGAGCCATTAAATACTCTATGTGGTCCTCTATGAGTAGCAAGAGACTTTACAAAGTGGTTTACATAAGGATGGCAATGTGATTTTCTACAGTGCTACATGGGTGAGGGCGTCTGGAAAAAAGTAAGTCTTTATTTGCTTTTTTTGGTTAGAACTGTTAAGACTTTACTGCAGTAGTTATGAACAGAGGTAATCCTTTAGCTAAAAAGTAGCAGGCATTTGGGGCTTAAGACCCTATCTGTGGTTCTTACTGATGGTTAAACTTACAGAGCAGCAACTCCTGTATGGTGCTGCTCTTTGAACACAAAGCTACCACTGCCTTGTAGCTCCCTTAAGCTTTTATGGGAGGTGAGCAATTTAGAAAGGGGGGTGGAGGGAAAGGATCACACTAGTAAAGCTGGAGGAAGAAGTTGGGGGGAAGAAGGGGGAGGGTTGCAAACAGTTTGGTGTAAATCCCTGAGTGAGTATGAGGAAATGAGTGGGTCCAAAGAAGAGCAACAATACTGGTGAAGGGTCTAGAGAACAAGTCTTATGAGGAGTGGCTGAGGGAACTGAGGTTGTTTAGTCTGGAGAAAAGAAGACTGAGGGAAGACCTTATCACTCACTACAACTACCTAACAGGAGGTTGTAGTGAGGTGGGTGTTTGTCACTTCTCCCAAGTAACAAGTGATAGGACAAGAGGAAATGGCCTCAAGTTGCGTCAGGGGAGGTTTAGATTGGATGTTCGGAAAAAGGTCTTTTTCAACCTAAATGATTCTATGATTCTATGACACAGTTTATCCAGTCTCTGTATGTGACAAGGATAAGGCTTCAACTTAGCAAGCTTTTCAATGCATTTATATTCAGGACTGAAAAACTCTTTAGGAAACAGACAACATCTGTGCATCCAAAGCAACTTCTAAATTAGCTAATCACTCTCTGTCAAGTCCAATTTCAATATAACACTTCTCAAAGGGACAGTACATTCTGAGTCATGCTGAAAAAAATACTCTTCAGGTCACTAAGCTGCTTTCACCCCTCACACTTAGAAAGGTCAGACTTCGAGAAGAATCCAGGTGGGTGGATGCATAATGTATAAATTCACAAGTGTAAGCCTGATTACAGTGATTATACAACAATGTTGTGCCTGGCTGAGTTTTGTCTGTGTTAACTAATTCTGAGAACCACTTGCCTAGTGATTTATTATTGGAGTTCCCTGGAAAAGTGAGGTCTTACAAGCCCTTGAAGCTTCAGCCAAGAGCAACTGCATTCTAATATCAGAAAAAACAGAGAGGAGGAGAGGTGATGCCTTAAAGCTTGGCACAGCTAAACCTGTCTCTCCATCCTTTTTTACAATAGGAGACAAAGCTGCTTCCTATAATATGATGACTGCTTTTGTAGAAATGAGGAACGACTGTTCAGTTGAGAGCAGTTTTACCTATTTTATCAGAAGAGTTTTCTTCTATAGTGGGGATCCCCCAAGCTGTTTCACACAGCTCCTCAGAGAACCCAGAGAATAAAGTGAGGTGAACTTTTGCAGGTGTTCTAATGTAACAGGGTCATGTAGCACTCAAAGCAAAAAAGGTAGGAGTCCGGATAGCTTTGCTATTTTTCCACGTCTAGTACTAATTTGCTGGGCAAATTTGAGCAGCAGAATTGATGGCTGCAAGACCCACTTTTTTTAAAAACCAGCTTCCCAATATTTGGTTACTATGTGAAAACTGCTGGAATGCTTGGGTAGAAGCACCTATGTCATGAAAGATGAACGCTCCCTCATTCAACAGAGTGCCCAGATCATGAGAAAGCCAAGGGAAGACAAGGAAGCTGTCAGCTTACACTAGTTCAGACAGAATCCTCTAACCTGAGTTGAAGGTGCATATAACAAATATTTATCTAAAATCTTTAAATGTCTTGAGAAATAGCTGCTGTCTGATCTTTACCTTACTAAAATCTACCCCAAGGTGCCTGTTGAGTAGATCGAGGGTGAATTCATGCTTAAAAACAACAGATATATAACTCAGTTATGTCTCAGCTGCACGACAAGCATGCTGCGTGGTAGCTGCTGCTGATCTAGATTTGGCAGTTTGGCAAGGCAGGGCCTGCTCGCTGAATCACAGCCCCTTCACAGTCTGTGCTGCTGTGTGCTGAAGGGCTTGGTCATGCCAGAGCAAAGCTCATGCATGCTTAAGTAGAAGGGTACTCCTGCCATAGTCAGCAAGGGCCTCCCTGCAAGGAATTAAAGGCTGGCATGTACTTAAGAGCTTTGCTGTATCTGGGTAAAGGTGCCCCATGCCTTGAGGGCTTGAGCTCTGATCCAGCACAAGTCTCGTACTCAAGGAGTCATATTCTGCTATCATTTAACACTGATGTAAACTAGAATATCTCCCCTAAGATTGGTGGTATTATTTTTGCTTATAGCACTATGCAATAATACCAGAACTTGACTGTATTAACTGTCTCTTATTGTGCTCTGCACTTCTGAGGATACCTTTGCCAGAAATGCTAAATGTCTACAGAACTGTCTATTATTTGGGGCAATTGAGAGATTTCAATCTCTGCAATATTAATTTCTTGGCTCATATCAACATGGCCCTGAGAAAGCATCTTTCAACAGACATATTGATAAATTCCCTAATATGTATACTGCTTTCCTTTTCAGTGCTTGAACTGAATACATTTATAAAGCAGATATTACTTTAATCTGGAAAATATTCTCTACCAGCAAACACGTTCTTGTTCTCATGGCTTAGCTGGGATGCTGTTCCTTTTTTCTCCCTAGTAACAGTTTTGGCTGTTGAAAGAAATGTTGAACCAAAGAGATCTCAGGGCATCTAGTGGCTCACAGGGAAAACTGTATCTTCATGCCAGCAGTTTGGGGATGAACTGACAGCATTAACAAGTGAACAGGTGATAAGGAGTGCTAGAGAGGAAGAGTGTCACCTATTCCAACCCGGGTCAGCAGCAAGCCTTTGGCCTCAACCACAAAAGTTCATTCTCTTAAAAGCTCTGCATGTGTCACTGCCCAACCCTCATCATCACCGTCAAATGACAGTGACAGGTACCAGGCGGGTTGGAGGAACACAGGAACGTGATCGTTTGCCCTCTGCATCCATTCACAGGCTGCGACAGAAAAGACCCATCCTAACAGGGAGGTAAAAATGGAGGACTAGCCTTGTGATTAATGGGATACAAAGCTAAACATGGACTTCTGCCTCAGTTGTCCTTGCATGATTAATGGCACATATTAAAAATGTAGTGTTTACAATATGGAAATGCTGCTTACTGCCACAAGAACTGCCTCTCTGAGTACAGAAGCACAGGAGATGGAGTGTAGCTGCCATAGCCACATACATATCATTCAAATCCTTTTTCTTGTCCATGTAAGTGCAAATAGCTTGGCTAACAGTGATCATTTTGCAGACTATTAAGCACTTTTCTAAGGGTATTGTTTGTATGGCCTAAAGCTAGACTACAAGGGGCTTCTTTCTGAACTCTGCATCTTGCAGGCAACAGTTAAAATTTAAGTTTCCAGAGGGCCCAGCTGAGATCGGAGCTTTGCTGTGCCAAGTACTGAGTAAATATATAAAAGAGCCTCAGGTCCAAATTAGAGTTCTGAAAGAAACTGAGGTGAAAGGAAAGGCAATTCGTGTATAGAAACACACATTTTAGTACAAGGAAATAACACAGGACAGAGATTAGCAGGGAGGACAAATAAATAAATGGAAAGGAATTGTCACTTCTATGTCCATCACCTCCCCCAAAGGCCTCTCCAGAGCTCCCCATGCTTGAACTGTTGCCCTGTGTTTTTTGTAGTACAAGATAAAGCACAGGCTCTCTGATTTAAATGCCATAGCTGGGAAAGCAACAAGTACACTTCTCTCTTGATTGTAAATTAGATCTACACACTATAAGAAGTGAAAAGCATTTTATTAAGCTTGCAACTTTGCAGTGCAAAGTTAGAAGGTGGCAGAGTGATAGCAGTACACAGAATTTCGGTTCAGTCCTCTTGTGTCTCTATTATGGCACACTTCAGTTCCTTGATTGCATGCTATTTTTCTCAGCAGCCCCCTGACATATATTGCAGACCTGGGCTGAACTGATCATCTAAATTATGCATGGCAACTAGCAGGGAAGCTGTCAGGTACTGGAGAAATCTACAATGAATTCAGTAACACCAGCAAAAAATGAGACACCTGTGGTTCACCTGACCGAGGTTAGATTTATGATCAGTGCATATGCACAGTTTTCCAAAACTGCATTTGTGTGTCAGAAATCCTCTAAAGCTAACAGGGAAGACCTATGCCAAATATGTGACCAATGTGCTTATCAGATGGTGTATAGTCTAATAGGTAAATATGTTTGGAGCCCCTCAGCAAATGCATCATGCAGTGACAGAACATATGTTTCTGTGTAAAGGAAGTCATGGCTAGTGTACATTGGATTCTAGCTACTGGATTAAATGGTGTTGGTCATTTTTTGTCCAGGAACTTACAAATGCTGTGCTGCTTGGTGTTTGCCATTGCCAAAGTAAAAATATCTGAATGGTGGTTCTCGTACTAATTCAAGTCTGTGGCAAGGAAGATCAAAGATGCATAGGCTGAAAAAGGCAGGCAGAGTAAAGGTGAGTAGTGATGGCTAATTCTGCCAGAGCTGCACTATTACCAGCAATTAGCACAACTTCTTTTAAGGACTATTTGTTCTTGGAGCAGATTGGTCAAAGATGTGTTTCTTCTCTGGCATAACACACAATAATAAGGTATCCTTGAATTCCCAAGAAATCATAGATTTGCATTTCCAGCAAGTAATTTTAACAAATGTTACACCATTTAAATGTCCCTATCAGTAGATTGCTACTCACCATGTTAAAAAACAGCATGAGATGTGAGAGATGAAACATATCTCTCTTATTGAGACTACAGAGTCCAGATTGATGGCAAATTATGATACTGTTGATGGCAAATACCTCAGAGGTACAACAGTGCTGTGCAAACCAGACTGCTTGACTTAATTTCAGAGTGAAAGTATTCTGGGTAGCAGGAATGTTTAAAAAAGGAGAGAAAGGAACATCATGACGTGGACCTAAAACAAACAATAATTGTAGTTCTGCAGTGTTTAGTGATTTAATCACAGGAAAGCTACTTGAGGAAGATAAAGAGATTTAAGATAATGTTAGATACAATAAAGGATAAGATTATTCGGAATTATTACAAAGAATAACATTATTAAGAGGTGTGGTTTAATGCTGAATGTCCCTGCTAGAATGAAAACTGAGAAGAGGGTTTGTGTCCCTGCTCTGGGATACTTAGCAAAAAAAAAAAAAAAAGGCCCTGGTAAGATCACTGGACAGGAATACCCTACCCATGTGGGTAGGGGTACTCCTACCCATCCTCCCCATAACTCTCCATGCCTGTTCAGGGTTATCTTAGAAAGACTGGTGCATATCCTTATTATCGTTATATTGCCCTCTCCTTGTAACTCCAACTCGAGTACCCTGCTAATCAGTTTCCAATAATTTCAAGTAAGAGGCAGAATCTTTTTGTCCATCACACAGAGCTGAGTGAGGAGTTCAGGGGAAAAAAAAAAAAGTGTCTGTGAATGTTCAAATAGGTGCTCTGTAGGGCAATTTCTGACTCCTTGGGGGAGGAGAGAAGGTTGTTTGTATATATGTGAGCATCTACTTTTCCATGAGATTATGAAAACAAATATTGGAGAAAAGGAACCCTACAATGGCTCTATTAGAAGAAGATAACCAAGACCCATTTCTTCTTCAAAACTGTTTTGTCTTCTTTCTTGTAAAAGCATAAACAGCATTGTGTCACCTTCTGATATTTTTTGCCTCCTCTGGAATATATGAAACTCCTGGTAATAGCATGTAGAGAATGGGATTGTAAGAGTGGGATTACAATGTTGTTCTACAACTGCATCAAAAAAGATTGCTTAAGAAGGTCCCCACAGCAGAACCTAAAGGGATGCCATTGTTTCTCGCTGGCAAGCTTGATGTCAGGTGAATGGACTGGCTCCAAACATACGTGCTACTTGCTTCAGGTGAAGAAGTGAGGCCTACTCCTACCCTATCCTTTAGGGAAATCAGGTAGATGCTGCTTTTTTATTTTTTCTTCTTCTTCTTCTCCTCCCCCCTCTCCCCCTCC